>CAJQUW010008329.1:0-103197 GCA_907163375.1 Prostheceraeus crozeri | reverse complement strand
CAATCATTTGGATCTCTCAGAATTACATATGTTTGGTCTCACAACCTTGAAAACTCCGCCTACTCGCATGAACGCTGTGCTTGATTTGGTCATGACTACTCGCCCGGATTTGGTCCTCTCCACCAGCTGTTTCACTCCCTCAATTCAGTCGGACCACATGGCAATACTGATGAAACCTAAAGCCAAAATGCCCGCCACTAGACGGAAAGTATGCTTCAGAGACTTTTCTTTCAAACAAAAGCGCGCATTTAATGCCCTTATTTCTGAGACTGATTTTAGTCATATTTTTAAAATGGATGATCTCAATGACTCGATAGAAGAGCTCGAATCAATCTTGCAGAGATTATCACATGCCGCATTCCCTTTGCGTCAAGTGACAGTCAGTAATCGTGACCCACCCTGGTTTACACCTTTCACAAAAAAGAAGCGGTTGGCATCTCGCAGAGGTGATATTCAGCAAGTGGAAAATATATCAGACAAAATATTACAGAAGAAATTAGAATATCTGGAGACTTCCAATTCAAAACAATGGTGGAAGACTGTTGATTTCTAAACAAATAGGAAATATTCATCAAATCAGATAATGATTGATAAGTTCGATTGTGAGACTCTAAATATGGATCTAGCTAAGCGCTGCACAAGAGATTCGACTGAGGAACCAAAGAAGAATGACAACATTTCAGACTCTGCTACCTCATTGGCGTTTCTCAATACTGCCTCAAGTAATCGTCCCTGCTATTTGCTGAATATACACGATGTAATAAATACCATGAAAAGTTGCAAAAGTGCTTCAAGTGGTCCATCAGACATACCATACTTTGTATTTAATAAATATCGGGATATCTTATCACCGCTGTATCTTCATGCCTGGAACCTTTCGCTTAAAGCCGGTAAAGTCCCCCGAATCTACAAGTACGCTAATATCACCGCCATTCCAAAAGTACCTAATACAAAACGTGTTGAAGATATTCGGGGAATCTCCGTGACTTCTGTATCGAGCCGACTATTCGAAAGATGTGTTCATCGTAAATTGATTTTGCCAAACATTGCGGCAATTGGAGACCCGCTACAATTAGCTTACAGGCTGAAGCTGTCAACAATCGACTGTCTTCTTGCTATTCAATATTATGTTTTAGAATATCTCGATAAACCAAACATAACTGGTGTTCACGTCATTGCAACCTATTTTTCAAGGGCTTTTGATAGGGTAAGACAGGAACTGGTATTCGATAAATTTCCTTCTTTCATCGAAAGTGAAACTATTCGAAATTGGCTTTTTGACTTCAACACAAACAAGTTTCAGCGCTTGCATTGGAATAATAAGTTTTATTCATTTCAGGCAATCAATTTGGGCTGTTCTCAAGGAACGGTTGGTGGCCCTAATATATTCTCCATCATGACAGACGATCTTCGTGCCAAGCATGATATTACTAAAATCATAAAATGTTCGGATGATAGTACCATTATTGTGCCATGCTACAAAAATCCAGATAATCAACAAAGCCATCTACAGAGTGAATTCAACAACATACTAAATTGGTCAGAAATCAACTTCTTCAAGATAAATATGGCAAAAAGCAATCAAATGCGATTTTCATTGAATTATTTGAATGACTGCCAATGCAATGATGTGTCTCTAGCTAATACTAATAGCATGAATATTCTTGGGATAAAATTCCAAGCAAATTGCAATTTTACTAATCATGTGCATGAGTTAATAGGACGCTTAAAATCATTTCTGTATGTCTTGAAGGATCTCCGCTTACAAAACGTGCCCCAAAAGCATGTCAATCGGATGTTTGACTCCATTATTCTGTCCAGAATCCGGTATGGAATTTCTGTATATGGAAGTGATGATGGAGCCATCACTCGAGTTGATAAATTTTTAGACAGCTGTTTCCGCCACCATTTTACAACTTGTCAGTATTCTGCGAGAAACCTTCTAGCAGGAGAAGATACAAGAATTGGAAAATCCATAACGAAGAATACCATTCATCCTCTACATGCTGCCCTAGACCAAAATAGAAAAGTATCAAACACGTCATAACTACAAATTTTCAAGACCAATGACAAATACTATAAAATTTCAAAGATCCTTTTGCAACCGTGTTTTGTGTCTTCCGATAACTTAAACATATCTTTGTAAGAAACATGAAAATCCTGTATTTGGTTTTTCAATATAAATGTTCATAGTTCATAGTTCATAGTTCTTTCTCTCGCTCTCTCTATCCCTCTCTTTCCCTCTGATTCTCTCTCTCTCCTCTCTTTCCGTCTCATTCTCTCTCTCTTCTCTCTTGCCCTCTGATTGTCTCTCTCTTCTCTCTTTCCCTCTCATTCTCTCTCTCTCCTCTCTTTCCCTCTAATTCTCTCCTCTCTCTTCTCTCTTGCCCTCTGATTCTCTCTCTCTTCTCTTTTTCCCTCTGATTCTCTCTCTTCTCTCTTGCCCTCTGACTCTCTGTCTCTTCTCTCTTTCCCTCTCATTCTCTCTCTCTCTTTCCCTCTCATTCTCTTTCTCTGTCTCTCTCTTTCTTCTTTCTTTCCCTCTCATTCTCTCGCTTTCTCTCTCTCTTTTCCTCTAATTTTCTCTCTCTCTCTCTTCTGATCGAGCCTATCTGTCTGACCGCTGAACACTTTTGTGGCTAAATACGACAAAAGTGCGCAATATCATTCTACCTTCTTTACAGTATCATTTTGCACTAAACGAATACGATTTCATCATAGAATAAGCAAGAAATGGGCGCGCTTAATGATGTATATCTCGCAAAAGAATTGAGTAGACAAATGATAGTATATTTAGTATCTTTCCAAAGTCGTGTCTACTCAGACGAAATAAATTCATTTGTGATAAGTTCATGTTACTTCTAAGAAATATTCCTTTGATTTTCCTGCAACTCATTTTAACAATCTCAGCTTCTCATTATCTGAAGCGCAATCTCATCTATCGCAACCAATGTACGGAATATATTTTATAAACTTTCTGCTGCAGTAGTCATCATGTCTTTGTTTATTGCATTCTGCATATTTTCGGGCTGTATGAAATAATCAGAATTCGACTATTCTTATTATATCTCGCTGATTGTAAGGTTTGGACAGGCAGAAAAACAATTATTTGACATAATTACAGAATACCGAAGGGCAGATTGTTTGAAAACGACACAAATTTCAATAGTACAAACTACAACATTGCAAATATTCTGATATTTAATGATCATTATGAACTCCATTTCATTTCACTAAAAACAGCCTTTTCCTCTATTTATTCATGACATTAAATATGTAAACTTTTAGGACGATATCATCGCGTTTACCATTGCATGAACAAAATTCAAAGCTGTTTGCGGAATGTTGGTTGGAGGTGATAATTGCCAGATCATCAAACATTAATAACGCCGAAATATGTCCGCGTAGATTTGTGCACACTTCAGTTTCGATGGCGTGTCCTTTAAGTCTAATCGTTTCTCTGACCCTGTTAGTTTGATTCGCCCCCGTTGCATTTTACTGTGGCCTGAAGCTAAGCCACTTGAACTGTGCATTTTCAGCTTTCAACACAAGCGGGTATCGCCCGTGCACTGGAAAGTGAAAGCCATAGAAATCTGACCTTTCGCCTTGAGTTCGTGACATAAGAATGGACGGTAACGGTTTGTTGATGGTCATCTCAACTTCTCGGCTAGGCAATCAGCCAATGCTGCAAGGAAAAGCAAATTGCTGAATCCCTGGATTAGGGATTTTCAAAAAATTCAAGCATCTGTCGAATTTGGTGATTTTGAATTGCCATTCATCGTATGAAGATTAACGACTAAGTGCAAATGGATGCCTTCAGAAAGTTGACGCATGATTTGTGCATGACATGCGAAATGTTGCTGTACGATGTGTTTTTCGTTACGTTGCACGAATTATTGCACGATATTTGCACGATATGCTGTACGATGTGCTTCACGATATGTTGCAGCGTTTCAGGACATGTTGCAGAACATTTCACGACATGTTGCATGATATGTTGCACGATATGTTTCACGATGCGCTGTACGATGTGCTTCACGATATGTTGCAGCGTTTCAGGACATGTTGCAGAACATTTCACGACATGTTGCATGATATGTTGCATGATATGTTGCACGATATTTGCACGATATGCTGTACGATGTGCTTCACAATATGTTGCAGCGTTTCAGGACATGTTGCAGAACATTTCACGACATGTTGCATGATATGTTGCACATTTCACGAAATGTTGCATGATATGTTGCACGATATGTTGCAGCGTTTCAGGACATGTTGCAGAACATTTCACGAAATGTTGCATGATATGTTGCACGATATGTTGCAGCGTTTCAGGACATGTTGCAGAACATTTCACGACATGTTGCATGATATGTTGCACGATATCTGCACGGCGTGCTGCACGATATGATTTATGATATTTGCACGACAAGTTGAACGACATCTTGCATGACATGTTTTAATATGTGTTGCAAGAAATGTTGCACGCTATGTTGCAGCGTTTCAGGACATGTTGCAGAACATTTCACGACATGTTGCATGATATGTTGCACATTTCACGAAATGTTGCATGATATGTTGCATGATATTTGCACGATATGTTGCACGATATGTTGCAGCGTTTCAGGACATGTTGCAGAACATTTCACGACATGTTGCATGATATGTTGCACGATATTTGCACGATGTGCTGCACGATATGATGTATGATATCTGCACGACAAGCTATAAGATAGGAAAGTTCATTTTGACATCTTTCTCAAATGTCCATGTTCCTCTAGCGTTGCTCTACCTTCTCTTTGGTTACAAATTATTGCCGTTATGGATCAGAACGCTGACACAGATGCTTCATATCCCGATGGTGCGCAAACGGTGCATTGGGCGTTGTATTGAAGCAATGAGCAATGTCCAATTTACTTCTGTTCATCTGGTGACTTCAATTTGCCGCACGTGTTCCGGGAAGTAGTCTAACGTAGAGACCAGGAGTAAAAAATCAAATGCTGTCATGAGTAATTATCAGAAGACATTTTGCTCCTTTTCAAATGTATTTTCTTGACTGCTACTTGCTTTATGGCAACCTCCATTTTAGTGTTCCCACAAGAAATACTTCAACTTCATATTACTGCCAATATCATCAAATTTCTTGAATTTTCAGCAGATTCGGAATAATCAACTTCTATTTCTATTCGGAATACATTCAGAATTGTCAACCATGAATCCTGAAATTCTGTTGTTTGAATTCTTAGTTTCCAATCCCAGAAACACCTGAAAGCTCCAGTTTTCAGAATAATAGAGCACCAGTTCGGTGTATAACCTATTGAGAATCTCTATCTTATAATACACAATGCTACTATTTGAACTGGTTTTATGCATCGCTGAAATTGCAATGCATGAGCTTAAGTCTGTATTTGAATTGATGGACACTCACTCATATTTCATGTACCAATCACTGCCGGGTTATCTACGGTTGTGTTGTGTGAAACAGCAACTTCTGTACCCTCGAATGACCTGAGTAATCAGCTGAGCGCCATCTGAACCCATTAAGTTCAGAATCTCTCAGGATGGTGGGTCCGCAACAGCTCGCTGTGGCCAGGTCCTTAACACAAAACTGCTGCATTCTTCCGCCTTTGCACTCAACTTGCTGATAGTAATCTTTACGTTTTTAACACCGGCTTTAGCAAGAAATTTCCTCACCGATGGAGCAGCGAAGCCGCGGTATCCTACTTCAAAGGGCATGAGCTCACATTTCCACCCTTGCTTCTGAATGCCTTCTTCAAGCTCTTCACATTTGGAAGCTTTCGTGTACATCCTCAACGTTCTCTTCCCAGCGAACGGTTAGTTCGCCCATTATCATTCTCTTCCCTACCGCATTAGTCAGGACTAGGTCAGGCCGTTGGTCAGATAGGGACAATTCATCTGGTAGCTGTCTATCCACTCGAACTTTCCACTTAGGCAGAAGACCGTCATCTCTTTGTTTGACCACTCTGAACAAAGTCAAATGGAACCGGTGCGTGTACAATCCTCTCTGCAGTGCCAAATGACAGCCAGAGAGGATAGGGGATTGGAAACACATCATAGGTCCATGAGATCTTGCGATTTTCAACTTCCCCTTTGATCCATCTTCCTTGCTGCTCCTGTTTCACTGCCAGGGCAAGTCTATTCTCTTCTTCCAAGGTTCGCACCTCATTCTCTCGTGACGTTCTTATTTGGTCACCTTCATTCATTTCCGACCAACTTTTTCTTTCTTTTCCATACCTCTCCTGCCGTTTTGGACAACTCCCATCACCTCTCTCTCTGCCTCGCTGTAGAGTTGATGGAGGACATGACTTCCGCCACATGCCACTTTCGGCCCACTTTCAACTGTGGTGGATCTGAGGAGATAGTCCCATCACGAGAAAAAGTCGACATAGACTGCAGCCGAATCTTGTTGACCTTATATTCCTCCACAATAGATGTAAGTGGCAATCGCAATCTGTTCCTCTTACCATACAGAGGAGAACTGGTAGGCATGCTCGGAAGACCAAGCCACTTCCGCATTATTTTGCTCACCCTGGCTTCGATAACCTCCTTTGTGGATAGGGAGATCTCATAAATCGTCACATTTAGGAAGTGATAAATCTATTCAGCGATCTATGAAGCTGTATATAGCCCAGTGAAGTGAAGTCTGATAGTTGAAGTCCATCTTCTAACATTGGACAACAGCAGTGGTGATCGCTTACTTTTTGTAATTAGTTTCTGATAAGCGAACAGGATCGCAAGAATTCTCTATTTCTACATGTATTCCATACACTGTTATCAGACCGTGACTTCCTCAACTTTGGCAGGAAAATCTCTGATTCATTTTAATTTTAACACCCACACACCACAACTGTCTGGCCAAATAGATTCCAAGCCATATGTCCGATTATCAAAACTGCATCAAAGTCATTTATCAAAACCGACTCACAGTGAGGCTTTCCTTCCTTATTCCATGGCGGTTGCAACCGCAAATATCAAAATGTTGAAACTCATCGGACGCTTATCTTGTGGAATAATCAAATGAGGTTTGACAGATATACCGACAACTTATTTAACATCAACCGATGTCTCATTTGAAGTAAGCGGACAAAACGGATAATTAGGTAGATATAAAAAATGGAAACCACTCACAAACCTAGCAACCCTGCTATTTCTGGTAGGTCCGTAAGAACGGCTTATGATAGACTTTCTCTTTGATATTCGTGCTGAAAGTGATTGGGAAAAAATTCTAGGAAGGTAAGCCAAAATGATATTGCTATGCGAACGGAGTGGAACACCTGTTTTTGGGAAGTGCATGACAGCCTGTTCATGTCTCGTCTGGCTTCGTTAGTTTATGGTCTCTTGGTTAATTCATTTATTTATTTATTAAACGTACAATATTTGAGTGGCGTTATGTCAACACGACTTCAAGGCAGTCGTATGTCACAGTCGTATGTCAGTACAGTATGTCACAATCACAGGTGAAGAAAACGAAAGGAACAGAAGTGTTACAAGGAAAGAGCGAACGAAGAGGGAGGTCTTTAGGGAGCGCTTGAAGGAGCGGAGGGATGGTTGACTGATCACAGTCTGTGGGAGAGAGTTCCAAATTCTGGCGGCTGCCGACGGGAAAGCTCGGTTTCCGATTGAGCGTCGGGAGAAGGGCACGGGCAAGGCGGATCTGGCTGCGGAGCGAAGGTGCCTCCGCGAAGGGATCGAGGAAGCACTTTGAAGGGAATCGATGAGGTAAGGCGAAGCGCAGTAGTTTGAAGCACTGGTAGCAGAACACAGCAAGACGGAAGTGGATCCGCTCCTGCATGCGCACCCAGTGGAGGTCTTTCAGCAGAGGAGTGATGTGGGAGCGGTTGGAGGAGTTGCGTAGGAGTCTAGCAGCAGCGTTTAAGACAGATTGGAGGCAGCGGTATTGTTTGCTAGGGAGACCGTCGAGGACAGATGAGCAGTAGTCTAGGTGGGAGTGCACTAGCGAGGTGATGAGGGAACGTAGGATGGATGTGGTAAGGGAGTTCCGGATCGACCGGATCTGCCGGAGAGCAGCAAAACAGCTGGCGACCTTGCTCGAGACAAAGGACCGCATGGAGAGCGTGGAGTCAATTTGCACTCCTAGGCAGCGAAGGACAGTGGAGGGAGTGATTGGAGTAGGTGCCACAGTAATTGGGGTCGAGGGGATTAGGTCCTTCTTGCGGCTGGAGGAGCACCACAGCACTTCAGTTTTGGGGATGTTCAGTCGAAGCTTGAACAGGATGAAGCGGTCGAAACGCGATCGTCCTGACCAAGTTCCTGTTGATGACCTCATTAAAAATAGTCAAATAATTTGTATGCATATTTTGTAGAATTCTATTTCACGTTTTAGCTTAAGGAACTAACATTAATTCTCTTACACACCTGGTAGATTTTAGATAACGTAATCCCGCTGTGTTAGCTAGATCTGGTATTTTGATTGGAAACAGACCTGTCCTCTTATCATCTGAATGGGCAGACTGTTAAATAGGATCTTTTCAATATATAAATGATAAACATAATTTTGAACAGAACGACTTACTCGCCAATTCATTACACATGAGGAGAGGAGAAGCGTTGTTTGTCCTTCTAGTAAGCATTTTTTAAATTTTTAGACATTTTAGGATATAAAAATTTTCTTTTAAATCATATTTTGTACCTATTGAAAATTAACTAGTCATTAGCTTGTTTTTTTAATTTTGTTACCTTGACGCACTTTGCTACGTTGAATTGACTTGTTAGCGCTCAGCCACAGCTGGAAGTTTTCAACACAGCGCTCCACTCGGGCAGTAAGTAGGAAAGTTGAAGGGGGCAGGGAGGAACCATAAATGCTGAAGTCGTCTGCATATGCGTGTGCGCGTAAGCCGTGTTGGTCGGTGATGCCGAAGAGATCAGCGGTGTACATAATGAAGAAGAGGGGGCCCAGCACTGAACCCTGTGGGACGCCATGATCATTAGGAGATGGGGAAGATCTGGAACTGTTGTGGCGAAAAAATCTTCTTCTGGAGGTAAGGAATGATTCACACCACTGTAATACCGGACCGGATATGCCAAAGGAGACATTCAGTCTACGTAGAAGAATGGAGTGGTCGACCGTATCGAAGGCGGATGACTAATCCAGCTGAGCGAGGAGACAGAAGCGACTGTCATCAATGTCTTTGAGGAGATCAGAGCAGACGTGAAGCATGGCTGTCTCGGTGGAGTGGAATGATTAGCTCTGTAGGCCGACTGGTGCTTCGGGAGGAGACTGTGCGATGACAGGTGAGAACGCAGTTGCTGGGAGACGATGAGCTCGATGAGTTTAGAGAGGACCGGGAGATTGGAGATGGGTCGGTACGAGTCAGCAGATGAATGGTCACGGACACCTTTCTTCAGAACCGGGGTGACTTCTGTGGTTTTCCAGATTACCGGGAACTTGCCTGAAGATAGTGAGAGGTTGAACAGATAGGTTAATTCGGTCATTGGAGTATTTCCCCGATATTTGTCTTTTCTATCAATACGAAATATAAGTTTTTCAATTAATCTTCCTTTCCTATTGTATGTTAAGTCGAAACAGAGAAATCAAGGTCCATATTTTACATGCTCATTTTCTATCACAGCTCACAAGTCATTATGCAAACAGAGGATGGAATAAGGAGAGTTTTCTAATTCTAACAATCCCCTAACAATTTAACAAATCGTGGTTGACGATGGTCAAAACCGATGAGTGTCTTCGTCTGTGTGTTTACTTTTGCCTCTGATGATATATCTGTGTATTCCGTGAATGAACTTTTAGAACTTTTTACCATTGAAGAAGGCTAAATGAAGCTCTGCCGACATCTAAATGCCTCGAATTCTACCCTTCATGAATGAAAGAAAGAGGTTTTGGTGAATTTTTATCATTCAAAAGTGCAACAGGTCAAATTCTCGCAGAAAAATGAAGCATTGCAAAAGGGAGAGAAATATTCTCTTATTTCTTAATGTCTAAGTCCTCTTTACATGAAAATCGAACAACCGAAGTACATTTGAGTCATTTATACTTCTGCTAAATATGGGAACTCCTTGTTCTCTCCCAACGGCAGCTCAACAGCTTTCAAACAGAACTAAAACCGTTTCTTGCACATTACATGTAATCCGCTACATGCATAAAAAGACGCTCTTCTTGAATTTCACAAATTTCATATCTGAGAAGATTTCGTAATATTTCAGATCATATTTCTATCAAGACGCAGTTTTAGAGATTGTCTGCAGAAAGCATGTGTAACGCCTTCTGTCAATTTTTCCAGCAAGTTCTGTCCATACTGGACTTTGAAGCACACACCTGTCCCGGGGAGTGTCGATTCTGTCGACTCCTTAACTTCCTAAGTATTTTTCAAGTAACATGAAATTCACGATGGATCATTTTACACAGGAAAAGTGCCACAGAGCTCCTTGAAGTCATATTCAAAGTTACAGAGAATACAAAGTCAACACCGAGATAGGATAAGGACCTAGGATAAGGACGTCGGATAAGGACCTACATGTAGGATAAGGAACTATGATAAGGACCTAGGATAAGGACCTAGGATAAGGACCTGGGATAAGGACCTAGGATAAGGACCTAGGATAAGGACTTAGGATAAGGACCTAGGATAAGGACCTAGGATAAGGATCTATGATAAGGACCAAGGATAAGGACCTAGGATAAGGACCTAGGATAAGCACTTAGGAGAAGGACCTAGGATAAGGACCTAGGATAAGGACCTAGGATAAGGACCTAGGATAAGGACCTATGATAAGGACCTAGGATAAGGACCTAGGATAAGGACCTAGGATAAGGACTTAGGATAAGGACCTAGGATAAGGACCTAGGATAAGGACCTAGGATAAGGACCTAGGATAAGGACCTAGGATAAGGATCTAGGATAAGGACCTATGATAAGGACCTATGATAAGGACTTAGGATAAGCATCTAGGATAAGGACCTAGGATAAGGACCTAGGATAAGGACCTAGGATAAGGACCTAGGATAAGGACCTAGGATAAGGACCTAGGATAAGGACCTAGGATAAGGACCTAGGATAAGGACCTAGGATAAGGACCTAGGATAAGGACCTAGGATAAGGACCTAGGATAAGGACCTAGGATAAGGACATAGGATAAGGACCTAGGATAAGGACCTAGGATAAGGACCTAGGATAAGGATCTAGGATAAGGACCTAGGATAAGGACCTAGGATAAGGACATAGGATAAGGACCTAGGATAAGGACCTGGGATAAGGACCTAGGATAAGGACCTAGGATAAGGACTTAGGTTAAGGACCTAGGATAAGGACCTAGGATAAGGACCTAGGATAAGGACCTAGGATAAGGACCTAGGATAAGGACCTAGGATAAGGACCTAGGATAAGGACCTAGGATAAGGACCTAGGATAAGGACCTTGGATAAGGACCTAGGATAAGGACATAGGATAAGGACCTAGGATAAGGACCTAGGATAAGGACCTAGGATAAGGACATAGGATAAGGACCTAGGATAAGGACCTGGGATAAGCATCTAGGATAAGGACCTAGGATAAGGACCTAGGATAAGGACCTAGGATAAGGACCTAGGATAAGGACCTAGGATAAGGACCTAGGATAAGGACCTAGGATAAGGACCTAGGATAAGGACTTAGGATAAGGACCTAGGATAAGGACCTAGGATAAGGATCTATGATAAGGACCAAGGATAAGGACCTAGGATAAGGACCTAGGATAAGCACTTAGGAGAAGGACCTAGGATAAGGACCTAGGATAAGGACCTAGGATAAGGACCTATGATAAGGACCTAGGATAAGGACCTAGGATAAGGACCTGGGATAAGGACCTAGGATAAGGACCTAGGATAAGGACTTAGGATAAGGACCTAGGATAAGGACCTAGGATAAGGATCTATGATAAGGACCAAGGATAAGGACCTAGGATAAGGACCTAGGATAAGCACTTAGGAGAAGGACCTAGGATAAGGACCTAGGATAAGGACCTAGGATAAGGACCTATGATAAGGACCTAGGATAAGGACCTAGGATAAGGACCTAGGATAAGGACTTAGGATAAGGACCTAGGATAATGGACCTAGGATAAGGACCTAGGATAAGGACCTAGGATAAGGACCTAGGATAAGGACCTAGGATAAGGACCTAGGATAAGGACATAGGATAAGGACCTAGGATAAGGACCTATGATAAGGACTTAGGATAAGGACCTATGATAAGGACCTAGGATAAGGACATAGGATAAGGACCTAGGATAAGGACCTAGGATAAGGACCTAGGATAAGGACCTAGGATAAGGACCTAGGATAAGGACCTAGGATAAGGACCTAGGATAAGGACCTAGGATAAGGACCTAGGATAAGGACCTAGGATAAGGACCTAGGATAAGGACATAGGATGAGGACCTAGGATAAGGACCTAGGATAAGGACCTAGGATAAGGATCTAGGATAAGGACCTAGGATAAGGACCTAGGATAAGGACATAGGATAAGGACCTAGGATAAGGACCTGGGATAAGGACCTAGGATAAGGACCTAGGATAAGGACTTAGGTTAAGGACCTAGGATAAGGACCTAGGATAAGGACCTAGGATAAGGACCTGGGATAAGGACCTAGGATAAGGACCTAGGATAAGGACCTAGGATAAGGACCTAGGATAAGGACCTTGGATAAGGACCTAGGATAAGGACATAGGATAAGGACCTAGGATAAGGACATAGGATAAGGACCTAGGATAAGGACCTGGGATAAGCATCTAGGATAAGGACCTAGGATAAGGACCTAGGATAAGGACCTAGGATAAGGACCTAGGATAAGGACCTAGGATAAGGACCTAGGATAAGGACCTAGGATAAGGACCTGGGATAAGGACCTAGGATAAGGACCTAGGATAAGGACCTGGGATAAGGACCTAGGATAAGGACCTAGGATAAGGACCTAGGATAAGGACCTAGGATAAGGACCTAGGATAAGGACCTAGGATAAGGACCTAGGATAAGGACCTAGGATAAGGACCTAGGATAAGGACCTAGGATAAGGACCTAGGATAAGGACCTAGGATAAGGACCTAGGATAAGGACCTAGGATAAGGACCTAGGATAAGGACCTAGGATAAGTACCTATGATAAGGACCTATGATAAGGACGTAGGATATTACACCGAGATAATCATAGGATAGGATTGTGTCCTCTCTTGACTAAGCCACACGCAAATGAATATATTTATTTCTTTCGAGACTGATCCAAGCCAAGCAGGTACATGCCGTCAGACACAAGTCGCCAGACGCCTACGAGTTTGCCAATGTAAATGCCTCCACTATTGCAAACACATTTGTGCATCACTTAAGAGCTCGATGAAACCGGTAAACCATCCTTCACAGAGGACAAAGGGACTCGTCTTGTGGAAGAAATAACCGTTGGACAGGATGCAGGAAAAACAGAGCATGACTTGTTGATTTCGGAACGAACCTTCGCGTTTCCCCACCACGAACTGTTCAACCAGACGAGTACCTTTCTAATATTTCTACAATGACCAGGTCAAGGGCTAAAAACATGCACTATCTCAAAGAAAGCATTAATTTCATATATAAAAATAAGATATAGAATTTCATCTTCATTTGAAAAATGAGAACAGACCTGAATAGGTGACATTTCATGCAATATCAGGAGTCATCAGCGGGCCTAGTTTGCATCTCTCAACATCGACACAACTCCCTGTAAAAAGGTTTACAGTCATGCCCGGTGCGTGGTCCTGACTCCTTATTGCTTGGTTGTCGGAATGCTATGTTGCTTTTATGTTGTGTACTGTGTGTGGATTGCTATGAGTTTGAGCGGCTTGGTCAAAGGCCATGCTGTGTGCTGTGATCGTGTTATGGACATTTCAAATATCTGATATGTAACATGTAGTGTGATTTAAAAAATATACTGTCGGTAACTGGCAACCTTGGTGGTTTTACTGGGATAGCTCGTGGCGGCTATACCCGGAAAATTTGAGATTTTTAATTAGCAAATTATCAATTTTCAACATTTTTAATTAATACAGGCTCACTAACTTAGACGACTGGTCAGTAATGTGTTTAAAGTGACATTTAATGAACACCCGTCAAAATTCACAAACTTGCTAATTGAAAATCTCGAAAAGATGGATATGTTAGAGAAAACAAGCAAGCGCAAACCTCTGAGAATAAATCATCATTACAAAAATATGAAATATAAAGATGCAATTGTGTTGAAGATGATAAAGCTGCAACGATTAACAAGTGACTATTTTATCTCTGTCAAAGTTTTATGAAATGAAAAATACCAATGAGTAGGAATACATGAAGGCCATTTACGCTCATGTGATATTTAATAGGATCATCTAGGACGAATTATGGAATATTAAAACAAATCAAATATGGAATGCCTAACACCTACATATTGAAAACTAATTAAATAAAATGACCATTTGAGAACAGGCATGCCTTATAAAGGCGAAAACACTTGGCAAACAAATCAAGATGAAATGAGAAAATAATGAAAGGATATTAGCCCTGAAGAAGTCTGCAGAAGGTAAACTAAAATATAGCCACAACGAATTCTATCTAGGATTATGTGGGTGGATTAATCATGACCAAAATGACATGAAATTTATCGTATGTCATCAGAAGAATCGTTTTAAACAAACAACAGTTTCGGACGGAATGTCAAAAGGTAATTATATTGAAAGCTGTTGTCCTTATTGGTCAGACATTTACGGCATGATTCATATCGTCTCCAAATAAAAGGGCACCTGGAACCGACGGATGTTTTCGAGCTGATTTTGAGAAGGACAATACATGTTCATGCGGCAGACACAGAACAAGACTGTTACTTTTAGGAAGTTCAATGATGCGTGTATCAGCCGACGTATCGTTGATACGCTTGTGTGACAGCTTAATATGTGTGCTCAACAATACTCAAAATGCCGACAGCATTTTCATCATCAGCTCATTTTTGTCGATATTTTCATTGAATTGTCTTTTGATTATGTTCATTGACAATCCTTGTGGCAAACTGTCTATGAATTTCCCTTGAAAAGGTTTTTCAAAATACTTTGCTTACGTGAGAATGAACGGAATGTGTGATATAACACACTGTTCATCTGCTGCAGACTTGCTGACTCTAGTAAAGACTCAATATCCACCTACCTCCACTTCATGACATCAAAAGTAAGCTGTAAGTCATAAGATTGTAGGATTTTCAGGACAATTCTTAGGAAATATAACGCAAGCTTTTGAAAACATTGGCGGAATTATAGGAAAATGCGCCTTTAGATGCATGTAGGCCGCATGCAGGTATTTACCGCTTAAGAAGTTTGAAGGATGAGTTAAAGGAAGGCTAATTCGTTGATTTATGCATGCATGTTATCATAATACATGCAACATGATAAACATTTGGTCAAAACATAAGTTCATTTGATAAAAGTATAGTTTTACCGAACTGTGTGGTTCTTCAATTATAGATTAGATCAAAGTTACAGAAATCCGACTTTTCGCTTTGTTTAAGTGAGTGAGACTGCAATGGGCAGCAACTGTTTGATGATGGCAATTTTAGACGATTGTTAGGTCTTTAGGAGAAGCAAATCAATGAAGTTTATAGTAAGTTATTTTATCAAAATGCTTGCATATACAAAGTACAAAGAGAAATTATAATGGCCGTCAATATTTACAGAGTAATCTGATAAGGTACCGGTATCTTCTTACAGTATTGTCAGCCACCGGAAGTCCCCATCGTTTATAATCATCGTTGTCATGAAAACGCGTGTCCACGACCAGTCGCGGGGCAAGATTTCATTTTAGGGGGGACAATAAATGTGGCTTAATTAATATAAGCCTCTACTTAATAATTTCGTAAATCAGAAGAGGCCCTAATATTCATTTATATCTGATTTGATTATGATCTGATTTTGTCTTTTATTGATCATTTATGATACACGATTAACATAAAATCATACAGTATATACAAGTTTATATATAATATCTTCAGATGTAGCCTTTAGATCTTTTTGTAAACATTATGCCCTCAAGTATGTTCGTCACTATCTGACTCACAGAGGTGAACATCTCTCGCGATCGTTGCGCAACAGGGGACATACGAAAATTAACCAAGCGCGCTACTGTAGGATTTCAGATTCTCACATTAATAGATTGATAATTCGACATAGAATGATGTTGATATACCCCGTATAGAACACAAAGATTGTCCCCCGTTCAGATTTCACTTCGGGGGGGGGACATATCCCCCTTGTCGCCAACTTGGCTACGCCACTGTCCACGACGTTCTACTTCTTTCAATATCTGTGTCCGTTCTGGTCTTTTATTATTACAGAGTGTCGGATTTCTATGTTCTGAATATTGGCCTAATTCAATTAATGAACTTTGTGAAGCATGCAGACATCTGCAGGTGCGACAGTGCGCAGATTACGTATTAATTTCATGAAGGATTACAACAATATCGATCAAAGAGCGATGTAGGTCGATGTTGCAAGATTTTCAAAACAATCTAATTAGTGACTTCCCCAACGAAGCTTTTCTTTGTTAAGTGTGTCCACATTATTGAAGCTTCATTTCTTGATGGAAGACAAAATTATCTCTTGGTTCCTATCATTTGTAGCACCGGCGCATTTTGACGTGTGTGTGCAGAGATGACCAGATCGCCGATGGATCAACCGGCACTGGGGATGTGTGATCCGGAGGGGTCAATTAGTCGTCAATTTGGAGATAACTCGTGGCAGGAAACTCGGCTAAACCTCGAAGCCGGGACGTTGGATGGATAAGAAGAGTGGTTCAGTTGCAGAACATTTTCATGAGGCGGCATAGTGTGAGTTATTCATGTAGACAAAAATTGGAGTTGTAATCTCCAATCTCCGGGACAATGTTGTAAATCTCAATTCCGGCCTCATTAATGTAAATACTCATGTTGCTAATCTCGTTGTTCGCGGTGTTGGAAATGTTTTATCTTAGATGTCTGAGCCTCCTTGCACTTGTCATTCCGCCCCTCCTGCGTCGGCAGGCTCTGTTCTTTTCTTACCTGTTAACTTCTTCATTTTTATCTTTTGGTGTACGTGTAGGTGTAAATGTTTTCATTCATTTCATGATTATGACCGTCTGAAGGACGGTCGAAAGCTCGAATAACATTCTTCCGTACTAGTGTGGTTTTTACTTTATTCATTTATCTTGTGGCTGAAGAGCTACTTGTCTGATAGATCTCAGCGTTTAAGATTGAATGGCATCCTTGGGTCTGTTTGCCCAGTACCTTATGGTGTCCCCCAAGGGTCCGTTTTGAGCCCGTTTCTCTTTGCCTGTTTCATGGGGTCTCTGCAGATATCTTCTGAGTCAAAGATGGTGCTTTATGCAGATGACATAACTCTTGTTGAGCCTGTGTTTGATGATTTGAATCCCAACAATTTATGTGCTATAATTGATTGGATTGACTCTTACTGTTACTGAATTTGACCAAGTCGAAGCAAATTAATTTTCGACGTAATATCGCTGGATGTGTAGAGTATCAAAATGTTCCACTTGTTAATCATTTAAAGATTTTGGGTGTTCATTGGACTGACGAAATGAAATGGTACTACCTTTTTGATGAAATTTTCAAGCTGGCGTCTCAGCGTCTATATGTGATTAGAGTACTCAAGTCTGTTATTTCCAGACATCAGCTTATTGTTGTATATAAATCTCTCATTATATCTGTGTTATTGTATGCCTCACCCTATTTTTCTATCTTCCTGATGGGATTGAGGATAAATTAGACAAGTTTCATAAACGTAGCCATCGTCTAACTTGTGGCAGTGACTGCTTGTGTGTCGATTTCCCATGTATAAATTTTGTCAGGCGAGATCACTGTATCAAGTATTTTAGAAATTGTGAAAGTGTAGCAACGCACCCCCTGCATGATATCATTCCGAAGCGGTCGTTTATGTTTACCCGATGTTAGGACATCAAGACGTTTGCATTGGTTCATTCCCTGGGCGTGTATCATCATGAACCATATCAATTATGATTGAATTGTGATTATTTTGTATAGTTTGTATAATTGTGATATTTTCAATGACTTATTCATCTAATTGTTTTTTTCAACAACCCCATCTGACTTATATGTGAATGTCAATTTTTGTATTGCATGATTTTCATTCTAAGAATAAACATCTACTTACTTACTTACTTACTTCAGACTTCAAGATTCAGAGATTATCTCAACATCAGGAAATATCTCTTCAGTTTATTATTCCCCTTTGTACGATTGTTGGGAATGATTTGGTTGAATTTCAAATCGCTTCACAGATCTTGATTACCTTTCAACATGTTACACTCAGTATCAGCTGTCAGCCATTCCCGCAGCAGGAGAGCCCGAAGAAGACCCGCGGGGATTGATGTCCTCATCTTCGATGTTATCGAACCTCATCGAACTGCTAATCAAGCTGTTGTATCACCAATTACAGAATGATTTACCGATTCCGTTCAGTTTACACCTTTGGGGAAAATGCAATGATTTCTACAGAAAATCTAAACAATACCTGAGTTCCAATAGCTTCTTCTTTTGCCGTTTCCAAGATTCAAATTTTATTCTTCTGATGGTGATCAAATTTTGTTGTCAAGAAGTGTTTGTCGAAGACTTTGCACTTCGTGGAGATGCCAATACTTCCAGGAGCCTGACGTCCTTCGCTGATGAGAAAATAGTTGGGAAATGATGACACACGCTCAATATTTGTAATGTCTTTGCAAACACTTGATTTCAGTCGAAATCCTCATTCTACGCAGATGATAGATGTTTCTTATATTTTTGACATAAATGAATAGAAAGCAATGTTTTTAGCAGCGCTCCGACAGACTCCGTCCATCAGCTTTAAGTGACCGTACGTTTCAGATACAGACGTGGACAGCATTCGAATAGTCGACACAAATTCATGCTGTTATTCACTCATCACTGCGAAGCATCAGGCCTACTTTTCCGTTGTTGATGTCCTGTTTGAGAGAAAACCTTATTCATAGCTGAAATCCTTTTGCTTTCTTGCAAATGTGAAGATAAGAAGTATTCCTGCCTTCACATCATAGCATTCTATAAAGGTTGCCGGGTATAAATCGGAAATTTCCAATTTATGACTTCCGTTTTCATTATACGGCATCTATTCAAAACATGATCATTTCATTGCTAATACTCGTTCATCAACATCTATTGTCCACGTCGTAAATGTTCTCTTAATCCACAGCTACGGCTCGGTTTATATCACGTCATAGCTAGTCAATAAAAAGCAGTATAAACCTCAAAAGCTAGCTATAACTATCAGTGGCGTCAAGTGCTCCCTGACCATAGGCCTTCACTAGGCATTGGAATACTATTTCTACACCAAGCACTTTTATATTACAACATTAATTTTCACAAAAGTTGAATTTTTAATAACAATTTCCCGAACATTTTTTAAGGTCAAGTGAAAGTGCAAGTGAGAAGTGATTGCTCATGTCGCTTAACCGCCTTACTCAAGAAACTGATTATTATATCTCCTCTCTGTCCAGATCACATTTTCTCGAGAAAAAAGGAGGCCAGGTCAACAGTTTCTAGTGTTCCTCGCGGCCGGTCAGACACTCACATGTTTGAAATTTTGATGCATTAAAATGTCTTGTGCATTTCATATTTCTTTCTCTGTGAGTACTTTCAATTTTATATCAGGTGTTGGCCTACTTTGCTTGACGACTGTCATCTTTTCAGTATATTCCCTTCGGACGAAAGGCGTGGTCATGATCTCATCTACAGTACTTAACATAGCGTCACATCAATCAAGTAAAAACAAATTATGGGATTCCACCGAATCTGGGTGTTCCAGTCCGATGCATTACTCTGCATTAATTGGAGAGCGCTCATCATCTGATCACAGTCTTGTCTGAACGTCAGCCATCTGCTATTGTTGACGTACTGGCCTCCCTGACAAAAGGCGAATCCAGGAACAATTGGGTTGCGCTTCCCTTACTATATTTAGGCACCGCGCCTCGATCAAGAATTGCGCAGAATTTCATTGCAAAAATTGGAGAAGGCAAAGCATTATGTCTATCGGGAAAGCCAATATTGTCGCGGGCGCGTGCGCTTACTGCCTCACACGCACACAACTCTCTTTCGCTGTCTGAACATCAGTGCTCCGTCTGAACACACGACTTATATGTCTAATTGTTCGAAGAAAACAGCTGTGATTCAAGCACGTGCTGAAAAACTGTTCACTCTTGAGGTTGAGAGTCTGATTTTGAGACGGAAAGCTGTGCACAGCTTTCACGAGAAGCTATCGAATTTAAAGGAATAATGACACTTTTCATTTTTATAAATGTTGGAAAATAATTTTTGAGGATGCGCCGAAGGCCTCGCAGGTACGGAGAAGACGCCACTGATAGCTACGTGGTGTGATCCAAAATGTCCCGGACTAACCTACTTGCAGATAACCTGTGATAACGAATACTACTTCAGATGTAAATTTAGGTCTTTAAGGCATGAGAAATATGGTTGCCGAAATTTTTCCGGTCAGTTTTCTATTTTTTCAAAATTTTCAAACATTTTTGTCTGAATTTCAAGATTTTCCTATAAATTCTAGCGATTTAGAATTAATATATTTAGATTAACTTGACAGTTAAGCTATCACTAATAACCTGACTAATAATTAACGGAAAAACAAATGTTTTGTTCCAGAAAACAGTTTACTTTTCAATGTATGAGCCGTTAGCATTCGTCACTTTTTGCCAACGAAGTCTCAATTCACAAAAAGCTTTATGAAAAAATTCCGGTGTCAAAGAATCAAAAAACTCAGTAACTGCATCCCGCAGTTCAACTGGCGATTCAAAATGGTGTCCACGAAGATGCTTTTTGAGGAATCTAACAGATAGAAGTCACTTGGGGCCAAGTCAGGTGAATAAGGAGGATGGCTCAATAGTTGAAATCCGTTTCTCGTTAAGGCATTGGTTGTCTCCTGCGAGGTGTGAATCGGAGCATTGTCATGAAGCAAGTAGAGGGGAATGTTTCGTGGCTTTCTTATTTTCTTCCTTGCTTCAGATAACAGATTGGAATAATATTCGCTATTGATTCTTACTCCTTTATCCGCAAAGTCAACCAGTTGGATTCCCGAAGCGTTCCAAAAGACCGTCAGCATCAACGACCGGCGATGTGATGTTCCGGATCGCATTTTCAAAGGGGCAGACTCGCCTGATTTTCGCCACTCTGCAGATTCTCGCTTACTTTGAGGCAGATACAAACTTAAAGGTGTTTCATCCTCTGTAAGGATGCAGTTCAGAAACTGATCTCCGTGCATTTCGAGGAGATCCAAATTTGACTGTGCCGCCAGAAGTCTGTTCTCCTTCATTTCAGGTGACAGAAACTTCGGTACGAAACGTGATGCCAGTTTGCGATATCCAAGTCTTTCGATGATGTCATGACAGGAGTGATAACTGATTCGCAACTCTCTTGACAACTCACGGATGGTTATCCTTCTGTGTGCTGTAATCACTTCATCGCACTGACTCGATTTCTCTTCCGGAATCTCCTGCGGCCGACCAACAGTTGAAAAATCTTGCTCCACAGATTGTCTTCCGCGTTTAAATTCGCTTATCCAGAAATAAGCAGTAGTTCTCGATGGAGCTTTGCTTCCATATGCCAGGCTTAATTCCTTTAGAATGTCACCATTAGCGAAGCCGCGGATCAGGAGGTATCGTATCACACTGCGATATTCGACTGAAGACACGCTTGTCACATCCATCATGAAAACTGATAGAACAAAGAACCATCGTTGACACGGATTTCTTAATGAATGCGTGCTGAATGAACTTCACTGATTGATATCGTAACACATGAAGCAATTAACAAAAGACGTGCAATATTCATGGCAAAGATATCCGTCAAATAAGGTACAAATCAAAATCAATCTAACTATAACAATAAGACAAATCGGATCTCGATCAATTCAGAAAATACAGAAATTCATGTTAAAATGTAAAAATATTTTTTAAAAATAGAAAACTGACCGGAAAAATTTCGGCAACCATATTTCTCATGCCTTAAAGACCTAAATTTACATCTGAAGTAGTATTCGTTATCACAGGTTATCTGCAAGTAGGTTAGTCCGGGACATTTTGGATCACACCACTGTATATAATATCACTATGAATCATTCGATGGATAAAGTTCTTTCCGTTGATCGCATTGATGATCGTTCTCCACAGCCTAGGTCTGAGGTTCCTGCGATGTGTTGTTTCCGGCGATAGGAGTCGATGAAGCGAGTCCCCCCGCTGCCGCATTATTTTGTTAAGCAGTCTGTTTTCGCTTTTCACAACAATTAAACTTGCGTTCACCGTCTTCCTGTATCCGTTTTATTCGAGCCCTAGAGTGCATTTTCGGTTTTTCTCTCCTCCATTTTGAATTTTCGTCATTTTCTCTAAATGAGCTCATCGTATTATTTTTCAATCTATAATTTTCGAAAATTTCATAGAAAAGTGCATTAGAAACCGTTGGTAAATGTAATGGGAAAATTTTGAAATGAAACTGAAACTGAAATGCGCTATCATGACAACGGTGCCTAAGCGTTGGCGGCTTTCAGGGGCTGACAATGGCACGCCACCGGCACCCTGTCGGTGCACAGTGTGATGATTCACGGCTGCTATCATTTCTTCTAAATCATCAAGAATTTTAATAAAATAACTTACTTGGGCGCATTTATAAAAGAAAACGTCGCTGAAATTGGGCAATATGAATACAATTCGACCGGTTTCGAGTGGAAGTCAAAAATTGAGCTCCTACTCTTCCTCAGGAATGTTAACAAAAGAATAGACCATAGAAAGGCCTATTACATAAACGGCTTGGGAAAAATTCAAATGATCAGTGGAGTCATAGAAAAATGTTATAGAAATGGAAGTCTACATTTTACATACAGCTAGGGGATTGTGGATCATCTAATATAATTTACGCTCTCAGTTTCCAGGGCTGTGGATTCCACTGCATCGGTGAAACATCAAGATCAATAAGGGAGATAATGAAAGAGCACCGATTTGACATCAGACACTGTAAGGATGATAAAGTAGTCCCTTATGGTCCATTGCATTCAACATCAGCATTCCCTGGAAGATGTCAAGGTGACAGTTTTGAAAAAGCTAAGCGGCAGTGAAATGGTGAGAAAAAAGAACTTAAATTCATCAGCCAGCTAATGACCGACTGGTCCTTCGGCCTCAACATGCAGCATGTATTCCAACGATCCCCTATCTATGATCCACAATCCCCTAGCTGTAAAATGTAGACTTCCATTTCTATAACATTTTTCTATGACTCCACTGATCATTTGATTTTTTTCCAAGCCGTTTATGTAATAGGCCTTTCTATGGTCTTTCTTTTGCTAACATTCCTGAGGAAGAGTAGGAGCTCAATTTTTGACTTCCACTCGAAACCGGTCGAATTATATTCATACTGCCCGATTTCAGCGACGTTTTCTTTTAGAAATACGCCCAAATATTTTCGCATCGCCAACCGATCGCAATGAACTGTTTTTCTAAATTTTAAAACAATAAATTACTTACGATAACTATTATAAGTTTCAATAATTTTTAGCAATAAGCAGTTGTCTGCTCCAAACAACAATATGTTGAGAAAATTAATCTTATTCTCAATGATTGTGAAAAGTTTGAAGACCTAAATCGTGAATCTAATTGGTGTGATGAGGAACTACTAATTTAGGTCAAAAATCTGATAAATCGGAGAATTGGGTGGACAAATGGTGGATTTAGTTCCTAAAGGTGTACAAATACCACGACTACACGGCCTGCCACAAAGATGGTTGTCCATTTCGTCCTATCAATTTCAAAGTTGATACTGCATTTCACAAGCTTTCTAAGTATGTGTATGATGCGCAATTGATGCCAATTGTTCACTAATTTGATTTTTGTGAAGATCCAACAGTATGTCTTGGATCGGTGCCTAGCCGAGCAGCTGAAATTTCCATCAAGAAGCAACGTTCCCACTGACTTGACGAAGCGAAAGGTTGGATCTCAACAGAATTGTATTTAGTTATCTGAAAAACTTTCCACATTGAAAAAATCGATGCAAAGAATTTTTAAAAAAACAACTGCGAACTTTTCTCGTCAAGGACATGAAACGTTTCCTTGCGTGTTCTCCTTCTAAGCGCCGTCCTCACGCATATTCACACGTTCACCATCCAAATTGTTTCTCTTGTCATTTCTCATTTCCATTGCTAGACTGAGCTCGGTATTTGTGTCCTAATAACTCACTTAAACGTGTCATTTCTTGTTTATCGACAGTTACCTTTGATATCGAAGCGCTGAAGCGATGAATGATGGAACAGGAGTGAATATGTTGTTCCTGCGCCGATGATACGTTCATGATTGATAATGTGACACTCTTTGAGGTCAACTTCAGAGCTCTGGGTCGATGAGAGATCTGGTAAAAAGATTGATGCGACAGGAACTTCGAGCCTCTTGTAATGAGCCGATATAGCGTCAGACAGCGGAGTGCAGCAGGTATTCAGCTCAATAATCATCCCATGGCAATGTCTGTTGCAAATCTACTGATCCTCACAGATTCTCACATTTATAGTGAGAGTTCCTGCTTCGATGCAGTATCTGTTATAGTCCAGATCAGGTGCTTGCCTTCGATGTCCAAGCTTATTCAGGTAATGTTCAGGATGTTTAGTGTAATCATTATGTCGAGGTCGAGGGCAGTGGTTTGTTTTCGATGTCCAAGCTTATTCAGGTAATGTTCAGGATGTTTATTGTAATCATTATGTCGATGTCAAGGTCAATAGTTTGTTTTCGATGTCCAAGCTTATTCAGGTAATGTTCAGGATGTTTGTTGTAATCATTATGTCGATGTCAAGGTCAATAGTTTGTCTTCGATGTCCAAGCTTATTCAGGTAATGTTCAGGATGCTTGTTGAATCATTATGTCGAGGTCGAGGGCAGTGGTTTGTTTTCGATGTCCAAGCTTATTCAGGTAATGTTCAGGATGTTTGATGTAATCATTATGTCGATGTCAAGGTCAATAGTTTGTCTTCGATGTCCAAGCATATTCAGGCAATGTTCAGGATGTTTGATGTAATCATTATGTCGATGTCAAGGTCAATAGTTTGTCTTCGATGTCCAAGCTTATTCAGGTAATGTTCAGGATGTTTATTGTAATCATTATGTCGATGTCAAGGTCAATAGTTTGTTTTCGATGTCCAAGCTTATTCAGGTAATGTTCAGGATGTTTAGTGTAATCATTATGTCGAGGTCGAGGGCAGTGGTTTGTTTTCGATGTCCAAGCTTATTCAGGTAATGTTCAGGATGTTTATTGTAA
Source organism: Prostheceraeus crozeri (assembly GCA_907163375.1). NCBI lineage: Eukaryota > Metazoa > Platyhelminthes > Polycladida > Euryleptidae > Prostheceraeus > Prostheceraeus crozeri. The sequence goes on along the minus strand of CAJQUW010008329.1, from coordinate 77,858 downwards.
TCATTATGTCGATGTCAAGGTCAATAGTTTGTTTTCGATGTCCAAGCTTATTCAGGTAATGTTCAGGATGTTTGTTGTAATCATTATGTCGATGTCAAGGTCAATAGTTTGTCTTCGATGTCCAAGCATATTCAGGCAATGTTCAGGATGTTTGTTGTAATCATTATGTCGATGTCAAGGTCAATAGTTTGTCTTCGATGTCCAAGCATATTCAGGCAATGTTCAGGATGTTTATTGTAATCATTATGTCGATGTCAAGGTCAATAGTTTGTCTTCGATGTCCAAGCATATTCAGGCAATGTTCAGGATGCTTGTTGTAATCATTATGTCGAGGTCAAGGTCAATAGTTTGTCTTCGATGTCCAAGCATATTCAGGCAATGTTCAGGATGTTTATTGTAATCATTATGTCGATGTCAAGGTCAATAGTTTGTCTTCGATGTCCAAGCATATTCAGGTAATGTTCAGGATGTTTATTGTAATCAATATGTCGATGTCAAGGTCAATTGTTTGTCTTCGATGTCCAAGCATATTCAGGTAATGTTCAGGATGTTTGTTGTTATCATTATGTCGATGTCAAGGTCAATAGTTTCTCTTCAATGTCTAAGCATATTCAGGTGGTTGGGTGATGTTGTCATTGTTCGATTTGAAAACACCCAATTCGTTCGATGGATCGAAAACCATATTATTCGCTAAAGTGCCTTTCGTTCCAGCACCAAACTTTATCTGCAACAATAGCATCAGTTGTCATGACGTTTTCATTATCTTTAACAGCAATGTGGCCAAGCTACCGGTTACGAAGAATGTCGTATTTCTGACTGCTGTTGTAGAACTGTTCCCTAAAAGTGGAATTATAATCATAGTAAGGACAAATTTCAATTCGAGTTTTAAGTGAATGGTGGATCATTACGCTGTTGAGTGTATCAAACTCGGAAGTACATGGATCTTTGTTATAAATTTTGATAGATGATCTCCGACCCTCCGTAACTTGCAAGACGTCGGGAATCACTACTTAAGAATTGTCGTTTTCCTGATGTTGGCTGACAATCTACGAATTAAAAATGATAAGAAGCTCGTGCATGAATTCAGGACGAAAGTGGTACCTCTCGGACTACATGTCTTCCCTTCTATTTCACCGTCGCATCATGGACTTCACCAAAATGTTGAAGATCCTCGAGATAAGTTGACACTTTGTAATCTTGAAAATGCTCCTGGTTCAATCAAATAACTAAGAATTCACAAACATTTGCTGAAATGTTTAAATTAAACTGTCATACATTGTTATGAGTGATGTTTCTGCGTGTAATTCTTCCTTCATACTCTCTTGGTTCTTTTCAGCTTGTTGTTGCATCTGAATAAGAGAATATTGAAAAAAGTGAAAGTACACGAGTCAAGAGAGCTCTGTATTTCACTCGGAATAATTTACTGTCTGAATCTCCTCATGAACAAGATAATCATCATAAATCCTAATACAATTATAAGAATTTGAAGCTATATACCACAGAATATCATCACCTGAGAAATCATTATGAAACAATGTGACGCCAGCCTCTAAGCAATAACTGATATTTATGTCAATAATAAAGCGTCACAACATTCATCTGTGATTTTAATCATCACATCATTGTATCATATTGAATATCACAATGATCATCCCCTTCTACCAAAAAGATGTAATTTGACAACGCTCACATTGTGAGTTACGCAATTAGCATGTGAAGTGAAATTTCGACGAGTATTCATTATTACATACCGACATGTCGTTCAAGTTAGGGCGCCTGCAATATAATTGATAAATGCTACTCTTTGCAAACACAATGTAAACTTTTTTAGCTGAGGATGCAACTTGCTATTCAATGATTTTAACTGCCTTGCACAGTAGACTCATTGTTATGAGAAGATATGGAAGAAACACTCCCAAATATTGCAGCAAAATAAAATAAAGTAATTAAAATCTAAGTTAATTCTTTCAATTTCACTATTGATACTATTAGCACTTGCTGACTCCATCTTACAGCTGACTTATATGTAGCATAGAACCTCTTGCATGAAGTCTAAATGCTTCCCCTTCGTAAGAAGATATGTTAACCTTCTTTGATCAAAATTGTAATTCAATGCATTCTGTACTTAATCATTTTCTTCAAGATGAATATGAATTTATTGATCCAAATACACTTGTGTTTAATTGTCACAGCATAGATGGATGTGCATATGGGATACAGCGCGTGACATATGCCGTATGGTATTTATCAACTATTGGAGGGGCTAGTCCCATGCATTTTATTAAATGAGTACTAACTTTTTAACATGAAAGATCATTGTAAAACTACTTATTTACTTTGTTTCCTTTCACCATCTGTGCATGCATGTTGTTGAAGGGACTTGCTCACATTGTGCCATTTTGATAAAATTCGTGATTACTTGCTTGCTTAAAAGAAGTACTTGCTTACTTACTAAGATGAGTACGAATTAAGTACTGTGTCTTCGAACCCATAGAGCTCTAAAGTGAGTACTAATATTTTCGAGCTCAAAGAGATTCTGGGAACATTTTTTAGTCGTAGTTAGTACTCAGGTTCAGCATGCTTTCTAGTATTCATTCGGGACCTTATGAATAACAGTATGCGAACAGGTGGCGAAAGTGTTCATATACAAATAGAGCTATTGATTGAAATCTCTTTTCCTGCCAAACTTCTTCATTTTATTCCGAGAAACAACTTTGGCTTGAATCAAAGCGATCAGTTGAAAATCATCTTAGACCGCTGCAGCTGCCTTACAAACACAAATATTCAGTGAGCACAAAGACATAAGCGGTAGATGGTGATAAGTGAATAATGATTGTATGTACTGAAGGGAAAATGAAAAAGATCACGCGCTGTACTTTACAAACGACGTAGAAAGACTAGAGGTTCTCGCATTAGGGTGCTGAAACATCCTGGTAGATCGAGTCCGCTTGTCGAGTCTTATTATAAAAAGCTTACGGAGTGGGTGGTTTCCTTGCTTTCCGACGCGTCGAATGAGTTTGCGACACGTACGGTCGGAAGCCTCACAGATACTGGTAAAATTACTTTGTCCAATGATTGTCCAAGCATCTATTCTCAAGACGTATAAGTTTGTCCATTAAACGGTCTGGGAGGTTACAGAAGCACGGGTACGCATAGAGAACCACGCTTCGAATGAGTGGCATACGTACGAAACGTGAGGCTTGGGTGACAAGCAGATCTTCACAGATTCCTCAGAACCTCCGTTTTGTGGCTTTGGAGATTGCACTATCGATGTGAGAATCTGACTTCATGTTCGATGAGAATGTCACATCTAGTAATTCAACCTCCTGCTTCACAGGAATCGGGTTGTAATCAGTGTCAGTAATGGCATTCAAAGCAAGGCTGTTCTTGGTCACAATATTGTCATATTAACGCCACATGTCATAGATAGCGATTTATACTCGTCTGCTTAACGAAGATATTCCACCAAGTCTTCGATCCCGTCCTCCTCTGCGAGTTTGCGATCCGATCATTCGGAATCATTGCTGATGACGATGGCGGAAACTTCTGTGTCTCAGAAGTCCAGTCGATTAACTCGAAGTCCGATCCTGCAGAAAAGTTGATTTGTGGCATAGAAATATTAGTGGCTGCTGACTGTCTCCTCTGACTAAAGACCTGATGGTTCTCTGGATCGCAAATGAAACCGATCAAATTGCTCTCTTGGTGTGCATATACTCGCAGTATGCACACCCCATCAAGACGAGATTTACAATTTCTCTCAAGTTTTGTGTTAGACATCGAGATTTCCCAACCCAAGAAGAATAATGCGCTGCACCGTCGCCACATAAAAGCAAACACTTTGTTTCAAACCAAACTGGGGCGCATGCAGTTGTAGAACCAGCGGCGTGCGATGTTTGCCTTTTTGATGCATGGTCTCGCAAGTTTGGTATTCACTACCATGACTAAGATGCTGGGGAATTTTGCTATAATTTTTGCTGTAACTTTTGAACGAATGATGCAAATTAATTCAAATTTTCACAGGTTAATCTTGACAATCAAACTGACATGTGGGTAAAATTTCAGCTCAATCAGGGCATGGTCTTTTAAGAATGCCTAAATTCAATTTTGAAATGCGATTTTCAGCAAAGTTATTTTTTGATTTCGAAAACAGTTCAATTCATTTCATCGAATGCATCGAAATGAATTGAACTCATCGAATTTCAGGAATCGAATGCAATTCAATTCAGTTGCATCATTCGTTCAAAAGTTATAGCAAAAGTCTCGTTATTTTTGAGACACCCCTCGTACTATGAAGTATCCAGTCTCTTCTTATAGACCATTTGCAATTCACTGAATTGAAAGCTACTTAGAAATTACATTCCTTATAGATTCATTTATTCATTAAGGAAATGCTTGAATAGTGCTAATGAGCACGAAATGTAGTGAATTTTGCAGTTGAGAAGTTAGTTGAAAAATGCTTTCTAAAGAGATGCATTGAATTACCCTTAGTGATTTCAAATAATCAAAATACAGCCGAAGGCAACTTCACGGTATCGCAGTTATTGGCTAACTCTAGGCTGTGACAAGTGACGCTCTACCTAACGCAGGGCATTCTATTGGCGTATTGTTGTCTCCCCCTCGAAACGTCTATCGACCATCTCAGCTGTTTGATTGGCTGGTCATACTGCTAGGTCGAATTTGATTGGTTGAAGGCAGGAAATGGAATCACCAATAGAGCAGTTCTATTTCTGCTGACTTAGGTCTAGTGTTCAGATTGCTTGTCAGGCAGATAATTCGCCCGACCTCAGAATTTCGGAATCTCAAAGTCAATATTGCGTGCCCTGCTATTGTTCCTCTTGTTTAGGAGTAGGCTATCTTAGCATTCCAGCAGCCAGCGATCCGTCCGAAAGATTTTCAAACATCATCATCACAGAGAGACAACTTTAAGTCGAGAAACATCAAGATGTTGACTTTCTCGCATATATTGGAGTGACATTGCTTCGAATCTATCTATATTTCCTGATGTGTTCTGGTACTTTGAAAAAATCCAAAATAACTTTTTCACTTGTTACATGTATACTTTAAAAGAATTAATTAAAACGTCGGCGTTTCGTTCACCATTGACTCAGTAATCTAGTGATTGGCAATTTTTACCATTTTTTTGTTGCACAACTAAATGATTTCTGTATTTATCTACATGTATGTAGTTTAAAAATATGTCTATTACAAGTATTGTAGAGACACATGTATTAAGTGTAGTGAGAAGCACCTGCAAGTATTGGCAAAACACAATCAAAGGATGCCTCTTTGACACTAGAATGCCGAGAATTTTGAAATATCGAGAACGCCGAGCTGCGTCAACTACAGAGTTGACTTATGAAAACATTTACATAATTATAAATTGGCTACAACCCTATCCATATAGTCTACCGCGGTCGACTCGGTCCTTCGTGTCACTTCTTTGCTGTGGTCAGCACAAATTTTGCCAAAGGTTTGTGATTTTTATTCTTAGCGTATTTCTGAACTTTCCCACAAAAATCGTTGGATTTAGCCTTGTGGATGGTCATATCACATATGCTGTGTAAATACTACTTACTAAAATTTGCAGTAGTAATGGGATATATGAGTGACAATTTTTGTGAATTGTCTAATCATTTGAAGTTCCAAGGTATCTGCAAGTCGTGATTCTTCTCTAAAATTGTAAATAGATTGACTTGGAGCTGTAGAATGCCATTTCACATTAACATTGGAGGACTCAATGAAAACAACATAAAAACACCAATATCGGTATAATTAGAGTAAGACACTAGTATACACCCTATTTGTCAATCATAAAGCAACTTAGACAGATCGACTTGCAGCATCTGCTGCATAATGGTATTTCATAGTGGATCGGCTGCGATTGAACTGGCCTCTCGAACATGTTCATTGCTTCTTACTTGAAGTTCCGCGATTTGACTGCTCATCAATATCTGCATTGCGTTTCTTGCCTACAGAATCAAATGAGACTAGTCCATCAACAAGTTTGAATAAACTCCCCACCGTGTGAGAATCGCGACAATTATCAATGGTTTTAAAAATTGACTTCGTTGCGTCACGGATGAAAGTCTCTACGTTCTGTTCATCGTGTGTGTGTCGCTTTTGCGCTATGTATAATGATAATGATAATAGCACGTGAATATTTATATAAGTTAATGATGTTCCTGTTACCCTAATATTTTGCCAAGAAATTGTGAAGCGAATTGGTAAATAAATAAAGGGAAAACACAGCATGTATAGACAATCCAAGCAATGATCAATGACATTTCTATGATGTTGCAAAATGCATGCGTATGACTGCCTCTACTGGCTGACTTGACTGAATACGGTTGTCGAGTGTCACACCTTGGGAGAATTGTAGGAAGATTGTGCCTGTCTTCTGTTTTGGATTTTATGTTTCTGGAATGCTTGCCTCAGTGAGACAGAAGGTATTCAAAGGTTTCACATTCCTCTTGCGTTTGGATTGGAAACATACAGTATAGCGCCAGATCACCATTTTTGTTTATAGGCACATACAGATCTAAAGACTCGCTTGAGTTGTTGTCAGGAGGAAGCTCGAGTCTGTTCCTATGTATCGTTATCAAGAGAGACATTTGCTTGTCCTTGAGTTCCTTTGCTATTAAAATCAATGCTGGTGAAATATCTATCCATGTCAATTGCATGTAACTGGTATGCATTATGTGTCTTCAACAGTTTGCGTCAATTGACGCGTCTTGTCTTGTGAGAGCAGTAAAAGAAATGATGTTATCGGTTTCATATAAATTCAATTTGCAGAACTGAATGAGATCTTAAAAGTCCAGAGCGTGAAACAAATGATTTCTCGCTCATGCTTAAATAAATGTCCCAGGGCAACTTTTTCTTAATTTTTCGGTGCACAGGTTGTCATCATGCCCGGTGCACCGTTGCAAGCAGCTGAGGCTTGCGCGCAGCCCTAATCGAAAGAGATAGATATATAGATAGAGAGAGAGAACTATGAACTATGAACTATGAATGCATTTATTATAACCCCAAATACAGGAATTATCAGACTATGAATATACCAAATAGGTCAAAAAGGCAAAACACGATTGCAAAATGAGTTCAGATAAGCAAGAGTTTGTGTTGTTGGTTTCATAATACTAAAGTTTTTTCTTGTTGAAATATTCCGTGAAATTTTATTTGCTTCATAGTAATGATGAAGTGGATGGTTTTTATTTTTCAGAATTTTCTTAAAAATACGATGATCTTCATTATACAGAATTTCATATATATCATATAACCTTGAAGTATAGCCATGACGATGGCTACTTTTTAAAAACTTGTCAATACGAGGACATATACATCAGAGCCATAAACAGATATACCGTATCGAATTCTAGAAATAATTAGAGCATCAAAAACGTGGTCAATGTCTGATTTAGGAAAGTGGTTCAATTTGAGATCTCTAATGATATAAATCAAACGTCTCAGGCGAGTCAGAAGCTCTTTACCATGCTTTGTAAACCTACAATTTGATTGAAAGGTAATTGCGAGGATTGTGAGGTAGTTAGTATCAGTGATATCAAGAATTTCATGACGATTGCGTCGAGTGTGATTAATTGAAAATGAAATTTGTTTACATTTGTCATTATTAATTTCGAACGAATTTGTCTTGCTCCATTAGCATATGTTATTGAATTCATCTTGTAGCTTTTTCTGACAAGTATTATTTGATGGAAATTCGCAAGGGATGGCAATAGTGCTATCATCTGAATACTGGAAAACTCTGTCATTCCCATGCAATGCTTTGCAGTCGTCCATATACATGCTGAAGATGTTAGGCCCACCAACAGTGCCCTGAGAACAGTCAAGATCAATATTTTGTGTTGGATATACCTTGTCATCAACAATAAGCCTTTGTGATCTATGTTTACAGAAGTCGTAGAGCCAATTGCATATTTGAGGATAGCGGATGAATAATGGGAATTTGTGTGAAGTGATGTTCTGATCAATGCGGTCAAAAAGCCTTCGAAAAATCAATTGCAATGACATGCACACTATTGACATTACGTTTATCTAAATTGCTCAATATGTGATGTTGTAGTGTCAGAAGGCAGTCAACAGTTCCAATGGATGGGCGATATGCAAACTGGAGCGGATCACCGAGTTCAGCAATATTTGGTAGTATCTATTTCTTGTGTATGACACACTCAAACAATCTCGCGCTGATTGAAGTAACAGATATACCTCTTATTTGATTAGCTGTTTTTGCATTATTTGTTTTGGGAATTGGCATTATGTTTGCTGTTTTATAAATCGCTGGGAATTCTCCAGCTTTTATGGACAGGTTCCAAATATAACAGTACGGCTCTGCAATCAAATCAAAATACTCTCTAAAAACAAAAGCAGGAATATACGAAGGACCAGTTGATGTAGACTTCGCTGAAGAAAAAGCGTTCACAACTTCTTGGAGCGTAATGTAAGGCAATTCCAGTTTTGAAACAGAAAGATCGAATTTGATAGGTTGCACACTGTGATGATTACTTTTTATAACACTGCGATTAGCTAGTTCGGCATTTAATTTTTCTGGGGCAATCTCATTCCAATTAATCTTTTTATTTGAACTCCTTCGATGGTTTACATTATCTATACACTTCCATTTCTGTTTCGAGTTTTGATCAATGTAATATTTTCTCTTGAGGCTTCGAATTTTGTTGTTCATTAATTGAATTTGTCTGTCTGATTGTCTGTCCATGATGATGCTCTTGATATAAGGACTTATCCAATCTGGATCCTTGTAACTCATTTTTATCGATTTAATAGGAAATGCACAATCAACTGCATTCGCAATCTTGCTTTCTAGAATTGCAGTCGCTTCATGCACATCCTCAATTACAAAAATGTCGGAAAAATCTATATGATCCATAATAGAACAAAATGATTGCTTATTTGTATACGAATAGTTCCAATAGTATGCGCTGTATCTCACTGATGGTAAATTGGCTTTTGGTTTAACTATCACTCCCAGATGGTCAGTATCAATTAAAGATTTGAAGCAGGTTGCGCTTGCAATTAAGTCAGGACGATTAGTCAGGATGAGATCTAAAGTTGCGAGTTCTCTCGTTGGGGGTGTATGTAAAGTTTTCAAGAAACATTCATCTTCTAAATTCTTCAAATTAATTCTATTAAAATCACCAGCTATGAAAATAGTGGACATTGGAAATTGGTCGATTATTTCATTCACAGTGGTTTCTAAAAATTTGCAAATGGGTTCCTCTTGTGAATTGGGTGGATGGTACGTTGCATTTATAAAAAGTGGATATTTTTCAGTCATGCAAGATACTTTTATCCATATAGATTCTAATACCTCGTGACAGTAATAAATTTCCACAGTCAAAGTTTCTTTATCACGTAAATTAGTACACCACCTCCTCTTTGTTCTTTGCTGCAATCATCCTTTTTGCATCTACAGATTTTCCTGTCACGCCGAAAAACATTATAGCCATCAATTGTTATATAGGTATCTGGTATTGAATTATGCAAAAAGGTTTCAGTAACAATAAAAATGTCAATATTCATACTAGAAATATCTTTAGCTAATAGATTGCAGGCTTTTTGGTTCGTACTATTGATTTTTTTGATGGTACAGGCATTTAATAATCCAATTGTAGGCAAGCAAGCGGGATATGATTCGCTCACTTGATAATCCGATATTCAGAAGGTGTGGTGTTTTTTTATGAATTATCAATTGACTATTTTGGGTTTCAGCGCGAAAAGACATTTTCTTGTTGTGCAAATATAATTGTGCCTCTAGTCATAAAAGAGAGGATCGTGGATCAGCATCGCCCCAATTTGTTCGCCTCACTACTCTTACTCGCTGAAGTAGGTATAAGGGACATTTTGGTGAATGACTGGGATGATCGTTTTGCTCTCTGTTTTCTAGGCAATTGATACATTTGTGAGAGTTCTCGTCAGATTTATTTGGGCACTGTGAGTTATGATGATTTAAAGTGCAGAAAGAACAGATTGCTTGTTCGACTTTGCATTTTGACTTATTGTGGCCAAAATGACTGCAATTTGTACAACGAGTTACGTGTATATGATCATTTACAGGACAGTTTCTGTGGCCAATTATCAATTTGTTCTGATGTTGCATAAATCTTTTCCGCAAATCAGGGGATACTTTGCATACAATACTGCGATAGTCTTGTCGTATATATGAAAATAAGATCATGAAATCATCGTCCTTGTACTCATTCATCCACGGATTTGAGGATCTAATTTAAAGCTCTTAAATTAGTGAGAATGAACATCACTGAATCATTTTATCATTCTATCATTTCATTCTAGCGTCATCAATGTTTTGTCAAATGTTTTTGACTAATAAACATCTTGAGTTCTTAAGAGAGAGAGAGAGAGAGAGAGAGAGAGAGAGAGAGAGAGAGAGAGAGAGAGAGAGAGAGAGAGAGAGAGAGAGAGAGAGAGAGAGAGAGAGAGAGAGAGAGAGAGAGAGAGAGAGAGAGATTCAAGTTTCTTGGGTTACGGTGTGTCAAATCGATAGAGCAAGCCGTTGATATATCTCGACACATCCCACAAATATTTCCGATCAGAGCTCAACCTGTCTATCGCATGCACATGTGAGAAGTCCGGGGACCGGTTGGAGGTGATTGGTTCAAATACAACTGATGACAATCTTTCATGGTCTCTTAAAGACCTACAGAGATGGTCACTAGAAGAACCTGGCCCAGCAGTACTAGCATCATCCAAGTGAGTTTGCACAAACTCCGATTCTTCCTCACACAGCCAGTCTGGCTAATGGCCCAGTGTTTTCGAGTGTGTTTGAAACCAATCTTCTACCAATGTTGTACAACCATCATCGAATATATCTCAACAACATGGACAAGGAGAGTGCAGACTTTGAGATTTATTTCTATTTTTAAGACAGATAAAATTTCAAATCACATTGTCAGAGGCAGTGAGAACTGAAAACTCAGGAATACTTTGTTGATTAAAATGTACCGTAATATCATATCGCTGTCCTCAGCCATCAAAAGACATTCATGTCGAGGCAGATTTTGCTCTTAGTAGAACTTTATCTTCATATCAAATGTCCAATTACAAAATGCATTAACGGATATATGTCTAACGCGAAATAATATCATTGACATCTAATCCTCGATGCGTTTGCTTCTAACTGCTCATCAGTAATCGAAGTGAGTAAAGAGTAAGACACACTTCATGAGATTTTTGTTTTCATTGACATTTCGTCCTTCAATACCTGCATGTAGATGTTTACAGACGAGTGTTGTCTTCTTGGCGCCGCATGGACCCATTATGTGAGAATATAACTTAAACAATTTCAGGAGCAGGTTTTCAAGTTTATGAGCTAGCTGAGATGGCACCCACATTGTTAGCTGTAAATTGCAGATCAGTTTCTATAAATAAAAGCATCTATTTCGCCGTTGTCGCAATAGTACGTGACTCAAGGCCAAATGCAGTACCTGGCATGTGTATTTTACAACAATCGATTAAAATAGCTCTACCTCCGTACACGTCAGGTATTGTATTTGGCCCTGGAAATCACATATCAGGTGTTATTTCGGCAACACGGTTTGTTGTGTTATGCAATGATGACAATTAAAATGCATGTATACGCATGAACAGCTGAATTTGGAAGCGCCTGTATCCTAAAATAGGAACTGGTTGGTCGTGGCAATATGAGACTGATGTTTGATCCAAGAATTCCTACTCACAGGTACGGCGCGACCATCAAAGTTCCGGAAGCAATCAACTAGGGCTTTAGCCATTACCTTTATCCGGTTAGGAAAGCCATAATTTGATCTGTGTCGTTTTGTAGCAATTTAGTCATGATAGAAATGAATATCTGATATGATATTTTATAGAATTTCAGAAAACATGACTGAAGTGGAACTGAAGCATTTGGCTATTATCAACTGATGTTGATAGTTAATCTGATGCTTGCTGTCTCCATTGAAGACGTGCAGACGGGAAGCGTCCTTTAACCATTTCATACCCGGCTATATAGAAATGACCTGCACTGTAAATCGCTGGATACGAAAATTACATACAAATATATACCAAAATCACGCACAATTAGAAACTAGCATCTAATGCGAGATTCTCGCATGCCTAAAGAGATCTGGTATACTTTTCATACGAAATCTCACTTACTTTCATGTGTGATTGGTATGTAGCGATACGAACTATTCTATCTGTGATTGGCTGTTTTACAATGAAATACGAGTTGTTGGTATGTTTTATATACGAGACCCGATGCAAATTCATCCTCATTCGTATGCCTCTGGTATGTAGAGCTTTAAGCCACATAGAAAAAAATTTATATATTATATACTACTGCCAAATAACTGTTTTCAGTAATACCAGTTGTGAAAATTTACTGTTTGATAGAGTGATATTTAACTAGATTATATACATAGTGAACTTAATGCTCCACGATATTGTCGCCGTTGCTACTTGTCTAGCAACATTAACACGAACTTTAGTTAGCTCTACTCTATGAGCCAAGATGATTAACATCAATTCATTCAAAGGATATCTTACGTGCACCCATGTTGACTTATATATCTCAAACATAACTACTTTTGCGTTCATGAATTATAATGTGTTTTATTTCGGATAGATAATATGCTTAATTTCAAAATTACATAATGCACAATTGTTGATGGTTGAATGCTTATTGATTATTCATGAAATGCCTTAGACTTACATGAATTAAAATCGAACTCAGTATTGAAAGTATGACTCCTGAATATCATTATCTCACTACTAACAAATCAGTAGTAGCATTAGTGTGATCTGTATTCACAAAAGACCTTAAATGAAGATACTTTGGAAATGATTGATGCTTTCTTTTAACATTGTGCTGGTATGGCTTTAGTATGTAAGGCATGCCACATTTGAAATAACATACGAAAAACATACAAATGTATGCAGAAATATACCGACAAAATGTTTTGGTATGCATCCTTCGTATGTGATTGGTATTGAGCGATTTACAGTGTGCTTTGTATTCCGGCAAAAATGCAAGATTTTGTTGAAACATAGAATTTATTTCAAAGATCACAATGACCTATGGTACTGTTCAAAGCAATTTATATGTAAAGCACTCATACATCCGAAACAACGAGCACGTGATTCGCGAATTTTCTCACCTGGATTGGCATTTCTTCTGCACTGTTTACATGGTAGACTGGGACTTGGTCGAGTATTCGTCGCTTGAATCTTCTCCAATGTATGAGATAGCGGAATTTATCTTTTGTTGCTTGATCCACTCGAACGAAATAAAACATCAACCACTTCCAATGTATAGTTGGATAATTTGTAACTCTGAGATCTTGGAAAATATTTTTTGATCAAAACATAGCCGTTCACCACTCCCAACCCTTGAAGCAAATGCATGCCAAGTTTCTTTCGGCCAGACATATGATTTCCTACTGCATGAAATTGAAGACAACATTTGGTCAACTCGATCAGTACCATTCATTAACATTTTGGTTTGTCATTTGTAGTCAATTCGTGGTTTCTGACCAATGGTTGTTTCTGAACGGTAGTTGCTGTATGAGCAGTACTCAACACGAAATGCTTATTAGCATATTTCACAATAAGTACATAACCATTCCTGAAAAATTTGGACTGAAGTGGACCCAATGAAGTCTCTTTCAAAACATTCGGAACTCCCTGGTTCTGTCGAATTGTTCCGCAAGAGAATTGTAGCCAGTCGATAGCTGCAAAACCAATTATCGGGTGTTACACAATAGCCACGATTCAGTAAATTCGACCGATTGAGTAAATGCACCACGATCTTTTCAGACAATGTAAATTCATCACTAGAATCGATATCGTTGCACCAGCTTGTGGTGGATTCAGAGCCACCATATATTTCGACGTCGTAGGTGTATGCAGATGAACTTTCATTGAATGATAATCCTTTTATCCCAAATCTGCTTCTTTTATTGGGTATGTATTGCCTTAGGTGTAGTCTTCCCTTCTGAAGAAGCAAGAATTCATCAATTGATCCATCACCATCAATTTTGTAGAGAGATTGAACTTTTTCTCTCAATAAATCAATCAAAGGTTGAACTTTGTCAAACTTATTTGACTCCTCGGAAAGTAGTCAGCAAATCTCAGATTAGATAGCAACTGAGCCAGCAATCGATCCCTGGAAAAAGTATAGGGTCTAGTGAAAAATGGAGTTTCAATGTATTTATTGGTCGAATAATAATCACTCATACACGGTTTCTGAAACAAGCCGGTAATGAAAATAAGACCGAAAAACTTTTTCATGTCAGAAGAAGTTACATCTGTCCACATCACAGAGTGTTTTCGGCAGGGATTCGGAGTTGGAGTCCCGGAGTCCTATCATTTTTGCTGGAGTCGGAGTCCTATCAAATGATAGGACTCCGGACTCCGGCCTATAACTAGGCCCGTAATAAAATACAAACAAATTATCTATTCTCAAGCATACCTCTCACTTTAACTTTCTCCGTCAAACAAAAGTACAAAAGTAAATTTAGTAGAGAAGACAAGCCTTCCTAGCCTCGATCACACATAGCCACCAAAGGTCACATCGGAGACAAAAATGAAATACTAGTTTGTTAGAGAACATTACCTCTTAGCCTCACGTTAATCGTGTGTGATAGCTCCTCTAAAGCGCATATTAGAATCAAAAGTGTACTCATATTTTTTGGACAAGGATGGAGCTTTTCTTGCCTGGTAGAGACTGAAGAAAAACCGTGTAAAACACACATCAACAAGGGGGAGAGCCGAGTCGCAAGCGTCCAACTTAAAGCGACATTTGATAAACTTTCATCAAAAATGATTGATCATTGATACAGCAATGATTACTAAAGATAGGTTCAGGTAAGCCTACACTGTAAATCGCTGGATACGAATATTACATACAAATATATACCAAAATCACATACAATTTGAAACTAACATCTGATACGAGATTCTCGTATGTCTACAGAGATCTGGTATGTTTTTCATACCACATCTCACTTACTTTCGTATGTGATTGGTATGTAGCGATACGAACTATTCTATTTGTGATTGGCTGTTTTACAATGAAATACGAGTTGTTGGTATGTTTTATATACGAGACCCGATGCAAATTCATCCTTATTCGTATGCCTCTGGTATGCATTTGGTATGTGCAGCTTTAAGCCACATAAAAAAAATATATATTACATACTACTGTCAAATAACTTTTTTTGGTAATACCAGTCGTGAATATTTTTTGTTTGATAGAGTGATATTTAACTAGATTAGATTTATTGTGAATTATATGCTCCACGAGTATGTCGTCGTTGCTACTTGTCTAGCAACATTAATATGACGTTTAGTTAGCTCTACTTTATGAACCAAGTTGACAAAACATCATTTCATACAAACGATATCTTCCGTGCGATCATGTTGACTTATATATCTCAAACATAACTATTTTTGCGTTCATGAATTATAATGTGTTTTATTTCGGATAGATAATATGCTTAATTTCAAAATTACATAATACATAATTGTTGATAGTTGAATACTTATTGATTATTCATGAAATGCCTTAGACTTACATGTATTAAAATCGAACTCATTATTGAAAGAATGACGCTTGAATGTCATTATCTCACTACTTACAGAAAAGTAGTAACATTATTGTGATCTTTATTGACAAAGGGCCTTAAATGAAGATACTTTCAAAATGATTGATGCTTTCCTTTAACATTGTGCTGGTATGGCTTTAGTATGTAAAGCATACCACATTTGAAATGACATACGAAAAGCATACAAATATATACCAAGAGAATACAGAAATATACCAAAAAAGTATTTTGGTATGCATCCTTCGTATGTGATTGGTATTGAGCGATTTACAGTGTATATTGATCTATGATGCAGTTTTTCAAAAACTAGGCTATATATACTTGTCACCCGGAGTCGGAGTTGTAGTCGGAGTCGGAGTCGGAGTCTTATCAAAATGATACGATTCCGCATCCCTGGTTTGCGGCGTCCAATTTAATTTACGGTTGAATACGTACGTTTGGCAGCTCTAATCTGCCAACTTGTAAACAGTTCTTCGTCCAGTATTTGTAATGTCAAGTCAGAAGGATTTTCTGGTAAATGAATTTGGATGGCCTTGGATGATTGCGTGTATCGGAATCGCATGTCACAAATCTCGAGTTTGTGTTGATTTGTACACTGTCCGCAGGATCAGAAAGAGTTCCGTCGTCTTCAGAATCATCAGCATTATCGGATGAATAAGAAATGTCATCGATTTCATCGGCATCAAATTCATCGACGACTGCATCGCTGTCATCTGTATCACGACATCTGACCGAAGAATTGCCTCCTGATCATCGTAGACTCGAATTCAATGGCTGTTGATTGATTGGTTGTTTTTAGTTTCTATTGTTATGTAGAAGTGCAGAACAGATTCCGGCTATCTAAGAAAAGTCCTTGGTGACATTCTGGCTCATTGGAAATGAACGCATAAGTTATTTAAAATCCGTGGGCGGTGCCCGCCCTACCGGCCTGAAAAGGTTAATGTTGATATCTCGTATCAAACAGCTGACAAATCTTTGACCATAGAAATCCGACACTCAATAATATTAAAGGACTAGAATGGACATCCCATTTAAACAATACTACGTTGTAGACACGTGTTGTCATGACAGCAGTATCTTAACGTTGGTGGCTTCCAGTGGTTGGATGCAGGCACCTTGTCAATGTGCCTTGTAAAGTTTCACCTCCGGCTTCTATCAGATATCTTTAGATATAAAATCATTTGATAAACAATCTGCAATAATTGCACCGCCTTACAATACCGCAGATTGCATGTTTCACAAATTTAATTCTCCTTCCAGACAATTGGTGCATAAACGAACAGCTGAAATGCCCATCAACAAATCTAGAATGCTCATTCTAGTCTTGCTTACTTAATCGGGCAGGTGCGACAGTAATAATTAAATTCTGAATGAGGAAAAATCGAAGCTGATGCTATTTACCAGGAAACAGATACAATTTTCCTCTCCCACTCCGATACCAATCGTGGAGGAAATGAAGTTTTTGGGAGTCAATCTTGACAAAGAACTTAGTTGGAGATCTCACGTGAGCGCAATTAGTGCCAAGGCACTGGGAGAAGGAACTGCACTCTATATACGTTGCAACAATACGATCGCTATTACAATATGCTTCGCCGGTATTTATGGGTCTCGGGAAAAGCTTGTCCAAAAGACTTCAAAAGATAGAGAATAGAGCTCATCGACTTATCTACAACATTTACTATGGAAGCAAAAGCACACGCAAGTGCAAATGCCCAAAGAATCAAATTCAACAACGACGCGAAAGAGCAAGTATCCGTCTCTTCAATCAAATTGCATCCAACAATCGCCATTCTTTGTGTGAGAGGATTAATCGCAGGCTTCGTAGCCAGTATACAGTTGAACTGTGCAGAACTTTGCGTAGAAAAAAGACATTTTTCCCATACACGACATCGCTGATCAATGTGAATTTAAGACAGTCAGATGCTACTATGTGAATTGTAACTTTATGTTTTTCTATGATTTCTATTTCCTTCAAATATATGCAATTTATTATTATTATTATTATCAAAGCGGCGAGTCCGATTTCTGCACTTCGAGGCCAACCTACTTTTAGGGTGCGTTTACACGTGCAGTTTGATTGCTGACACTTTTCGATCCATGATGAATCAGAAAAGAATGGACAGACAATGAAAACAAAGGGATACCTTCAATAATCGTGCTTCGTGCGTCATTGCACGAGGTACAGACAACAGCAATTTAATGAATGGCGGTCTCCATTCAGTATTGGTCTCCATCAGCTTAATTGTCCTCTGAGTATCAGTAAAGAGTGACATCAATGAAGCTTCACGTTTAAATGCGCTCCTCTTGAAAATCATCCCGACACATTGACTGGTTAACTCCCAACTGCCCAACGCAGTCAAATCTAAGGCTAATGCAAGGTGGCTTATGTGGTAAAGACAGTTTTTCTTAAGATATAAATGAATTGAAATGAATGATTAGTAATTACCAGAAAATCGACGGAGCGCAATTGTGCGATTAACTTATGAGTGAATCAGTGACGCAATTTCCCGGACTTCTAGCAGAAGCTCATCAGTACCGATCACAAGCATGTTCCTCCAATCTGTTGTCTTCTACAGCTCACCATCACTTTAAGCAAATTTAGATCGAATTGGCGTTGACATGCGTTTCGTCAGTCTTCTTTTTCTCTCGTCCTCCTCAGATTTGCGGTCATCAATCTGACTGAGCAGAGTGTCAGAAGTCCATTGGCGTGACGCATGAAACCGTTTCATGAACTACTGAAATGAAAGGCAAACGATGGTTACCTTACTTCCAAATTGCCATTTGTCTATCACTAGGCAGTGGAATAGCTGATCGTTGAAACACTTGTCAGCGTTTGATCTCCAAGTAAGCACAGCATTCGCTGAAAATCACGCCATCAGGCACTGCTGAAATAATTGTGACATGGATAGTCTCAACCAAGATCCTACATTGAACGACCGACTTCAGATTAATACATAATTATGCGAAAAGAAAACTATGTCTAAGCAGTGGGGTCTGTAGCGACCCCGCGGCAGGCAACGTTGCATTTGACTATGAAATGTCTCCAGCTGGCTGATGTTTCATGTCAATAGTAGCATTCCAATGCCTTTTCGTGTTGAACTTATCATTATTCAGACGTCTACATGGAACAGAAGTGAAGTATTGGGGTTCCTAGCGACCCCATGGGAATTATAATGCTGTGCAATCAGTTTTGTGTATTTACCTAATAACTTGAATTCCTTGGGTGTCTTCAAGCCGTCTGTCTTCTTTATGGACTCGTTTGAAGTTACTTAGAGCTGTAGAATATCATCTCACAGGTGCATTGGATCTGTTATTTTTGAAGGAAAATCTTCCACATTTCATGCACATGTCTGAGTTTACCAATCCCACTAATCTCTTTTATCTACACATTTTTGTACCTCCTCAGTACATCTAACCAGCTTGACATCGTAAACAACACTCATTATGGACATTTGTAGGCAAGATTCGTCAAAATAGCAAACATTTTAAAAATCTATCAAAATTGGTGGGTTGGAAGTTTGAATTACTATTTATCGCAGAAATATTAGAGATGTTGATCACATGAACGCTATCATTTGAAAACTCACGAGACATGCAGCAGTACAAAGCTAATTGTATTTTCAGCAATACGCCACAAGTTGAAGAGAGGCCAAGTCACTCAACTGGGAGTTAAAGCAAGGAACAGATAAGGTGAAAGTCCGCAACTAGTCCTAGCATCTTGTATCCGTCGTCTTTCGAAAACAATGTGTTGGCCGAAATGTAAAACATAAAAAATAATTTTAAAACTACAGAACACATGTGTTCATAGTTTGAAAATTGAAATTCGTCCTTTTATAAATATTCCATTCCTTTCTTGAATAGAGGAAACTCTGCCTTTCATCTGCTATCTAAAAGTTGCTGATTCTTATTCATTCACACAAGAGAACGGAATGTTCTTATAGAATTCTGAATAATAACTGCCATACAATTTAGATGACCGTAAAGAATTGAATAGAACAAGTCTACCATTTCACGTCATGTGATATTCTCTGACGGAGTTTGTGTACACTGAACGATTGAAATATGATCCCCCTGAAATGGCTAGGAGTTATTCCAACAGAATTATCAATTTCAGACTGTTCTATCTTGATAGATTATTTACACTGATAAATTGAAACTGACAACTTTCAGAGGAATTACCTATTTGTTTTCATTATGATGCATTCATGTTGGCGTGGTAAAAGTTTACACACTGCATAACTTCATGAATATGTAATAATAATTAACAAAGTCTTGAGCTTAGTTCAGAGTTGGAGTTGTACGTTAATGACAGTTAATACATCGTGGTTTTCAAGGGCTGTATTCCAACAGCCTTCATCAGGACTCGACGAAGACTTAGGGAATCGGTTATTTTGCTGATGAATCTCACTATTCGCACTGTAGGCTCGCTATATCAAGTACTGGTATTCTTTACAGTGAAACTGCATTTTGATGAAGAGATGATAGGCATAGACAGTATGGAAGCATTTTATTAAAGCAAATAGTTGCACAGTCAATGCGGTGTGCGGGCACCATGATTATGTATGCAGTGTTGCAAACGGTTCAAGACACTGAGAAGAAAATACCGAGTGATCGATTGAAGCACCATATTCCACTGTTTCACTGCCAATGTCCCTACAAGTTCAGCAGCCAGAACGAGTTTCTGCAGGGAACGTGGCTGAAAGTGAGACTTTCACAGAATGATGTACACCTCATAGACCGGCAGCCAGCACCAGTTTCTGCAGGGAACGAGGCTGAAAGTGAGACTTTCACAGAATGATGTACACCTCATAGACCGGCAGCCAGCACGAGTTTCTGCAGGGAACGAGGCCGACAATGAGACTTTCACAGAATGATGTGCACCTCATAGTCCGGCAGCCAGCACGAGTTTCTGCAAGGAACGAGGCCGACAATGAGACTTTCACAGAATGATGTGCACCTCATAGTCCGGCAGCCAGCACGAGTTTCTGCAGGGAACGAGGCCGACAATGAGACTTTCACAGAATGATGTACACCTCATAGTCCAGCAGCCAGCACGAGTTTCTGCAGGGAACGAGGCCGACAATGAGACTTTCACAGAATGATGTACACCTCATAGTCCAGCAGCCAGCACGAGTTTCTGCAGGGAACGAGGCCGACAATGAGACTTTCACAGAATGATGTACACCTCATAGTTCGGCAGCCAGCACGAGTTTCTGCAGGGAACGAGGCCGACAATGAGACTTTCACAGAATGATGTGCACCTCATAGTCCGGCAGCCAGCACGAGTTTCTGCAGGGAACGAGGCCGACAATGAGACTTTCACAGAATGATGTACACCTCATAGTCCGGCAGCCAGCACGAGTTTGTGCAGGGAACGAGGCCGACAATGACACTTTCACAGAATGATGTACACCTCATAGTCCGGCAGCCAGCACGAGTTTCTGCAGGGAACGAGGCCGACAATGAGACTTTCACAGAATGATGTACACCTCATAGACCGGCAGCCAGCACGAGTTTCTGCAGGGAACGAGGCCGACAATGAGACTTTCACAGAATGATGTACACCTCATAGTCCTGCAGCCAGCACGAGTGTCTGCAGGGAACGAGGCCGACAATGAGACTTTCACAGAATGATGTGCACCTCATAGACCGGCAGCCAGCACGAGTTTGTGCAGGGAACGAGGCCGACAATGAGACTTTCAGAGAATGATGTGCACCTCATAGTCCGGCAGCCAGCACGAGTTTGTGCAGGGAACGAGGCCGACAATGAGACTTTCACAGAATGATGTACACCTCATAGTCCGGCAGCCAGCACGAGTTTGTGCAGGGAACGAGGCCGACAATGAGACTTTCAGAGAATGATGTGCACCTCATAGACCGGCAGCCAGCACGAGTTTCTGCAGGGAACGAGGCCGACAATGAGACTTTCAGAGAATGATGTGCACCTCATAGTCCGGCAGCCAGCACGAGTTTGTGCAGGGAACGAGGCCGACAATGAGACTTTCAGAGAATGATGTGCACCTCATAGTCCGGCAGCCAGCACGAGTTTGTGCAGGGAACGAGGCCGACAATGAGACTTTCACAGAATGATGTGCACCTCATAGTCCGGCAGCCAGCACGAGTTTCTGCAGGGAACGAGGCCGACAATGAGACTTTCACAGAATGATGTACACCTCATAGTCCGGCAGTCATAACGATTTTGTGCAGGGAACGAGGCCGACAATGAGACTTTCACAGAATGATGTACACCTCATAGTCCGGCAGCCAGCACGAGTTTCTGCAGGGAACGAGGCCGACAATGAGACTTTCACAGAATGATGTGCACCTCATAGTCCGGCAGCCAGCACGAGTTTCTGCAGGGAACGAGGCCGACAATGAGACTTTCAGAGAATGATGTGCACCTCATAGTCCGGCAGCCAGCACGAGTTTCTGCAGGGAACGAGGCCGACAATGAGACTTTCACAGAATGATGTACACCTCATAGTCCGGCAGCCAGCACGAGTTTCTGCAGGGAACGAGGCCGACAATGAGACTTTCACAGAATGATGTACACCTCATAGTCCGGCAGCCATCACGAGTTTCTGCAGGGAACGAGGCCGACAATGAGACTTTCACAGAATGATGTACACCTCATAGTCCGGCAGTCAGAACGATTTTGTGCTGGGAACGAGGCCGGAAATGAGACTTTCACAGAATGATGTGCACCTCATAGTCCGGCAGCCAGCACGAGTTTGTGCAGGGAACGAGGCCGACAATGAGACTTTCACAGAATGATGTGCACCTCATAGTCCGGCAGCCAGCACGAGTTTCTGCAGGGAACGAGGCCGACAATGAGACTTTCACAGAATGATGTGCACCTCATAGTCCGGCAGCCAGCACGAGTTTCTGCAGGGAACGAGGCCGACAATGAGACTTTCAGAGAATGATGTGCACCTCATAGTCCGGCAGCCAGCACGAGTTTCTGCAGGGAACGAGGCCGACAATGAGACTTTCACAGAATGATGTACACCTCATAGTCCGGCAGCCAGCACGAGTTTCTGCAGGGAACGAGGCCGACAATGAGACTTTCACAGAATGATGTACACCTCATAGTCCGGCAGCCATCACGAGTTTCTGCAGGGAACGAGGCCGACAATGAGACTTTCACAGAATGATGTACACCTCATAGTCCGGCAGTCAGAACGATTTTGTGCTGGGAACGAGGCCGGAAATGAGACTTTCACAGAATGATGTGCACCTCATAGTGCGGCAGCCAGCACCAGTTTCTGCAGGGAACGTGGCTGAAAGTGAGACTTTCACAGAATGATGTACATCTCATAGTCCGGCAGCCAGCACGAGTTTCTGCAGGGAACGAGGCCGACAATGAGACTTTCACAGAATGATGTGCACCTCATAGTCCGGCAGCCAGCACGAGTTTGTGCAGGGAACGAGGCCGACAATGAGACTTTCACAGAATGATGTACACCTCATAGTCCGGCAGGCATCACGAGTTTGTGCAGGGAACGAGGCCGACAATGAGACTTTCACAGAATGATGTACACCTCATAGTCCGGCAGCCAGAACGAGTTTGTGCAGGGAACGAGGCCGAAAATGAGACTTTCAGAGAATGATGTGCACCTCATAGTCCGGCAGCCAGCACGAGTTTGTGCAGGGAACGAGGCCGACAATGAGACTTTCAGAGAATGATGTGCACCTCATAGTCCGGCAGCCAGCACGAGTTTCTGCAGGGAACGAGCGAGGCCGACAATGAGACTTTCAGAGAATGATGTGCACCTCATAGTCCGGCAGCCAGCACGAGTTTCTGCAGGGAACGAGGCCGACAATGAGACTTTCACAGAATGATGTACACCTCATAGTCCGGCAGCCATAACGATTTTGTGCAGGGAACGAGGCCGACAATGAGACTTTCACAGAATGATGTACACCTCATAGTCCGGCAGCCAGCACGAGTTTCTGCAGGGAACGAGGCCGACAATGAGACTTTCACAGAATGATGTGAACCTCATAGTCCGGCAGCCAGCACGAGTTTGTGCAGGGAACGAGGCCGACAATGAGACTTTCACAGAATGATGTGCACCTCATAGTCCGGCAGCCAGCACGAGTTTCTGCAGGGAACGAGGCCGACAATGAGACTTTCACAGAATGATGTACACCTCATAGTCCGGCAGCCAGCACGAGTTTCTGCAGGGAACGAGGCCGACAATGAGACTTTCACAGAATGATGTACACCTCATAGTCCGGCAGCCATCACGAGTTTCTGCAGGGAACGAGGCCGACAATGACACTTTCACAGAATGATGTACACCTCATAGTCCGGCAGTCAGAACGATTTTGTGCTGGGAACGAGGCCGGAAATGAGACTTTCACAGAATGATGTGCACCTCATAGTGCGGCAGCCAGCACCAGTTTCTGCAGGGAACGTGGCTGAAAGTGAGACTTTCACAGAATGATGTACATCTCATAGTCCGGCAGCCAGCACGAGTTTCTGCAGGGAACGAGGCCGACAATGAGACTTTCACAGAATGATGTGCACCTCATAGTCCGGCAGCCAGCACGAGTTTGTGCAGGGAACGAGGCCGACAATGAGACTTTCACAGAATGATGTACACCTCATAGTCCGGCAGGCATCACGAGTTTGTGCAGGGAACGAGGCCGACAATGAGACTTTCACAGAATGATGTACACCTCATAGTCCGGCAGCCAGAACGAGTTTGTGCAGGGAACGAGGCCGAAAATGAGACTTTCAGAGAATGATGTGCACCTCATAGTCCGGCAGCCAGCACGAGTTTGTGCAGGGAACGAGGCCGACAATGAGACTTTCAGAGAATGATGTGCACCTCATAGTCCGGCAGCCAGCACGAGTTTCTGCAGGGAACGAGCGAGGCCGACAATGAGACTTTCACAGAATGATGTGCACCTCATAGTCCGGCAGCCAGAACGAGTTTGTGCAGGGAACGAGGCCGACAATGAGACTTTCACAGAATGATGTACACCTCATAGTCCGGCAGCCAGCACGAGTTTCTGCAGGGAACGAGGCCGACAATGAGACTTTCACAGAATGATGTGCACCTCATAGTCCGGCAGCCAGCACGAGTTTCTGCAGGGAACGAGGCCGACAATGACACTTTCACAGAATGATGTGCATCCTATGTATACCACAAATCTGCGAGTCTATTTGTTTTCAGTTCCTCTTTTTTTTAGACGGAATCAAAGTTCCCATGGTAATCCAGTAGGACGCAGATTGCAGCTTTCGGCAGAAATGAAGTTTTCTTTATTTTCCCAGTAATGACGAGTGGGAACCTTTTTCCATTTTTATTCAAACTCTATTATATAGAGACCCCGTATTAAAACATAAAACCGGAAATTGCAATCTGCGTCCCATTGGATCAACATGCGTTATCCTTTGATCGTGTCTGACAAGAAAAAGAACCAGGTAGAACTCGGCATACGAGCAGCCCCTGCAAAATCTCGGCGTGATTAATTTAGTTGTCATTTCTGTAGTAACTGTTAGACGTTTAATTAGCAATTTAATTTTTGACTATTTTGCAGTAGAAGCTGAGACGTTTTGTGAATGCTTTTCGATATTTTTCTCTGAATTGCTGATTTAATATTGTTCATTACAGCTGGGTTCAGCAGACTTGTGTGTTTGACTACATGCTTGCGCCCTCCATGTACGGTATTTTAATCACAAGCAGTCAACATGGTCTGAGAAGGCTTCGGAAAACAGCAAGAATGACAGCTTGTTGTATTGCTTAACCTTCCTACTCCATTTCCGGCCTACAATATATCACTAATAAAGGGCACGAACAATGATAAGGTCTGCACATTTTTTGTTGTAACACGTACGGCGTTATAGCCTATTAATTCTTAGATACTACAAAACCGCATGTTGGTCAACAATATACGTTGCATTACCAATGATTTGTACAGCCCACAGAATTAGACAGGTCGTCTCTTCTTCTGTTTGACTAGAAAGGAAACATTGGAACATGTAACGTTATTGAAATGGCACAATCTGCTGACATAATACCATAGCAATCGAACAATAAGCAGCCAGTTCAACATTAAACACGCCAAATTGTACAAAGTTTCAGTGACTGTTATCAACCGGATCACACAGAAAAGAGACACAGACGATGACAAGTTCTACAGAGAAGTTTGTGAACGTTTTTTCATGCGCCTGCTAACTTTTTTAATAATGATCGTAGGGCCCAACATTATCGAGAAAACTTTTGCGCAATGATTTGAATTCTTCGAATCTGAAGGAATCGTGGCGATCGGAGAATTTTGAAGGAATTCAGAGCAATCCGCAAGCGACACACGACTATTTTTCCTATCTCTGCAAGGTATTACAAATTTCTTTTTGCCCACTTAATAAGTTCCTGCATGTGCCATCTATTTGAATCAGGTTGCACTTCTAGCAAAGTGATGTTATTAAACAATCTAATTCTGTGGTACAGCCAATAATTTGAGATTTTATCCATTCTGCTCTCCTATTTTCGTGAGGGATGACAACTACAAGGAAATAGAAGTCCCCTTTTTTTCAACTATTTCATATTTTTCATGACGTAGATAGTGGATGATCTAAGTAATCTTGGCACATGTAAAATGAGTTCTGCAATATTTTCAAATACAGACTGTTAAATACTGATGTCACTTCTGATGGATTGTCTGACAAATCTGATTGGAATGAATACATGTAGCAAGGAGAGTTACTTTGGTTGTTAATAGTGGGAGTGAACTTCAACATTCTCCGATGATTAAAATGATGTAATATAATAATGGAGAGGACAGATGGACCAGGAGAACAGCAGAGAACCCAAGAATTGGTTCCAACGTGACAGGCAGACCTCCAAGACGGTGATACCATCAGATTGTCCAGCACTATAACTATCATTAGGGGCAACACGTGATCGACTGACAAGGGTGGACGACACTTAGGGAGGGGTTCGTCCATCAATGAAGCGACAAAAACCACGTCAAAGTAATCAAAGTAATAAAGTAGTGAAAATGCAGTGGTAAGTAACAATTATTGCATTGAATGTTGGTCCATTCGAGTAAACAATTCACAAAAAATGCTGATTCATTACCCCACCCTGACTTATATCTGACGGTCAGATTGCGTGAAGTGTTCTACAACATTTTACAGATTGTACATCATGGAGTGTCGGATAACAGAGCTGTCACCGGGGCCCGCATACCCTCAGCCCGGGCCTGGATACACTCTGCACGGGCCCGGCCCGGGTCCGCATCGACTCTTGCGTATTTGGTCCAGGCCCGGATGAAATTAGTATCTAGGCCCGCCTCCTGTCCTGTCGGATAGTGAACCGGCCGAATAGTAAACCCTACGCATCGTCGGTGATCTTTTTCACAAATCAGAAAATCATTTCAGGTCACTGATTCACATAATAAGCAGTTCCGGTGACAGGAAGCGATGGGGAATGCAGGAATAAGAACAAGAAGACATTCTATTTTCACTCCTATTCCGTACATTACATTCCTTTCAAATAAATGGCAGAAAGTGCAAAATAAATAATCTATTCTTATTTTGGAAACATTTCTTCGTACCTCTTTCGCATTTTTCATCTTTGACCCCGCGTAATTCATAACTGATTTGTACTTTCATAAAGGAAAAGAAATTCATTCTTGCTTCCTCTCGACGTGTTTGGGAAATATTTTGTTTTCACGTTCACTTCTATCACAAATTGAGATCAGAATGCGCTTCCCAGTAAAGCGAAAACGTGCAAAGTATATTAACTTGATATATCATATGGACAGAAAACCTAATCAGAACTTGAACATCGCATTTCTCTGCATATTACGTGTCTCAACTTGAATTGTAATGCCGAGCAGACTGAGATATAAGGAAGGTAGACATAAGCTAAACAATAATTTCCTGTCGAGTGTACCCGAACGGAACGCTAAGACAAGAGAAGATTTGATCTTGTAGTTAAAAGCAAATCTGTCAGCGGCATATGTATTCATTTTCACTAAATCGAATGCCAAGTTGTAGAGTGATTTGAAATATGTTTCTGCGTGAATAATGAAACGTAAAGAATGTTTCACAATTTCTGTGTGTGATTTCTTTATGGAACAGATAGAAATCCTTCAATCTATTTGTATAATATCAAATGCAATTATTGAAGGACGTTGGTGGATGCATGTCCTGGAGGTGAAACCTGGTCTTCTTGCTGTTATTCATGGCGATGCTGAGAGAACTCCGGATCGGGTTGGTTTATCTGAAGTGATTGGTACTGCAGCAGAGTGCACTACCAATCATGACATTAAACAGAAAGGGTCCGAGAATCAATCCCTGAGGAACTCCTGACGTGACAAAAATTCACTAAACATCACAATGAACGTCATTACGGGATGCAAACTGTACTCGATCAGTCAGACTCAAATATAATTTTGATCATCAGAACACCTTCCATTCCAGCTGAAACCAAATGATTTAAAAGTCTGGACACTCACTATGGTGATCAAGATCTCCGAATATGTTCGTAACCTACATCGCTTCTACTTCTGAAAAACGTCATCTAATCAGTCTCTATTTCACTTTTGCGGTTCATTTTTTCTATTATTGTATATTTCGGATTTAGTAGAATTAAACAGCAACATTGTGAAGTGAATCATGTCCGAAACTGTCACAAAATGTCCAATTTGATGTGGCTTGTATTATGAAATTGTCATTCGATTTCCTTGAATATATCAGTCGACACATGATTGGCAATGATGGCTTTCGAATGCGAAAGTGATTAACTTGTCTTACTTTGTCTAGACTGTAAATCAAATACAGGGACATCTGCGAGCACAATAACGACTATCCTTCACTTCAAATTGGCTTGTTATCCACTATCAACGACAAATGACATTCAGTAACATATATTTCGATAAAATCTCCGAGTTAGGAACGATCTAAATCATGTTATATGCAACAATTCATTTCAAAAGCTGAATTACATGATAACAATTAAATAAGGTACACATAGTAACTAGACTCAAATTAATTTACATTTGAAAAAAGCACCATCATGGTTAACTTGCTTATTCAAAGTGGGGTTGAGTTTTTTTATGTGCATGGCTTCCAAAATATTTAGGTCATAAGTGTTGGGAGCTTGAGATAGAATTTTGAGATTGTCAACTTTACAGCTGCAACTGCAATTTAACCTATGGTCAGAAATGGCGGACATTTTTTCCCGATGTTCTTTTATTCTTATGTTTAAGTGTCTTGTAGTTCTACCTATGTAGGTAGTGCGAGGGTCTACCTCACAAGCGAATTGGTAAATGACATTAGACCTAAGAACTTTGGGAGTATGATCTTTGTTGGAGAAACCACTTTTTAGTTTATTGCATGTGAAAACCCAACGGATAGGAAATTCTTTATCTATTCTACGGAATAGTGATTGTAGTTTCTTTTTAAAATAAACCGATTGAATGCCAAAAAATGGAATTTTGACAGTATGGAGGTATTGGGATTCATCTTTCTCTTTTGGAGCACAGAATCTTTTGTCCAGATACTGTTTGATCACTTTTTGTATAAAGTACCTGATATTGACCTGGACGTTTCATCCAACACGCTAACTACTAAGTTGTACAGAAAACCCACGTACACCGGTCTAACCTTGAATTTCAGAGCCATATGCCCCATGCAATGGAAAATTTCTGGTTTAAGCACTCTGATCAACAGAGCCTACATCGTCTGCTCGTCATGGCAAACTTTCCATGATGAAATAGGGAAATTGACCAAAATTTTTCAAAACAACGGATATCCGTTGTACTTTATACAAAAAGTGGTCAAACAGTATCTGGACAAAAGATTCTGTGCTCCAAAAGAGAAAGATGAATCCAAATACCTCCATACTGTCAAAATTCCATTTTTTGGCATTCAATCGGTTTATTTTAAAAAGAAACTACAATCACTATTCCGTAGAATAGATAAAGAATTTCCTATCCGTTGGGTTTTCACATGCAATAAACTAAAAAGTGGTTTCTCCAACAAAGATCATACTCCCAAAGTTCTTAGGTCTAATGTCATTTACCAATTCGCTTGTGAGGTAGACCCTCGCACTACCTACATAGGTAGAACTACAAGACACTTAAACTTAAGAATAAAAGAACATCGGGAAAAAATGTCCGCCATTTCTGACCATAGGTTAAATTGCAGTTGCAGCTGTAAAGTTGACAATTTCAAAATTCTATCTCAAGCTCCCAACACTTATGACCTAAATATTTTGGAAGCCATGCACATAAAAAAACTCAACCCCACTTTGAATAAGCAAGTTAACCATGATGGTGCTTTTTTCAAATGTAAATTAATTTGAGTCTAGTTACTATGTGTACCTTATTTAATTGTTATCATGTAATTCAGCTTTTGAAATGAATTGTTGCATATAACATGATTTAGATCGTTCCTATCATTGTTTTCACCTCCTTTAGCTTAATCTCCGAGTTCTATTGCATTTTGACACTGGTTTATTGAAGCAGTTGGACAAGACAATCCTCTTGCATTACCCATGCAAGAAATGTCCATTTTGACATAGATATTTCACACTTCCTGGATATGCATCGAAAATCGATTTATTTCGAAATAATGTTGATCAGAGAAGCGTATTAGCTTTCGTAAGGCATTATTGGATTAAGAAATGCATATTAATAGGTTTCGGATGTTCCAGAACAAGGGCTTCTAGACTGAGATTCCGGAATGGGTTAATACACCGGCAGCCATGCATGAGATGGATTCCTCAAGAAGGATGATCATTCCTGAAACTTGAAGACCTTCGCTGTGTGTCAGAGGCATAATATTTCTATTACTTTGAATGAGACCGAAGATATGTCGATGTCATATGCTCCTCATTAAGTTGCATCCGAGTTTTCTGTTGACATCTGAGAGGAAAATCTCAAGGTGACTACTCACTCAGGCATAGAAGTAGGTATTATCAATTTCTATTCCATCAAGTGAATATCAATAGGATTCAGTCCTAAATCTCAGGACGAAGAGCAAATTTGACAGGGCTGCTCAAATTTGGAAGATCACGAAATGAATGCACGACTTCATAGCCTGAAACAAATGGGACACTAAAAGTCACTTGAAAAGGTTTATTTCATCATTGAATAGTGGACTTTCCATCGGCAATAACGTAATTCGACTCTACATATCCAATCTCTCATATTCTATGCATCAAATGTATGTCGTCTCTTTAGTGCACCAGAAGGTGCACCACAATTAGAACTGCGAATTCAAGTAAATCAACATCAGCTTGACCAAGAAAGTTTGACCAGCCACATTAAGTATACACTTCGAATCCTGACCACCAAATTCGTCTAACAATGTTTGGAATTGGCCTTTTGGTCAGTCAACAGCATGGCGCCCCAGCTTTATGGTACACTGTGTACCGTACGATCCTAATTCTGCACCTCCCATTGTTCTGAACGTTATGAGGTTCGGAGGTGTAACACAACAATAGGAGTGGAGGTGCTAAATTCTAAATGCTACAACGCTGTCGCTACTATCATACATGCAAAAATGATTGAAGTTCCAAAACCCCAAATGTTGCTCGAAATGCATTCGGAGCATTCTTCAGTTTACCTTCGGAACGCACGGTTTATAGTCAGTTTGGAAACTAATTTCAAGGAGCCTGCTTGAGGGTAGCGTCAATCTACCTGACCGCATAATTGGTAAATGGTGGCTAAATATCATTAGCTTATGCTATTGAATGAAATTATTAAAATTTTCCTTTGTCTTTGAGGCTAAACACATTCACACATATCAATTTGAAGACATTCCATGTCAAGAATTGTGACTTTGGACTGTGTGCTGGAAACATAGAAAATCTTAGTATTTTTCTAATTACCGAAGACTTCGTTCGGTCTGTGCTTCCCATTAAATTTACATGAGTTTCCTCTGACAGGACAAGAAACATGCAGTAGTTGAGGGCTAGTGCACTGACTATAAGTGCCGGAAGCTATTATATAAAATTATTTTATTACAAGTTAGAAGCCGTTAAGTGTTGCATGTCCACGATTTATTGCCATTTCAAATACCGTGATATCTATCATCAGTGGCGATAATACAACAGACACATACCCACTTTTTATGAGATCACGGAAACCCCAACAAAAAAGAAGAGGTGAAATCCAAAGCACATTTTTGTCAAGTGGCTAGCAATCATAAGTTCTAGATATTTAGTATCTTTAATAACTAACCTTAACCAAGGAAATGATGAAACAGAAGAAAAGAAAGCTACTTTTCGGAAATTGCCATCAGCTGCTTGCTCAGCCGATGAAATTAAATAACATACTCACAAAATATAATTTTGAAAAAAGCAAAATTATAATGGCTTTCAATACTTGAAAAAGTCAAAAGTCCTTCTCAGTTGTCTATGACTACTGTTGTGATCAGAACTGGAAAAATTCCGCAGAACTTTTTTGATTCCAATTCCAATTCCATTCGAAACAATTCCATTCAATTCCATAATAAGATTAAATTCCGATGTTTGCATGTCGCGTATAGTGTATTATGTTAATGTATCTAACGTTTGTTCGTTTGAATCTTACCACTGTGCCCTTATCCTATCCTCGTTGTTCCTGTGCGCCGTTCCCTGCGTCGTTCCTATGTGCGTTATCATATTCATAGTTCATATTTCTTGTGTACATGTATATATGTAACCGGTCAGCCTACGCCATTTTCGCTTCGTAAACGAGACATTCAATATCTCGTGAAACAAAAGAAAGAAAAGAAAATTAACGGTCAGCAAAGAATCAAACGCTGAGAGAGAGAGAGAGAGATGCGAATGAATACATTAATAAACTGACAGAAGAAATTCAATGTGCGAATGACGTGATTGTTGATGACAGAAAAAAACGACGATAAAAACGATATCATGAAAACTAATTAATTGTCCATGTTAAAAAAAGGAGATGAAAAATTCCGTGGTAAGAACGAAATATGGTCGGGTCGAAAACTAACAATCAGAGATTAAAGGAACCTCTTTCAATTTTCAAAAGAAAGTGGATTTATCGTCAAGTTTCAAAAATTGGTATAACTTAGAAACGATGAGAAATTGACTCAACAACAACACATACGACATATTCAGTAGCTGTTAGAAGAACTCCAGGCTCTCGCGGTGAAACGCAGCTACAGAAGTAACAACATCAACTGCCCGCCAGCGAACAACAACATATCAGTGAGCGTGATTGAAGATTGACGGTATAAGTGACACTGATATTTACGATATTATTTAGTTATAAGTGAGTCCGATCGAATTGAAGTGAATTCAACATTAAGAAGTGGACTGTAAGTTTAAAGTTTTTCTTTTATCGTTGCGTATTGCATTTATATAACTATAGTCTTAAAAATTAATATTGTTAATTGTTGTGATTGGAAACTGAATAATATTTCGAGCCAAGTACTGTGATTTCAATTTTTGTACAAACAGATTTATCACAGGTCTATCGAAAAAGAGGAATTGAGTTTTATCAAGGTCAATTCCAATTCCAATTCCAGCAGATTTAAATATCGACAATTCCAATTCCGACGAAAAATGGAATTAATTCCGGATCGGAATTAATTCCAATTCCGACTTTTCCAACTCGGATTGTGAACGATGCCCATCATTACATTGGGGAAACTCAACGACAATTACAAAAAGAATTCGAGAGCATATTACAGGAAAACCAGCAGCAGATAGCTCTATGCACATCAATCTACCCAATGAGAAAAATTCCAAAATATTAACAAAAACAAAACACACAAAAGTAGCAGAATAACTCATCATAAAATCACGACAAAACCTCATGAACATTCAAACATTCTCCGAACTTTTACATTTATTTTAGTTGATGACCAACTCTATTTCTATGTTTGCTGACAGATATTTCTCCGTCAATTCTAATGCGTGGCTAATTCGATTTCTATGCCCACTGACCCTGTCGATTTCAGTCTGTACTCTGTCCTTCCGACTATTCGGGTCCTTTTTTATGTGTTAATCATGTATTTCATGTCCATTGTACGTAGTCCTGTCCGTTTGTTGGCAATCAATCTTGCCCCTGCAAAATCATTTTACATTTAAAGTGCAATTATCAATCGTTAATTCATACAGATTGCATTGACAGGGCAACGGCAGATGTCTAACATTGAAATGTTCATACAGGTTGGAAAATTGAGGTCAAGTGCGATCAATTGCCATTGCTTAGATGTCTCGCATCTTGGCAACGCTTGTCTTCAGCGAAATATCAATATGTACATTATATTCGTTTACTTTACATTCAAAATATAACGCTGACTTTAAACTACTGATATCTCGGCATTAGTAGTTTGACGTGACGGTTAATGCTGTTGTCTTTGGGGATGAAGCCATCTGATTGGATTACGCAGATTCTTCAATTAAGGTCTTATGTCGTACTGTCACTCGTCGATAACTCAGTTTGTAGAGTGTTGGCCTAGAATGCCAGAAGTCGATGGTTCAAATACACCAAGACGCGCAGTTATGTTCCGTCTGATAAATTAGTAACATACGATGTCAAATTTCTATGTACATTACATTCTAGGATCTTAAATTTCAAAATTATATGTAAATGAATCTTATCTGAATTTCAAATAACGTAGAGATATGTCTGCAAAGATAATAGAATCCATTTTGAGGGTCTTATCATTATCTACAGCTTGAGTAATTCAAGATGCGACCAAAGCGTTCGATGGAAATAAAAAAATTCTTCTAAATTAGCATTTTGAAATATTAAACGCTACAAAGATATCTTGTTTATTTTATCAGTCTACGGCAAATTGCAATTTGCCTCGAGCATTTCTTTGAGACGCTTAGTGAAGTTCAATATTGACACATTCTTGTAACTGAAGACGTAAACGAGCAGACAGTTTTGTTATTGAGAAATAAAGACGCACGGAATGATTTTATTTGAGCTGTTCAGAAATAAGGAAAATTTTAAGAAATACACTGTCTGCGAAATTACATGGAAAAGAAAATTGATGTTTCTGAAAATACATTTCCTAACTAAACCGATTAATTGTGTGATAGAGAATGGTTGATATTTTGCAGAGAAGATTAAGAAAGTGATGATTTGAATGACAAATGATGTGAATATCCTAGTGAGACTCACTCTAAGAGGACTATCTAGAGAATCTTTGTCCGAATTTAAAAATTCTTTTTCACTTCAAGGATCCTGTCAAAATGGTCCAGAAAAGTTAGCTCGCCCTCCATTGAATACCTGTTCTGATATAATTAGCATCGATTCTGAAATGCGCTATGAACTGATACAGATAAACGCATAGAGTAAGAACCGTCACATAGAGTACTCGTATGCTACGTAGATTAGAAACTCAGCATTTATTAAATCCCCAATGTGCACACATTTTCGATTTCATTAAATGAACATCAGTCGAGACCAGGTACCACCCAGTGGCGGACCCAAGGGGGGGATGCCGGGATGCGCCCCC
Source organism: Prostheceraeus crozeri (assembly GCA_907163375.1). Taxonomy (NCBI): domain Eukaryota; kingdom Metazoa; phylum Platyhelminthes; order Polycladida; family Euryleptidae; genus Prostheceraeus; species Prostheceraeus crozeri. The sequence goes on along the minus strand of CAJQUW010008329.1, from coordinate 42,788 downwards.
CCCCCACCATCTCAAACTTGATTGTGGGTTGTAAATGTAAGCAATACATTTTGGCAATTAGTTCATTAAAAGTACAAGTAATGATCGTAGTCTGGAACATATTTGGCCCAGTTTCTCTTGTGATTATATAATAAACATTTGGATTTCTTATCAGCATGGAGACATGAATTAAGGAAAGGCGAGAACCTCTAACCAAGGAATGAAGAGGTCTCTGCAGAAGTTTGCTTACATTAAACTGTAGCATCTCTGACGCACAAGGCGCAGGTGACCTGCTGTTTAATGCCGATTTTAGAAGTTCCACTTGAATTATGTAATTTGCAGATGTTATTCCTATCAACTCCGGCAAGATTTCGTTAAGGTTGAATAAGTGATTCTGGACCTGACGACCAACCGAATCACGCAAGCGGCGAGTGAGGAGTACGAGCTATCCACTTGTTCCTGAATTTCCAATGAGAACGCATGATTTGCACATTCTCGCACTATTCGTTCTTGATAGCTTCATAAACGATGTCAACTGACAGGAGAGCCAAGTTGAATTACTGCTGCTACTTTTCGTGCAAGCTTTCATCCCTATCTGTCCTTCATCATTGGTTATTTTGATTTAAAGAAGCATTCAAATTTTGAAGATGAAAATGATGAAATGATGCATTCACATTCAAGGTCGGTGGTACAATACAGTATGGGGTAACCCCCTCAGCGGCACCAGAAGCCCTGTCGCTGCGTTGTTTCTGACAGCAGATTCGACTAACTCCGGCGTGAGGGACCTCGGCCCCGGGTAACTGCTTGGGTGTTCCTCTTTGGTGGCAAAGCGGAAGAGCTCCGCTATCGAAGCTTCGCCGGAGGAAGAATAACTCAAGGGCTTAGTGTACCACCGACTTGGCCGTGAGAAGTAGGATGACCCCAGTGACGGCTGGCCACCACTTACTGTATGTTTTAATAGCAAGTTTAGAACTCCTCCCCTACTTCGTCCGGATGACCTGTCTGGGTGTAGTGTCGAGAGCAACACCTTTGACAGTCTGAGAAGCTAGCAGGTACCCTGATCGGATGCCATCTGAGAAAGACCGACCTGAGAGTGGAGACGGAAGTTTAAAGTTGCGATCGATTCGCCAGCAGCTCCGGTCATGAGTCAGTAGCGCTTCTCATCTCGGAAGTAGTTAAGTTAGGGGTAAAATTTGAACTTGTATTTCCAGTTACTTTTGAGAAGTCGCTGAGGTTACACGTACAGCAACAAGTCTCACAGCCAATTTTCTCAACTATTTTGTTCAGCGTTGATTTTCCACGAGAATACACAAAAAATGACGAGCAATTTGCTCTTCACATCAGATTTATAAAATTCCTAAGAAAAATCAGTTAAAATTAAATTACATAGTATGTATATACATGTAAGCTATAGCTGCTTTAATAAGCCACAAGTAATCGTCATCTGAAAACATTATTGCGTTATTACTAACTTATATTGCATTTTAAAGGAATAGATTTATAAGGACTACACAATTACAAATTTAGCCTTACGCCTCATGAATATTACAGTCAAATTTCTTGCCTTAATGAGATTTCTCAATGATTCTAGGAAAATAGGCTGAAATCATTGCTGATAACAAAAGACAATCAATGCTATGACAAATTGTTGTCAACTAATAAGCTTGAAAAGAAGATGTAACTTATGACTGTTGAATTGTAAAACATAATACCGTGCCTGAATTTGAGTCTACTGATTTATTCAAGTAGAGCATTGAGGCACCTGTTTGAATGCTTGAGTACAACACCAATCATCCCCCCCCCTACCAGAAATTTCTGCGTCCGCCACTGGTACCACCGGTCAGATATACAAATTTTGACACTTCTGGAGAAATATACTCGAATGAATTTTACTAATCATGATAGCAATACAGAATAGTATTCCACAAATCATCCATGCATGTCATGCAAATTGAATAGGTGATATATAATTTGTTAAATTAGCAATTCGATGGACTACCATTACAACCTCAAGAGCATTTTCTTAGGCGTGATCATTTCACAAACTGCCAATGAAAGAACAAAATTAGCTTTAAAATATGTAAATGGGTCCACATTGCTATTCAGATTCAAAAAATGACGCCTTGTGAATCACAAAAGCATGCTGTTGTAAATTGAATTAAAAACATGACATCTCAGCCAAGAAATTTTCTTTGAAGACTTTCAAAGACTTTCATTGGAATGTAGTTCCTAAAATTTCCTTGATATTAGCATCTTAATTTCCGCTTAATTAAGATGCTTGCCTGCAAATGTTCGTTCCTTTTGATATCCAACTTGTTTCATATTACTTATAAAAGGGTATTACTTGTTTTATACTACTCATGTCGCAGACACCTGAATCTTTAAAAATTTTCACTTTTTTTTGATACTTTCCTGAGTCGACACTGTACCTACTATATTTACTCTATGGAAAAACGCGTTTCAAAAATACACTCTCTTAAAGTATACAGTAAATCCATCTATGAATCAAATACCAAACAAACGAAGTTGTTTGAAATTTCATTTTAAGTTTGAGATATTTTTGCACTTAATGTAGATCTTAGTTAATAAATGTTCTGGTTTTTTTCTTCAATAGCTTTGTCTGGCATATGGATAAGCGGGATTGTGTCTGCCACAGTTGGAATCAAGGGATTGCTGTCCTGTTATTCTTGGAGAGATCTTGTAAATCTTGCTGTACATGGGTTTGTCCGTGAGACACATTCAACCATATAAATAATTCTCTCCGTCAAAATTAATAATTTATATGGGCTGTTAGAACTTTTCCTTAGAACAAGACTTTTCCTTACTCTTTCTGATAGCTGGTCTTATGTAGGCAGCTTCAAAATTTGCAATCATTCTAAATTCAGCAGCTTGGGCTTTCGTTTAAAACATGCACTTATATTTTTGATATTGTGCTCAACACACGTGCATGTATTATTCCTTTAATAATTCAGTGATAACGATTTCCTTATAAACGGGGATAATTACAAACTACTAAATACATTTCATTGTCTGCTAATCGCAAGCACAATTGTTTTGAAATGGGAAATATGACAAATGAAATATCTGTCTTTTAATCAGACTACGAAACTTTGAACGTTGCCTTCCAATTTGTCACATTACCAATCTGGCAAGAATATATAGATGAGTTATGGAATTTCGATAAAAAATCCTTTCCTACTTTCGGTTTGCTTTAATCTTTCTCTAATCCTAAATTATTTCGGTATTTCAAATAAACTTGACTCTCAACTTCTTGTGTGTATCTGAAGGAAAGCAGAAGCCAATAGAAAGTACTTCAATTTGGAATTTTCCATATTCATTATCCATAGACCCGATTTTGTTAAGATAGAAGTCTTATCAGATAGACAGTAATTGCAGCATTGTTCGAGAACGAATTAAGTCTAACATCTCTACTTAAGGCATAAAAGCCACGACATTTTCCTGCAAAGGAACTTTGACAGTTGCTCAATTAAGGCAATTAGGGATTGTGGTAAGGAGCAGCTAGTTCCTTTGAGATTCAAGATTTCGTCCAAGATCTACATGCGATAAATTTCCTGCGTTTTTCAAGTTGAAGTGAGGCCTACAAAGTGCAAAACCAAAGAAGAATTTAATGTGAGTCACAATCTTGAGGAAAGTTATTAAGATGATGATTTAATAAAGACCACCAATCGACAGGGCATGTATATCTTGAAATGGTACATTCTTGACAATTTAAGTATCGGCAGGTACTAAAAAGATTCGCAATGCGTAATGAGACTTAACTGCATGGAATTAAATTGTCACAAAATTTGTTCAGTGTAATTGAAAGTGACTCAGAGCATTTGTTGAGCGATCTTTTGCCGTGTGAATTAGCTCTTTTAAATGATTCGCTTGTTCCTTTTTCCCTTTTATGATTCAGCATACTACACAGTGCTCTTTTAAACATAGCTAGCATATCTTTTAATGTACATGTACGCATGTTCTGTGATTTTGCAGCAAATTCCTTTATGTGTACTGTTTCATAGTACTTGAAGTTTACTTGAATGTTATTGTGCATACACTCTCTATAGATTTTCATTTACGAGAAATAAACGCTTACTTACTTACTTTAAAATATGTGTAAGAATAACTGAGGAAGATGATTGACTGCACAAGAGAAGAGGCTGTTTTTACGTTCTATCACTTTGTCGGAAGATGAATTAAGCATTTTCTTGCGATGCTACCATGTATATATGCAATTCAAAATGCGGATATCAGTCATAATCTCGCTGCCTCTCTGAGCAAGCTGAAGTAGCAGAGTGATGGAATGTCAGCACAAGCGCGAATGATGAATATTCACGTCAGCAATGTGACAGACAGGGAGGAGGACAATACACATTCATGACAGTACTGGATCAGGAACAATGAACATCAAGGAAAATCTGGACTGAGAGTTAGAAATTCAACAGATGAATAAAAGAAAACAAAAAGAAAAAATAATTAAGGAAAGAAGATAGAGACAGTTTCTGCACACTGGGAACTGGTTTAGTCAAACGGATTTGGACGGTTTCAGCGACTCTTATCGAAGGGGGAGCGTCCCACTTCACGACACTGAAGAATCTCTTGCTTTGAGCTTCATTGCAGGACACAGCATGATGAGTTACTGCGGAGCTGGGATGTGCACTTGATCTTGGGCGAGATCTCTGCTGGAGACATTATTTTGGCAGTTGCCCAACAGCTTGTTCCCCATTGCTCGCTCCGTACGTCCCACGCATGCGTAGACAACATCAGCGAGTTAGAAGAGCGGAATCTGAACTTATTAGCGTCTGAAGCTCTTGTTCTTGCTCGATGCCACATCTTCAGACGTACAGTGTAAACCGCTGGATACGAAAATTACATACAAACATATACCAAAATCACATGCAATTTGAAACTAACATCTGATACGAGATTCTCGTATGTTTACAGAGATCTGGCATGTTTTTCATACGAAATGTCACTTACTTTCGTATGTGATTGGTATGTAGCGATACGAACTATTCTATTTGTGATTGGCTGTTTTGCAATTAAATACGAATTGTTGGTATGTTTTATATACGAGACCTGATGAAAATTCGTTCTCATTGGCATGTGTTTGGTATGAAGGGCTTCAAGTCACATGGCAAAAAATAAGTTATATTACATACTACTGTCAAATAACTTTTTTTGGTAATAACAGTCGTGAAAATTTCCTTTTGATAGTGTGATATTTGACTAGATCAGATTTATTGTGAATTTTATGCTCCACGTGTGTGTCGTCATTGCTACTTGTCTAGCAACATAAATATGACGTTTAGTTAACTCTATGAGCCAAGATGATTAACATCAATTCATTCAAAGGATATCTTACGTGCACCCATGTTGACTTATATATCTCAAACATAACTATTTCTGCGTTCATGAATTATAATGTGTTTTATTTCGGATAGATAATATGCTTAATTTCAAAATTACATAATGCACAATTGTTGATGGTTGAATGCTTATTGATTATTCATGAAATGCCTTAGACTTACGTGTATTAAAATCGAATTCAGCATTCTACGTTTGACTATTAAATGTCATCTTCTTACTACTTACAGAACAACAGTAAGTAACATTAGTGTGATCTTTATTGATAAAGGGCCTGAAATCAACATATGCTTTCCTTTAACATTGTGCCGGTATGGCTTTAGTATGTAAAGCATACCACATTTGAAAAAGCATACGAAAAGCATACAAATGTATGCAGAAATATACCGAAAAAATGTTTTGGTATGCATCCTTCGTATGTGATTGGTATTGAGCGATTTTCAGTGTAGGTGGATAAAGGCCCTCTCTACAGCACTGAGGAAAGAGCGCACTATTTGAACGGCCGAATTTCCTGTGTTCTTCAACAGACGGTATCGAAGGACGAGTCGTAGCTGCTGAATGTCTTTCTGTGAACGAACTGGGATAGTCGTTCTTCAAGGAGAACTTGACGAAGGATGTTGAACTCATTTTGGAGATGAGAAGAACACAGTCTTCTACCTAGATCGAAAAGGCACTTGAGTCCAGTGCATGATGAATTCGGCCGTCCAAAGAGGCTGTAGAGAGGGCTTTTTCCACCTTCATTTGAGAGTGAGGTTGCTTCAAACGTACTAAAGGTCGCAGTCTTTTCTCCCAACGCGCTAATGTCGCCTATTCGTATGATTGCGCCTGCGGAGCAGGCTACGAGCGACGCGCGAGCGAATGATGGGAAAGCGTGCTGCCGAACACATCCCAAAATGGTGCCTTCAACAGAAGTCTCGACCAAGATCAGCAGCAGCTCCCAATTCCGGGTAACTGGTCATGCAGGAAGTTCAAAGTGAGAGATTTTCCAGCGTGGTGAAGTGCTGCCGCTCAGTGAGTAAGCAAGCAAGCAAGCACAGAGTGTCCATAAAGTTGATCTAAAAGTCTATTATTAGGAGTTTCTACAAAAGTAATGGCTGTTTTACATTAGTTAATGAACCTACGATACATTAGTTAATGAACCTACGATTAGTTAATGACTCCCTACCAGTTAAATCGTTCACGAATTCTATTTTCAGCATGTTATCATTCTTGCTAAATTTCTTTTTACTTCGCTTCCGATTATTTCTTTACAACGGGAAAGTTGTATAGAACCATTTTTCTGGAATATTTGTATAATATATTATTTTTCATGATGAGGTTGATATAAGAGCGGTGTCTTTATTGGACTACTTTGAACATGACTCGGTGCGCAACCATCTTTACATTTGACTGAACCTGAATGAAATGGTGTTTCCAACCAACTGCAATTGTATTTATGTGACTACATGAATTATTCAACGTTCACTTGCTGCTCCAAATAATTCAAATTTTGTCTTGGAAGTTTGAGTGCTATTATAAGCTATACCACCGCAATGAAAATTTACTGTTAAGGACATTTTATAGCAGCATTTTTGGGTTATTTTCTTAGTAACACAGATTCCTGATTGCTTTCAAATTTGAAATATTATTTCACTCTATGCATTGAAGCGGATCATATTTATATGAAACTTTCACGCATGCTTCAGCGGCATTCGATAAGAGATGACTATGAATGCATCGTTGTGCACATAAAGGAGTTCTCAATAACCTCACATGTGCAGTTGTTATAATGCCTAGGCATGTATATGTAAAGTTTGGATGGAATTGCTCTTTATGATTTAAAGGTGAGCTGCATAGAATATTTTTTTTTAAAAAAATGAAATATTATTATTACAAAAAAACGATGGCCCAGCTGTGTTTTCAGGCAATCCAGGCCTCATTACCCCTCAGAGCACGCTACATGTGCCACCGTGTCTGTTTCATGCTGGTCAGCTGTGCAGATGAACTGCCCCGGGATTTCAGAACCTCGTGTGATTGTCGTCCGTCCGACTACAGTCTCAATTTCGGTAGACCGCGCGTTCTTTACCGACCGGTTCCACTGTGATGTCTATTCTCCGCAACTAATCATCACTTAGGGATCAGAGTCGCAGTGAAACGTCCTGATGGTGTCAATGTCGTTTAACTGCCGTGAGATTCGGCTGATGACGGATCACATGACATCCAACTAAAATGACGATCTGGGAAATTTCCGACTGTAAAACAGCAAGAAATGATTTATTGCTAGACGTTCCATTATTCTCATTGAAAAGACAACATCTCTTGCAGGAACTGTTTTTTACCAGCTGATGTAGTAAAACTTTTTCCTGTTGATGCAGAATGTAATTTGAGAATCATCATCAAACGTCATTATAATGCGCCTGGCACACTTCTTGTCTAAGGATTATGACAATTGAAGAATTGTCGAACATCTGTTTGAGTATTTTTAAATAAATAGTTGAAATAATTAGAAACACAATTCTCCCAACACTGTTCTAATGAATGCAATGGACAGACGAATATGACGGATGATTGATGTCTCCCAAGGAGAGGAAATGTATATCAGTTGGTTTCAATTACTTGATCCTCACCGTGATCGGATATCTATGCCGTCTGGAGATTGCATGAGCCAACGTTCTCCGTCTAGTCATCTCCTGTTCTTCTTTTCTAATCTGGAAATTGCTTGCCAAGTTACTTGCCAATTAAGTTAAAAACTCAAGATCTCATGCCACTCTCTGACAACGGAATGCAGAAGACTTAGGCCTAACATGAAATGATCACTATAATTCTATAAAACGATGGAAATGTAACTTCTCTCTTTAAGTTATGAGACTACTTAAGACAGCGTCTACTTGTCCATGGTCATTTCAGCTGCTCTTTATCCGCCGATTTGTGTCAATGTTCTTAGATGTTAAGAAGTTTCAAATTCGTGAAACATGTTGCAGCTGCATTTTCTGGTGCGTTGCAAGTTACTTTTCCAAAATTATTTTACAACTGTGAATCTTTGCTAAGTACACTGTAAACCGTTGACTGACAATTGACAGACCTTAATCCCACAAAATCTATTTTGTCGGCCATTGTTTGTTCTTGTAGGATGATTGCCACTGAACACCTACAATATCTGACAAAAAGCGACAAAATGAATAGCAATGAATTATAGCTTAAATTTTATCAAAAATGTAGGCAATTAATCAGATTAGGTCAAAATAAATCATGGCTTTACCACACAATAATACAGATTGCCCAAAAGTCAAGCAATCACTAATCAAAAAATCAATCAATATTCAACATTTTTTGTTTAGTTAATTTGCATACAAAGCATCTGTTTCGATGTCGGTAGAGAACCTACAAATTCGTCGGATATCGCAGGATATTGGAGGTGACAATCGTCGGTTGATTTTGTCAGTAATTTTGTAGGATAATTGTCGGTCTACGGTTTACAGTGTAGGTGCATTGATAAGGTGATGACAGTGCAGCGTCATAAATACTCATCATGATTAAGGGCGCATTTATCTCAAATTTGATAACATTTTTAGATAATTTATCAAGATTTCATAGATAATTTGAAGTATTTGAAAAAAATGCAAAGATTCTGAATGATGGCCGGCGGTTACGGGCGTGGGTGCATCCGAAAATTACTCAAATGTGAATTAGCCGTCAGTCTGGTTAGATAATTATATATGTTTAAAAAAATGATTACTTTTGCTCAATTTATATATAAATATAAGTCATTTTAAGAAAATAAAAACTATTGCTTTGCACAATGCATTTCTTCCACTCTTATTCAAGTGCAAACCTTATATACTAACTTTATAATCATATGCTTATAGAGCAATTATACTAAATATATGAAACAATATTGAGAGCATGCAAACATACCGGGTAGTCAAAAAGTCCTTGGACTCTGGGCAATGTTACACAAATATTTTATTTGAATTGAAAAACAAATAGCTAGCAGGCAGCCACGCGTTGGTATGTATTGTGCTAGTCATCCGAAGGCGAACAAAAATCAATACGCCTGCGTAGCAATTTGAATTTGAATAATTTCGAATCATAATAGGAAGGTAGAGAAATCGTACGGCGCGGGTCTGTAGCATTTGTGATTGCAACATTAGCTGCTGTGCGTGATGGGTGATTTACCGATTGAAGAAAAAGTATATTTGGCGTCTTGGATGATTTCATTTAAAAGTCCTGCACAAGTAGCAGAAAAATATAGAGACATGTTCAATAAGGACTGCCCAGCAAAGAGTACGTTGTACTTTTTAAGAGATTTACTTTTGGAAACTGGATCAGTCATAAAACATCGTCCAAGATCAGGAAGACCAGTCACTGCAAGTGGAGACAAGGTTGAAGAAACCAGGCAACTGATTCCAAATGATTCTACATTGTCAATTGATGACATTGCAGATGAACTGCACTGCTTGCAGATGGAAGTGCTTTTAACATTGTACATAAAAAACTACATCCCCATCCTTACAAGCCTACTTGTTGGCAAGAATTGCACGATGGCGACGATGACAGAAGATTGCAGTTATGAAACAATGAGATATGAAACAATGAGTAATTAACAGAGATATTAAAAAAGCAAAAAAGAAGACTTGATGACTACCTCGGTAATTTAAGGGTTGACACAAAATCTTTTTGAAGGCAAAGGTCGACGCAAGATAACGAGAGAGTCGAGATGCATTGTGCAAAGTAATAGTTTCGTTTTTTTAAATGAAGTCAGTAGTTTTATTCATATATAAATTATACATGTATCTCATTTTGAATTCAAATGAGGAATATCATTGCAGCAGGAACGAACTGAGTAGCAGATGCTGCTTTGAAAGAACAATACGAATAGATAGCAAGTTAATTGAAACATAAATGGCAGAGAGGGAGGCTTCAGGAAAACTCATCGCACGCTAAAAAATGCAAAACGATTTAAATCATGTTTAAGACGCATTTGCAATAAATTGAATTTCAAAACCATTTGGATTATATTACAATGAAACTTGGACATTAAACGCGAATCGTCCTGAGCAACAGAGTTATTTGAGTTTTAGGATGAGATAGTGATCAGTTTCAACAGTAATGTCTACGCCGGATGTACAAACAATGACGAGAATCAGCACTCCACTTGGATTTAACAAATGAACATTTAGTGAAGATGCTGCAGTGATAGCTTCATTTTTCAACTTTACTTAGTGAATCTTTGAGTGCATTTTCACTTGAATGCTGGCAACAAGATTGCTGAGGTGAAGTACATTGTAGACTTTATGTGATAGTATTTCAGCTGCTGAATTTCCGATAAAGTTAGGGTGGTATGTATTGCTGCTACCAATAGAACAGTATATTTAAATGAGACTGGAGAACAGACAGATTGAAATATAAAGACTTTTCATTTCGTGTGGCAGTGAAAAGATATCTTTTCTATGTAAACTCCCGGAGGAATAATCAAATTTTCAGTCTGTCAAAAAGCTATGATTAGCCAGATACTACCAAGATATCGATACAGTCAATTTTATAATGAACAATAGACATCCATAAATCACAAAATGAAAAGCTACATTCTTTCGAGAGGAAATAAACGTTTCCTCCCGTAGCTATCTGTCCATCCTCGCTGCGCTGAAGCATGGACTTCTATAATATAGCATCTGGACAGATATCTAAAATAGCACGTATACGAGATGAGGCTGATATTGTATTTCATATTGATGCATTTAAGCATGTATCGGTTGATTAATTTTCGTGATAATGTATAACTGTATCTGGAAGATCATACTGATTTGCATCAATTTTGAAGTATAATTCCTATAGTCTCTTTTTCAGTCTGACTTTCCCCATTGGTGAGACTCTGATCAGAATTTTCAGTCGCCTTTTGCACATTGGCAAATGAGTTATCTGAGGAAACTTATTCATGTATCAATCAATGTCATTCACATAGATCTGCTGGCTACTATTTTTTGAATTAAATAAAACATTGGAGTGCTGCTATTTACAGAAATTATTTACGAACACGCAAGATTTTAAAAGAGAGTTAATCAATGATCAAAGTCAAATAATTAATCCTTTGGAAACAAACTGGCATTTCAGGTTTACACTTTTTTACAAATATTACGTCATATCTTCCCTTTTCCAAGTGAAGCAGCACATCAAATAGCACAAAGTGCTACGTTGATTCGTGGATTGGTTATTGGTTTTGGTTTTACTTCCTGAAATGACTTTATTCATTCGGGAACTTTCGAAGAACCAACACCAAAGAAAACACCACATCTGTTTGTTGCTTTGCCTTTATTATTAATGCCATAGTGGCGCATAGAAGCTCAGAATATTGATGCAACATGCACCAGGATAGAATCGAGCTCTTTATTTTATAAATATTATTCAGAAAGAGGCCTAGCCATATCCATACAGGGTGCTCATTTCGATTGTGTGATAGAAGATAATGCAATAGCACTGCAAACTTGTATTGTTTTTGCATCACTTAATGAAATTTCATGATCCATCCTATGAGATATGCATTTCCATATAGGGTCTAAAATCACTGTGAAAAATAAGATAAAAAAGTTCATGATCTTTATTGTGCTGAATTTTTCGATCGTTGCAAGGATGAGTTCAGGAGAATATACTCGTCTGCAACCTTGCAATCAGATTTCTGTCGCTCTGAAATTCGTAAAGTGGGAGTATAGTCTTAATCGTATTCACACATTTTTTAGTTTAATTTGAGGCGACGAACGAAGTCAGTTTTCATTTCACATTTGAGGGCTATGCTTCCATATCGATTGAAATTTCTTCTTCTTCTTCTTCCTGAGGAAGACAATTGTGAGAATGTACTAACTTTGCCACCAATGAAAAGTAATTTTGGTTTGGTCGTCGGCGTAAATCACATTGTTCTTTATCGATAGATTCTGAGGCTTAATTTTCAAAGATAAGCTATGAAATGTAGTTGGAGAGTCTTTAAATTTACTGTCATTCTTATACCGGTACACAAACACAGGGCATGTGCTCAGCATTTTCCTTTCTCCACAAACATCGCTGATGATTTGAAAAACACTAATTAACAACGCCCGCAGAGCAAGAATAACGAGAATACAATGCACATAACTTCTGTATGAATGACATCGATTCAAATAGTCAGCCTCATTTCGTATAGAAGGGTCAATGATATCTGTTCAGATTTCTGTCCAGATGCTATATTATAGAAGTCCATGGCTGAAGCTGTACAACATAGCTGTAGGAGGAAAAGTTGATATTTCCTCTCTCTAGAAAATAGCTGCATCTAAGAGCGCTATCACAGCCGCTACCGTGTAGTGTAAATAAAATTCAAAATTCCAAAGGATGCCACGCTTCTTTCTTGACATCTCAACGATTGCGGAAAATAACTGCGATTTTCTGGAATATTCTTAGCAACTTCACAGCAAATCCCTTTAACGTAAGTCTAGTTAGTCCAGAGATCTAAGTTTTTCTAAGAAGTCAACAAATTTCTGCGTTTCTGCTATTATCATCCCTCCACACAAAAAGCAAGTATCCCATAAATTTTGCACCATCATGATTGCGAAGAGAAATGTTGTGACTGTTGTGAAGCAAAATGATCTGTATTCACAGGTTCTGAGAGTTACTATATGTGGACCATGTGGTCCGTATTTCGCAAGGGCCCGTATTACTATACGGTCCATCTTGAAGGTAAAAGTGGTCCATGTAGTGACTTATAGGACGAAATGATTTACACATTTATGCGCCGGTTAAATGGTCCTACTATTTCCTACTTGCCTTCAGATACGTACCTACCCATGCAATACTAACCTCATTCTTCACTTTCCACCACTTTACCAAGACGACAATTTGTCTTGCGATTCCTCGGTTGATTTGCAAATTTACATAAAATACGTTGCAAAATGTTTGCAACCGACATTACCAATGAAGGCAATATTTTTTCTACAGATTTTTCAATGACGGAGGAAATCTTTTGCTCACCAGCAATGCAAGATTTCAATTTCCTTACTCTACTTGGAAGGTTTGTTTATCATTTCGACAGCTGCTCGATAAAGAATGTCTGATAAACCAAAATTGTATAATCAGAAGAGAAACTTAGTTGACATCCAAACTGTTTATCCAGTTCTCAGTATTTAGATATCACATCGTTTCCACGACAGTTTTTGAAGCATCTTCTGTTGATTTTGATTGATTACTCATTTAAATCGAAAAGGTATAAATACGACAAGACGTTGGACAGGAGTCTGGTTAACTGCTTCTCATAAACATTTTGAAAGGCGTTTGACCCTTTGCAGCATCAAATACATTGATTGATTACTTATGATTTGTTAAAGTAATTGCACAAAGGGGCTATGCCAAGAAGGCATTGAGACTGGAGAATGATGAGACTCCATAAGCATATACTCGTACATCTGCCATAGAGTACGGATACATAGGTAGAGTATCTACTCAAAAAAGTAACAATGAAAATTTTTATATAAAAAGAAAGTTTCTTGAACAGATTAGCAGTTCCAAAAATAGTCAAAAATTTGCCAATTTATATACTAGCGACATGACTCCTCTATGTAAGTAGTATGCATCACGTTGGATATCAAAAGGAATGAAAATTTGCTAATAGTCATCCTAACTAAGCGGAAATTAAGCTGATTATCAAGGGAATTTCATGATCCGTTTTATAATGGAAGTCTTCATGAAAAAGTCGACATCTTATCGTGCTTTCTTGGCTGAAATTTCATATTTCTAATTCATGAAAGTATTAGCAGGTCATCGAGTTGCAAATTTAACAAATATTACCTCTCCAAAACTGTCATGACATGGAAAATCTGTAAAATAATATCATTTCCTTCCGCTTTGCTATCATTATCAGTCAATTCCGTTGTAATTTCTTCAAAACTGCATAAATGTGTATATCTCACATTTTGAAACAATTCCGACTGTATCTCCCTTGAGTTCATTTAATAAAATCGAAAGTGTATACACATTGGGGATTTAATAAATGCGGAGTTACCACTCTACCTAACATACCTACTCTATGACATCTGCATAATAAGTGCCACACAAGTCTAGTCTATTTTCCGCGAGACAATTGCATGAGTTATGTTTTTAATAAAATTAAGATTCTTTTAGGACTTTAAGAAATGTGGAAGAGGCTGCACTAAGTCCGGTCCGATAATCCTGATGATGTCCTTTTTGACTCATAGGGATTGCATATTTAGACCTATTAAGGACTCACAAAATTACAAAAATAACGCAGAAGTTACAAAATACAAAATTTTATAAAAAGAATGCTTTCGTTTCATCATTTCCTCTATTTTTCAACAGGTTTTCTAATTTCATTCTTTTTTATTTTCGCAATTTTGATTGATTGATGTAAACTTGTCACAGTTTTCTCTCTCGAATCTTAATATTTCTACTTTTGCATTGTTTTTAGGTGATTCAGTAATATTTGCAGTTGTGTTATATTGGTGTTACATTTTTTAAAATCTCTTTGAGAGAGAATTATGACAAACAATATTTCATTGAATTTGACTTATCTCTTGTGCTCTTATCAAATATGGATAAACTTGATGGAACGCTGACTTGGTCCAGATGGACGGAATAAAGGATGAACAATCCTTCTGGTTTTCGTTGCGCAGGCCGGTTTAAACAACAACATTTCAACCTTCAGCGTCAGTAAGACTTCAGTAAAACTTCTGCGTATCCGGTTCCATTGTGAAGTTTGAAAAAAAACTTCTTCCGATGGTACGAAATTTAAATTCAGCGCGACGGTTCACCTTGACGGCTAAATCATGCACGAATTACTGACTTGTTTGGAGTGTCCACTGTGGGGTTTCAGTGCCTCACAAATGGGGTTTTAAGAATTTTGTCAGAGCCGGACAGAGTGGAATCGTGTACGATTTCTTTTTTTACACTGGTGTCAAAAGTTCTGGAAATGAAAAGTGCACCACCGAAAGCATTGTCTTCAAACTGGTCGAAAAAGTTCCAAAAGGAATGAATTTCAAGCTTTTTTATGATAATTGGTTCTCATCATTGGATCTCGGACTGAAATTGAAAGAAATGGGAATTTTGACGACAGCGACAATTCGACCGAACCGTTTGGCTAACTGCAATCTTCGAACCGACAAAGAACTTCAGAAAGAAGGGAGAGGAAGTATTTCCCACCAAACGGATGCAAACTCCGGAACTGTCGTTTTGAAATGGTACGACAACAAATGCGTTCATCTGACGTCAACCTACATCGGAACTGAAGCATCTGAAACGGTCAAGAGATGGGACCGAGCAACGAAAAGTCACATCGACGTTCAGTTCCCAACCATAGTGAAAGAGTACAACTAGTCAATGGGTGGTGTTGATTTGACAGACATGCTGATCGCTCTGTACCGATGTAAAGTGAAGACGAAGCGCTGGTACTTGCTACTTATTTTTCATTGTGTGGACATGGCCAAAGTAAATGGTTGACTGCTTTACCGGCGATTTTGCTCCCAAATGAATATTCCTCCAAAGAAGCAGCTACGAAGCAATTCGTGTGCAATTCGTCACGAAGATTGCTGATGCTCTTATTCTTGCCTCGAAGCCCAAACCTGCTATTGGGAGACCAAAGCGCCTATCATCCGAAATTGAAGTTACACCTACGAAGAAAGGAAGACATTCGACAATCCCTTTGCCTCCAGTTGACTTTCGATACGACGGGATGTATCATTGGCCAGAAATGAAGGAAAAAAAGAACAGATGGAAACTGTGCAAGTTGGGCTACAGCCGTGTATACTGTGAAAAGTGCAAAATGTGCCTATGTTTGACTTCAAGTAAGAACTGTTTCAAAAGTTTCCACTCTGCTTGACTGAATCTCACGTCTTCCTTGTCCTTGTGCTAAAGACATGGCTCCTTTGTATATTGAATCGTACTGTATTCATGTATAATTTAAAGTTCTGAAAGTCATAAATAAAAAATTAGAAAGCACAGAACGATTTCTTGGCAGGGCGTTGTTGCCAAATGGCAACAAATTCTGAAAAGTAGTCATTTGAATCGATTCACTTAATTTCACTTGTTTTGTTACCTATAGACTAAAAACAACAAGAGAAAATGAGAAAAAATTTTTTTAATCATTTTTTGATTATATGCCCGATAAAGGGTTAATTGATCACAGGAACTTTCAGAACATCACTGTGAGTTCACTCAATCACTCATCAGAATATCACTCAATAGAGCAAATTGAAAAGATACTACAATTACTGTCGGAATGATTTTTGATTTTCTTGTGAATGAGAATAAAGTATTCTATCTGATTTAAAGCATGTTTGCCATTTGAAAGCAGTGTTGTGTTTTCTTTTGGAAAATATAGCGTCGGTCAGGAAAATAAAGTTTAGCTTTCCTAGATATAGCCATACTTTGTCTCAAATTATCCTAGATATCTGATAGATATCTGTGATTTACGGCAATTCTAATTTCACAGTCCCAGATATTGCACCAAGCAATTTTCAAAGTATTGTCCAATCATTGCACCACAAATTGAATAATTTTGGAAAGAAATTAAGCAGTATTTTGAAAAATAGAGTCTCATTATGGGAATGAAACATGCTTTAATAAACTGATAAAGTAAATAGTTAATTGTATTCAGAATATCAATAAAAGGATTGTTTTCACTGCTATCAGTTGACGGTCCTCGGAAATCATATCCGAAGAGGTCGGATTAGATAGTTGACAACTTACCGGCCAACTCTTTCCAATCAAAATCTTCATCTTGTAGTTTACAGATCTGAAAATCCAGGGTGAATGAAGAAAAAAGTGAATAATATTGAAAATGCAACGAGAATAAGAAAAAGTGTTTCTGTGTCTAATATTGAATAATGAGTATTGAATAGGATACATATTTCGGCGCCATCTCACAAAGCCACGAGCTACATATTGCATCGCCGATTGAAGGATGTGAATGCATAAAACTCTCTCTTCTATAAGGTGTTGAATATCGTCCTATCTCTCCAAGCAATGAAATAATAGTTCTACGATTAACGATATAATCTGCGGTATACACAGAAGCTGACGCATTCTACAGAAACATCAAACGTTTGGTTTACTTGACTTAATTGTAATAAAAGCAATCTGTCTTTAATAATCGTATCTACAAACAACCGCATTATCTCATCGATCAATCGACGTTTGCAATCCCTTGACCTGTTAAACTTTCTCTTTTGCAAGAAAAGAATGAAACGATTCTCATTAATATTTGTGAACTAAATTGATGCTAAAAAATAGAGTTCTAGATGTCATTGTATTTAGATAGTTATCGATGTAGAAGTTAGGGGATCACACATAGCTTCGTATTTCATATTATACATTTCACTGGTTTATCCGGAATGAACTTTATTCAGAGGAGGTTACCGTAGCCGCTCCGACCGCTGCTAGAACTGGCTCCGGCCATAATTGGACTGGTGAATATGTCTGTAAATTTTGTTTCATGTAAGTCAGTCACAGTTAACTTGCTTCAAGAAACAGGTTGGTCCGCAGAACGTCTCACCCACAGAATTAAATATTTTGTTTATCTGCTTCGGTTTGATAGAAGTGTGATCAATTCGAAATCGCCGCACATCGAGGAACCTATTAAGTGGGCAACAAGGAATTCCTGATACCTTACAGAGATAGGAAAGAAAGTCGTGCGTCGCTTGCGGATTAATGTGAGTTCCAGCAAAGTGCTTCGATTGCCAAAATTCCTTCAGATTCGAAGAATTAAGATCATTGCGCACAAGTTTTCTCCATAATGTTGGCCCTTCCGATCATTATTGAAAAAGGTAGCAGGCGTACGAAAATTAGTTCACTTGATGTTTTCACCATCGTCTTAGCATTCTTCACTGCATAGTGCATACACTGGATCGAATGTTAGCCAAGAAAGCGATATATGTTTTGGTGTGTGCGAAGTGATATCACAGCACGCATGCATCTCTCACTGACTCTGGTGTCCTCTGCTGACAGTTTATTGTTTGCCATTTCTAATAGCAAGCGATACACGAATTATCCATTCGAGGAGGAGCAAGCTGTCCGACCATGTGTCTGACTCTGTTATGTGTCATTTTGTTGTTAAGGTTAGATGTGAGCCTTCCACTGTAGAAACCGAAGACGGGTGCGCAGATAAATCTAATCTGTGGTCTCACTCAATTTTAGCAGCCATTTGAATGCAGTCGCAAGTTATGGTTGAGCAATCGGTTATGATAATTCTAGATTCCATCAAGATCTACTGGTGGTCTGAATAAAGGTTTTCTGATTTCAGAGACACAGATAGCTCTCAGCTAATAGTAAATTTTGATTAACTAACATAAAAGCGCATGCATCAAACCGCAATTATGACTCACACCCGCAAAGAAAATGACAATGCTATCAATAACTTGACCGCCAATGTAATAATGAATAAACATTCAAAACAATCATTCAAAATTGATTTTGAAAATTTCATGTCTTACGCAAATTCTCTCCTTCTATGCAGAGCGCGCGGGTCTCTGAATCCATTTATTGGGAAGCATTGTCCGCATGTGTCAAGGAAGATCAAGTACAAGCCTTTAATGTCTGATGATATTAGCAGTCGTCCTAATACACATAACTACAAGCCAAACAAATAAAACTCGATCGCGCATCAACGCAGTGCAACTGAAATGTTAGATTTAAGAGGACTTCTGGAAAATATAAATCGGCGGCCCGCTCGTGTTACCTGAAATCCAGACTCAGCCGCTCTTAAGGCCCGGGCTCAGTCGACACTCTGGTTACTCAGCTACAGGTACACGTGCAGAGCTGCGAAGTTTCTATGGCTCACGACAAGCGCCTGTGATTGCTGATTCAGCCAGCGCCCATGGTGTGAGGCAATTCATTCTAACTTAGCTCCAGATATATTCTTGACTGAATCTGCGTTGCTTTTACGTTTGACCTATATTTGATGATTGAGCGCATTGTTTGAATCATGATCAACAGGGATGACAAAGAACATTTCCCTGATTTAGATGAAGAATACCTTCAGATTTAAGTGTAAACCAAGTGTCTGTTGGCGACTTGTTGGGAACTAAATGAAGCACAAGGGTTAACAAAGCTGTTCAATATAAAATCATCATGTGCACTAATTCTACAGACATTATTTATGCGGTATCAATGTTTAATGTGACGTGGTTAAAAACTGGCCGAATACGTGAACCAACAGCTCTATCGAATGAAACAGAGGCAAAAGCTGAAACCTCACTTTCCATATTTATTTGTTATGTTACCTGTTGTAAGCTACACGAACACGGTGCCAAGCATTGCACTCATGTTGTTAACGCACTTACAATGCGTAGGCATTTATGCTATGTTTATAAGATGTAAACAAACGAATCCATTAAACCTCTCCTCGTCTAGAGATGCATAAAATGCACTGTGTTTGCGAGAAAATTGCACGTTCCATCAACATTTAAAAAGTGTTATTTAAGACTTAAATATGGGGATCTGATCTTTTATGTACAGTACTTGTATTCTCCTTGACATGAACAATTACACAGAGAACTGGCATTTCTAAGGTTTTCCTCGAATGCAATTCCTTCGCTTTCTGCAGTTGAGGTGTCAATGGTGTGAGGAACATTCTGAAGATGCATAAATCATAGAGTAAGTATATCAGCATCTATAAAATCCCTTATGTGTATACAGTTTCCATTTCATGAAATGAACTTGTTGAGACTTATTACCATATCTGAGGCATGAAAATTGTTGCATCTCTGCAGTAATGTGCACGAATTTCACTTATTATGATGGCAATGCAAAAGAAAGAAAGCTTACAAATCCTCCGTGTCATAACAACCTTGTTGGAGAGGTATATAGTCTACTAAATTAGAAATTCGATGGGCACCATAAAGCTCAGTCTTATTGTAATAAGATTATTTTCTCAGTGTGATCATATCACAAACTGCCGCTCATCAAAGAAAATCACCATAATTAACTTTATAATATGCAAATGGGTCCACATTGCTATTCAGATTCAAGAAATGACGCCTTGTGAATCATGAAATCATGCCGGCGAAAATTAAATTAAAAACATGACATTTTATAGCCATGACATCTCAACTTTTCCTTGAAGACTTGCAGGGACTTGCATTATAATGCAGTTCATGAAATTTCCTTGATAATCAGCTTAATTTCCACTTAGTTAAGATGCTTGTTAGCAAATATTCATTCCAAACCCTTGTTTCATGCTACTTATAAAGTGGCTTCATGTCAGTAGTATATAAATTTGAAAAAATTAGCTTTTTAAAAAATACTCAAATAATTCTATGGACCACAGGAACGTGTTCTCCGTAAAAAACTGAATCTTTTCATATAGAAAGTTTCAATGTATACACATACTTTTCGAGTCGACACTCGACTACCTACTACTTACTTACTCAATGGTGGAAATTGTCAGTTGAAGTATAATATGATGATATTATTATTTTGGCTAGTACAATGTCATTAACCCTCATAAGAAACATGATCTACTGCGTGTTATAAAATTCACGCGTTCTCACATAAAAACATTGCCAAGCCAATTAACATTTTAAGTCGATAAATAGAACGCTTTGTAATTAGCAAACATTCCTCAGATAATCACATTATATAGCAATAAGTCATTTATCCAAGAAGTATATCATATATCATCCGGAAAAAAAACTATTGTCCTTACAAGATTCATTGCAATCTTCGTCGAGATAGGAAATGATACAGATTAACTTTTGCACAAATCTACTGACTTAGTAACAGAGTTTCTTATTTTGCGACAGATCTCTGCGAAGTTTTTTTTTGCCACGCCTTCTCTCAGAATATCATTAAAGAATTACTTTATTAGTGAAAATGTCATGATCAAATTAACTCCATCGTTTATTGCGCTCTTAATGAGATAAATGATTAAATTCAACAAATACTGAATAAGTCCTGATGTTGATAAACTTTGCCTCGGATACGCCTCTTCAGCAACTCGAGATCATACGCTGCCAAACCAAACACTGTATGAGATTGCAAGGATCACCGGCGGCAGGTTCATCAACTTTATGCATAGAATTGTTTATCTGAAATTGACTCAAGGTTGCTGCACATCCGGGGGAACTAAGTTGTGGCATTATGAACCAATGAAAAGCTTCGATTTACTCATGTGACTGATTCTAACCCAATGATTCAGCCGTTGACAAGTGTATCTAAGTGAAAATGCGTGCCACTATTGTGAAGCTTTACTTACATTCTAGAGGTGATCTCTATGACTTTATCGGTCAGTCAGAGGCGGAAGGGATCGTTTTTAAGGTTTATTCAATTCATCTGTCAAGCTCAGCTCTGAGCCTGTTAGGACCGGTGTCCTTTTATTTCTCTAATGAAGAATTCTGACATTACATATCTCTTAAGATGTAAATAAAACTGAAGTTATGAATAGTAACAATAATGTTAATAACCGTCAACTATCAACTGTTCACCGTTCACTAACTTAAGAAACGCGAAAAGTCAGAATTCTGTAGTTGCAAACTTAAAATACAATGCATTTCGCGGCTATGTTTTCTCTTTTTCCGAAGGTAAATTTCTTTGATTCACGTCTTCCGATCAACAGTTAAGAATGGGAGGAAAAGAATATCACAACATTGAGCAGCTCGTGCTGTCGAGGAATGGGAGGGAGAAGCTGGGTGCCATCCCTTTTCACTAGGTGACATGCCACGCTAAATTACGCGTAATTACACATGACCCCAAACATCCGTGGCTATGCGTGACATTGCTGCAACATCTGTCGGCAGTCCTGTTATATAGACTTTGCGTCTCATGTGTCTGCATGTATCAGAGGCTAAACCATGTGACAGGACCTCAATTTCATGCTCAGGGAAGACAGAACATGCTTAGCGGTTCATCCGTGATTCAAGCGGCAACGCGGACAACCGTAGACGACGCGTAAGCTATAAACGCTCCCCAGCACGTATTCACAAACATTCCCCATGTTTTGACAGCATCAGGTCACGTGATTGCTGACTCAAAGTGCAGGCCGCATGGTACATGCGTACAGCATAAACTGCCATCAACCACGGATTTTGGGGGTGTTCCGTAATTCCGCGTGGCAATGCCACCTAGTGTTACTTCGGTGTTTCAGAAAGCAAGCGCCAGATATCTGATATTCTGCATCGCACCATAGAAATCCGACTTATCCATTTGTGGAAGTTAGTGAGACTGGACATCACCGGCTTGTTGATGGTAGTTTCAAATGCCGGAAACCTGCCAATATTGCAATTTCTTACCGCAAGGCGGTACGTTGTTAAGTATTTTATCAAAATGAGTCTGTATTTAAAGAGAAATAATAGTACCAGTGAACTTTAAATGTAGTGACAATGCTACTACGACGTACTGCTGTTTTCCATGAGCATGTCCAATCTAGTCCTTTTTTATCATAGCATCGGATTTCTGTGGTTCAGCGGATTCGCGGCTGCATCCACTCATCTCCAGATTCCAAAAATTAAATACAGCTGGACGCACACGTTAATGACCTCCACTTGACTGCTCTATCAGGTAGATCAAAACGATTGGATGGAATCACAAATTATGAAACAAAACCCACAAATCTTTTCAAAATTCAATGATCTATCACTTAAACATCCCCAAGACAGTTAAAGCCGATCAATTCTGATGAAGACCAACTCCATGACACCGCGAACTAGAGGTGATTCATCAATTGTAGCATCAAACTCGCGTTACCATGAGTCCAATAACTATGGACTACTCTGATATGAGTCTGTCGAACAATCTTAGAGGTTATCACTGATTTCCTGATGGTTAAGTGGGACAAGGACAGTGAGGAAAGCGAATAAGCACACGCATGTGAAAGAACAAGAAAATAAGTACAAAAATATGTAAATTAATCATATTCAGTAAGATGAATAGAGGAGTTGGTAAAAAATTGCGAAATAGAAAACATATCAGAAAATAGCACAAACAAAAGTATGCTGTTAATTTGCTGATACCGCGTCTTCGTGCTCAGCAAGAGCACTTTTTGCCTCTACCATCTCGTGACTTCTGATTTCTCTACCTTTGCTCTTCTGTCAAAGATATTCATTTTATTTTGTGTCGTCTTTTTCCTTGGCGGCATTGAAATTTATATAAAGCATAATCAAGTCTTCTTAGCAATATTTTTTCCAAGCGTATCACACTTCAAACCCATACTTACATCAGTAGATTCTTTTGCTTCTGAAGATGACTACCGGATAACAGTCGGACATTTTATTAGTGCAAGCAATTGATTAATAATTATAATAACTTATAAATGAAAAACGCCACAAAGATGTTGTTTGATGCCATTTATTCGCGAGGCCTTTCGTCCGGCTCTCGTCTGGCGAACACATCGGAATGACTTTACATGCACTGATCAATCAATTTAACTGAACATGAACATGATAGTGGCGCTCCCAGTATTTTACGAGACTGCGCATATTAGAGGCCCTTGTTGTTAAGTATTTCAACCCCGATTTATGTTCACAGAAAGATTCAGTTCTGATTTTGTCTTTCCGTGGTAATTATTATTGTCCTTCCTTTACGTCTGTCTTCGATTCTATTGTTTGGTGTCATAGAAATTGACAACAATAAAACCTCTAGAATGGAAATTAAGCTTCATGCAATGCACAATAACGGCACATAAATCGCACGCATTTTCACTTAGATGCACCTGCCAACGGCTGTATCATTGGGTTAGAATCAGTCACATGAGTAAATCGAAGGTTTTAATTGGTTCTTCATGCCCCAACTTAGTTCCCCCGGATGTGCCGCGACCTTGAGTCAATTTCCATTCTAGCGAACTTCAGATAAACTTTATTTCTATGTTTGGTGTAGCGCGCATTCATTAGAGATGTCTATGTCAAACTCATATATATTTATGCATCAGGTGTCATGTTCAGCTAAAATTATTGATCAATGCATCAAAGTCATTCCGGTGTGTTCGCCAGACGAGAACCGGACGAAAGGCGTCGCGAATATATGTCATGAAACAACATTGTGGCGTTTTCATTTCTAAATTATGCAAGGTGACTGCTTTCTTCAAAATAATAAGTATAGAATAATATATTACGATATAATACAATAATAATAACGCCTTTAAAAAGCTCCTGAACGCTTCTAACTACAAAACTTGACTTTAAAAAGTGAAAAAAAGTGATCAGTATTATTGTTAACTTTCATTTCAACCTGCTGACCTTTTCCTCATTAATTAGGCTTTGTCGTTAAAAATGTTGAGTATTTTGTTGTCATATTGTGAATAATTTATCACTGGGCTTTCATGTTGCAACCACCTCGGTATTTTCCTCAAATTCGAGTCGCATATTTCTTATGCGGTCATCTACATATTTTCCCAATTCATTATTGCTGTCTAAAATCTTATGCAATCACAAGCAATATTGAATTTGAAACAAAATGCTCCGAGATAGATAAAAATGTTCTCAAAGTGTGATGAATCCTCCACAGAGCCGATTCAGCATGAAAGAATTGGCAATCAGTTCTGCACAAATGCATGGATTATGATAAGCCTCGGAAACTGTCGCATTAATTGATGACAAACGTTGTCGGCTCGGTTTCTTATCATATCTGTCGTCGGCTCTTAATAAATTGAGGGATCAAGTGTTATTATTTAATCATTTCCGAACATGCTGAAATTAGAAAATTCTCGGCTTCACAAAAAGTTTTAATGAAAATGTCACAGTGAAAATGATCATGAATATTTTATCCGTCATCATTCTAATGCGTGGAATGTTTAGTGGACATGGTATGATGTGATAGAAACCCGAGTCAACCTCTATCAAAATCCAACTCCTACATACTTGTTTGATCATTGCATTCGTATTCCACGTTGAATTCTGACACTCTTTTCAGCACATTAATTGATTCTCATCCTGTATTTGGTCATACGAATATATGATATATCCAATTCCAGTTATCAAGAAAGTGTTTTTACAGAACAGCAGCACAATAGAAAGGTTGATGAATGTATCTTTATAGTGTAGCTTAGATTACATCGAAGACTGGTGTAATAGCAACAATATTACTCAGCAATACCAGCAAGAATTGCTCATTTAACTTCAGTAGTTAACTTAGTTTGACAGTATCATGGATGGCCTGTATGCTTAGTACAGACTTGCTGTTAATACAGTACGTCTTGAGTTGAAGGTAGACCGCTTGACCACTGCTGACTGGACCCTGTCCTTCTTTCAAATGCCTGAGGCATGCATTTCAGTTAACAGCTGCTTTCATGTTTTCTCAGAGACATCACTTTTTCTTTACCATAAATTTTGTTTTTGACACTGTGCATCTTACATGCGCAGGATCCTGCTTGGTTGGATTTGAGCGTCCAAGAATTCACAGTCGAAACGCTGATGTCCTGACCAAGTTCCTGTTGATGACATCATTTATATATTCAAGTAATTTGTGAGCGTATTTTGCAGTAGTTCATTTCTTGTTCTAGATTAAGGAACTAACATTCAATTAACATTCTCTCACACAACTGGTGGATCCTAGTTAATCTCATTAGTTACATCTGATCTAATTTTTGGAAGCAGACCTCATTTGAATGGATGGACTGTTTATAGAAGACTTTCAGTATACAACTTACTCTTCAATTCAGTATACACGAAAACAGTTGCCTGTCCTTCTAATCAGCATTTTAATTTTTTTGAAAAATAATGATGATTTTGTGCTTCCTAAAAGTTGGATTAGTCGTTCATTTTTGCCACCTTGACACACTTTGTTCGATGAATTAAGTTGCCAGCAGCAGTCACATTCATGCTTCAAAGCGGTAGTGGATAATAAGACAAGAAGTCGCTGAATCCGATGAAAACAGATAATTTGCGTATTGGTCGACCAGGAACAGTGTCAGCTTCGACTGACATCTGAGTGAGCTAAGTGGGCATGGAATTGTAATTCACTGCTCCAGTTGAGGAGATTTCATAGTACATTGTCCAGGAAGTCCTCTTCTCAAATTCGCACATGAACCGGCAGCCATCCCGCATCGTTCGACTGTCACTCAAAACCTGTTCTGAATTCCTTCAAAATGCTCCGATCGCCACGACTCCTTCAGATTTGAAGAATTCATATCATTGCGCAAAAGTTTTCTCGATAATGTTGATCATTTTAAAAAAGTTAGCAGGCGCATGAAAAAACGTTCACAAACTTTTCTGTAGAGCTTGACATCGTCTGTGTCTCTTTGCTGTGTGATCCGGTTGATAAGTCATTGAAACTTTGCACAATTTGGCGTGTTTATTGTTGAACTGGCTGCTCATTGTTCGATTGCTATGGTATTTAGTCAGGAGATTGTGCCATTTCAATAACGTTACATGTTCCAATGCTTCCCTTCTAGTCAAACGGAAGAAGAGACGACCTGTCTAATTCTGTGGGCACAATCTCCTGACTAAATACCATAGCAATCGAACAATGAGCAGCCAGTTGAACATTAAACGCGCCAAATTGTGCGATGTTTCAGTGACTGTTATCAACCGGATCACACTGCAAAGAGACGCAGTCGATGTGAAGTTCTACAGAGAAGTTTGTGAACGTTTTTCCGTGCGCCTGCTATCTTTTTTTTATAATGATCGGAGAGCCCAACATAATTGAGAAAATTTGTACGCAATGATCTGAATTCTTCGAATCTGAAGGAATCGTGGCGATCGGACTATTTTGAAGGAATTCACAGCAATCTGCGCAAGACAATTTTTCCTATCTCTGCAAGGTATTAAAAATTTCTTTTTGCCCACTTAGTGCGTTCCTGTATGTGCCATCGCTTTGAATCAGTTTTCACTTAAAGAAAAGTGATACAATTAAACAATATAATTCTGCGGCTGTTTCTGTCTTGCATCAACGCTACCAAACCTGCATACCGGCTACCAGATGCTTATTTTTCTTGTAATCCCATTTATGTGTAAATACATATCAGAGGTGGGCGCGATTCGGAGAAATGAAGTTCCGATTAGCGATTATCCGATTCGTTAGCTCAGAGTTCCGATTACGATTATCCGATCATCCGATTCGATCACCATTTGTTAAAGCGATTCGATTATCCTATTCGAATATCAGATGAAATGAAATTCAATTCGAATTAATCATCTTGGTACCCTATCAAATGTTCGCAATCCAAATATCAATTCAAAATCAACCTTTTTAAACTAGGATTAACAAAAAATGCGAGGACACTTTCAGTTGACATTTACACAGAAAAATTCTAAAGAAAATTGAATTTATGAACTTTTTTTAACGAGAAAAACGACTTTTTT
Organism: Prostheceraeus crozeri; assembly: GCA_907163375.1. Taxonomy (NCBI): domain Eukaryota; kingdom Metazoa; phylum Platyhelminthes; order Polycladida; family Euryleptidae; genus Prostheceraeus; species Prostheceraeus crozeri. The sequence goes on along the minus strand of CAJQUW010008329.1, from coordinate 15,204 downwards.
CTCATAGAAATAGATTGTTCCTGTGAAGTTGACTAGAATAGAAATTGACTCAAGGTCATGTCACATCCGGGGGAACTAAGTTGGGGCGGCTGTTGTCAATTTCTATGATTTTTCATATCTCTGTAAGGCTTTGAAAATTTCTTTTTGTCCACTTAGTAAGTTCCTGCATGTGCCATCGCTTTGAATCAGTTTGCACTTCTAGCAAAAGAGATACGCTTGAACAATCTAATTCTGTGGGTCGGATGGGTTAAAATGCAGTTGGCACTTTTCGAAACCGAAGATGAATTATCAAAGACAGTTGAACAAGACACTATTGGCAGCAACGATTGGCACATTCTAACTGTTGACAAATAGAATTTTGAGACATTCAGCGCTCTCATATCTGCAAGACGACTGGAGGTATCACTTTGTCATATTATTATAAAGGAAAACCAGTTCGTGCAGGAAGAAAGATGATAGCGGAAAGCAAAAATGATCAATAAAAAATGATTATCTACACGCTTCAATAAAAATAATCGTTTATTTCCAAGAAGCCTCAGTACCGGAAATCGTGAGGCCGATTAACAGATTAGTTAGATACAATAAACAATGCGTCAATAACAAACAAAAAATAACTCCAAAAAACATTGTTTTCAACATAATCCTCCGTTAAATGTGCGAATCATTGTGACTAAAAATGAGTTTCGAAATGTCTCATCTTTGACGACCATCCTAGTGGGATGTTCAACGATATTCAAGTGGGAAAATCGGATACAACGGCAATCTTAGGAGCCGTTATCATAAAATTTTACGTAATCGCGTCGACTGTCCGTACCTTGTATCAAAAATTTTATTAAATCTGCCTGAAAGACGAACGAGGCATACAAGTGTGTTCACAAGTGTTATGAGTCGCGGTCTGCGAATTCGCAAGCATGACTTTTTCCCACGCATATCTTCACTCGCTAACACTTTTAAGAATGTTGACCTTTTTGACCGTGATCACAGATCCCTCAAGTGCGAATTGAAAGCACTTGTGAACGTCTGAGTTTTATCTACTGATATAATATTGTCTATTGTCTACTTTTTTGGTTTTTAACAGAATATTTTTTGCTTAATTTTGTAATTTCGTTTGTGGTGACTATAATTAGCGCAATCTGTTGTCATCGTATCAATAAAGAAAGAAAGAAAGAAACTTTAATGTATATTTTACAGGAATTCCAGGAATAACAAATTCTGAAAAGTCCTGATATTTGAGGTCATGATATTTCATGATGAATGAGGTTTGAGATAAATATATTTTCGAGAAAATGGGATCTTAGTTCTTTAGTGAAAGAAGTGTATGCCAATTGTTAATCTAGAAAAGAAGTTACTTCCAAAGTATAAATTTTGCAGGAATATTTGAGTCTTTATCACAAATGTTTTGATGCTTTTCCTCTGTAGAACTGCTTCTATAGAATAGTGATTTTCTGTGATTGCCTGTGCCATTCCCAAAGTAGAATTCGACAATTTTTCGTTTTCATCCTCTTTATCACCATGATAATATTGATAATCTACACAGAGCAATGCATTGAAATTGCAAACTTAGTAATTACAAAATGTGTATAAGAAAGGGAAGTATCATGGTTTATTATCACTCAACTTGCAGATTTGGCAAAATTTGAATCATAGCAACGCATAGTAGAACTTCTTAAACCTTTTAATCTGCATGTCCAATTCCAGCGTATAAAGTGAATATGAAAATGAGATAAGCTAACAACTTTTGGGTCTGCTTATAAAGGGGCTTCATGTCGGTAGTATATAAATTCGCAGAAATTTATCTTTTTAAAAACTACCTACATACTAACTCTATGAGCATCATTAATCTCAGCTATTTTATAATAAGATTGTTCTCTTAAGCGTGATCACATCACAAGCTACCACTGATAAGCCTCCTTTATTGTGATGTTTTGCTATTTCAGAGGCAGTTTGTGATGTGATCTTCAGAGAATAATCTTATTATAAAATAGCTGAGTTTAGTGATGGTAACCCATCGAATTACTAATTTAACAAACCATATTACCTATCCAAGTTGTCATGACAAGAAAAATTTGTGGAATTCTATTCTTTATTCTGTATTGCTATCATTATCAGTCAAATTCGTGTACATTTCTCCAAAAGTGCAAACATTTGCATATCTCACAGGTGGTACTTGGTCTCGACTCACGTTCATTTAATGAAATCGAAACTGTATACACATTGGGGATTTAATAAATGCTCAGTTACTTTTCTACCTGATATATTTACTCCATGGGTCTGCTATGCATCCATGTATTTGAAGCATCGTAAATTATTTGTTGATGTCATTTTCTGCAACAGAAAATCAAAAATGTGACCTTTTTGCTTGAAATCACTCTATCGCAAAATTAGATGAAGTACCTAAGGTTCTCTGAATGACCTTCACGTTACGTAATATTGAAAACAATGTTGTTGATTGAAGCTCGCAAGTACATGCACTTAGGCACGTCATCCAGGGAACAAAGAAAAAACCAACTGCCAATTTATCAGTCTGAATGTTGATTTCATCGAAAGATAAAATCTATTGCAAATTGTCCGATTCATTCGCTACCTCCGAGAATTCGCAATAATTTCCCAAAAATACCCTTGACTGAAGCAGAGTAGAATGAAGAAGCGGTGAACTCAATGAGGATAAGAAGACAGTTTCCAGGTGAAACCGCGCAGGCATTTTGAAACGGGATACAATGTGATGCTTGCGATAATTATTCGTCTCAGAGCTGATGAATCAGAATTGTTTGAACGAGAAATACAAGTCCCAAGGGCCACGTACAACTGCATGACTGATAAGTCAGTTGAACCGTTGTTTCGTATCGTGATTTCTTATTCAAGCACCTTGTCAAATATTCATAATGTCCAGAAAGTCATGTCTCCGTCAGTAGCAGAGGTCAAGCAATTTCGTCTGTTTCGTTGTAATTAGCTCCTCAACTGTGAATCTAGGCATGAAGCATTCATGACGCCGAATTTGGAAAAGAAAACAGTCAAGGAATGTTCGAAAATAACATCTCTTCGACGATTAGAGCTGTTCTCATCGCCAATACCGATTGCGAAGCAATTGCAACACAGATATCATCAGGTATCTCTCCAATTTTAGTTCTGGTCTCCCAGGGCCAGAGGTTTTCAAATATTAATTCGTGTTGCAAATTGAAGATCACTGTCGTACTTGAATAAATACAATTGCAGGTAGACACCTTCAATGAGATTACTGAAATGTCCTGTCGTAAACTCTAACCTTGCTGGATTCCAGAAAACTGTCACACCGCTTTGGTCCTTAACGAAGATTGTCCTCTTTCTGTTCTGATTTCAAAGCACACGTGAATTTTCATGGACTTGCTTCAGCAATTGACTATCACTGTGATAAAGAGTGTTTTCTGAAGCCCTTCAGCGGATGAGCGCGAGTTAACTTGTATCGAGCGTTATCAACAGTTGACGGTGACGGTGACGGTGACCATGAAGTACAGCAGGAAACTGAGCCCGAGTCAACTTGTAGGTAGGAAAGGCAATTATCACTAACAGATGAATTTTAACTGCTTACGAATGACGAGTTAGCTAGTTTTTAGCTTGGAAAGAATTAGTGGCACACTTTCGATATTTCTACAATGTTTACAATTAATGCAAATCCGCATTCACAATGACCTGCTACACTGAAAATCTACATGTATCTCGTGAGTGGCAGGATTACTATTTGAGAGTGAATACGGCAGAAGTTGTTGAAATATTCTCAAACATTAACAGTTATCCTTGAAAGCGACGCTTGTGAAAACTTTAGTAAACGAAGCATGCGCTACAAACTTAATTACAAATTGAGATGACATAGATAGTTAGACGAACGTGTGTGAAACTAGCACCGCCACTCAGTACCGCCATGGAATGCGCCACTCAAATAAACGTAACAGATCGATGCATTTGGTGTGTGCCAGCATGTGCCAACCATTATTTTGAAAGAATTCCCCTAGTTTAGGAGAAATCGCTGCTCGAAAGTTCGACATGGCGGTGATGTGAAGTTAGCACCGCCACTAAAATTTTTCTCCAAAATACACAATCAAAACATACGAAACACGCACAACAGATAGAAGACCATGAAAAACATTGTGCCAGCAAGTCTCTTCTCCTAAGACGCCGTACTTGTGGAGAAATTAGCCACCGAAAGCTCAATGCGATGGTGGTGATGTGAAGTTAGCACCGCCATCTTGAAAGATGGAATGTGCCAGTCAAACCAACGGTCAGAATCGATCTAGATGGAGTGTGACAGCATGTGCCACTCATTTATTTCACGAAAATCCTACCAGATCAGGTGGAAAACCAACCCGAAAGCTCAATGGCAGTGATGTGAAGTTGTCACCGCCATCTTGAAAATGTATGTGCCAGTCAAACCTACGGTTGGATTTACCGGCTATCACAAATGAGGACCACCAGAATCCTAACACTAAGCATTTTCTATGCTTTATTTCAGAAGTATATAGTCAAAATTACAATTCCTTAATGATGATATTATCAACTGATTGTTATAATCTACTGTTCTAATCTCAAACAACACTCGATCTGTTTTCCACCCAAAAGACCGTTTCAACAATTATTACACAAAATTTTAAACCATTCCAAATATAATCTTTGTATGACTGTATGGAACATGCATTTTTCAAGATGGCGGTACCAACTTCACATCACTGCCATTGAGCTTTCGGGTTGGTTTTCCACCTGATCTGGTGGGATTTTCGTGAAATAAATGATCGGCACATGCTGGAACACTCCATCTAGATCGATTCTGACCGTTGGTTTGACTGCAACATGCATTTTTCAAGATGGCGGTGCTAACTTCACATCACCACCATCGCATTGAGCTTTCGGTGGCTAATTTCTCCACAAGTACGGCGTCTTAGGAGAGGAGACTTTCTGGCACAATGTTTTTCATGGTCTTCTATCTGTTGTGCGTGTTTCGCATGTTTTGATTGTGTATTTTGGAAAAAAATTTTAGTGGCGGTGCTAACTTCACATCACCGCCATGTCGAACTTTCGAGCAGCGATTTCTCCTAAACTAGGGGGAATTCTTTCAAAATAATGGTTGGCACATGTTGGCACACACCAAATGCATCGATCTGTTACGTTTATTTGAGTGGCACATTCCATGGCGGTGCTGAGTGGCACACACGTGTTAGACGAGAAAAGTAGGGAGTTGTTCTATCCTGGTCAACTCATAGCAGTAGATAATATTAGTAGATGGAATTGTGCGTAATTGAATGCTTGTCTAGAGAGACGAGAGCAACGTTGTGTGATCGAAAGACATCGAATTCATTGATTTCATTTGTTTTGTGTCTCTCAGTAACATACGAGCTGCTGTATTGAAAGTTTACCAGAAAGGCCATCTTAAGGGCGGTTTATACTTCTACGCGCGTCGCCTTCCCCGCGCCAAGAGAGAGGAAAATACTCTGACGTCATCACACGAAGAGTGATTCACCTGGTCATTTGGACATGAAGAGAATCTACGCGCGTAGATTTTGGCAGTTGACTCGCATCTTACTTTTACGCGCTACGCAAGGCCCAGCAGACATGCAGGAAGTTGAGCGAGATGCCGATTTTGAGGATAAATTGATAGAGGAAGTGAAGAAATATGAGCATTTATACAACACAGGGAGCACAGATCACAAGGATCAAGAGATGGCATCCCAATCTTGGATAACTATCGCCGAATCAGTGGGAAGGAGTGTCTTAGATTGTAAAGATAAATTGAAGTATTTGAGAGACCAGTATGCACGAAATAGGAAGTCGATGGATGCAAAAAGTGGTGCTCCAGCTCAGAAATGAATGAGGTCAACATTCAGAGGCCTGATGTAGTGAGCTCTTCTTCTTCTTGCACTTTTTATGTAGGAGATATAAATTCAAAATGTCGGCGTTTTCTTCTTCCATTTCTAATCGTAGTCACTTTCAAGCGGCAACGCGGACAACTGTAGATGACGCGTAAAGTATAAACGCTCGCCCGCACGTATCCATAAACATTCCCAATGTTTCGGCAGCATCAGATCACGTGATTGCTGACTCTTCTCGCAGCGCGTATGTACGCGCGTAGAAGTATAAACTGCCCTTTAGGGGTCAAGCTGAGGCTTTGATCCGAAGTGACCGGCCAGTTCCCACTGTGTCGCAACACTAAAAGGTCTCCAAAAGTACTATTTACTTTTGGTTGCGAAGGGGCTGTCATCGGCCTGATGGAAGGTCTTCTGGCAGACCAAGGCTGGTCGATCACCAGTGTGGTCGATAGTGATCCCTATACCTCTTTATCTGAGCTTTCAGCAGGTTCAAATCTTTCCAGGAAAACTATTTGGAGACGACTTATGGAGTTGAACTAGTCCCAGTCGCAAGAGACCATCGCTGCTGAATCTGTCCGAGCGACACAAGAAACTAAGACTACAGAGGTCAATAAAATATGGTAGAATCAGTGGTCACGCGTCGTTTGGTCGGATGAGGCAACTGTCCGCTTAAAAATCAAGGATGGACGTCTACGCCTTTGGATAAAGTCTGGGTAAGATATTCCTGACGGTCTTTTACATCGAGGAGTCAGGACGATTGCAGGAAATTGCTCATCTGGGGAGGCATTTGGAGTGATGGTCGCAGTTCACTGCATGTCATGAGGGAAAACATGAATTCCGAACGCTCGAAGGACATGTTTATCCTTTAGCATTCAGTTTCGGTGATCCATCATCTGATTGGATTCTCATGGATGACAATGCTCCATGCCACCGTGCCGGGGCAGCTCAATTGTATAAAAGACAGCCACGAACACGAACCTTAGACTGACCGGCAAGGTCTCCTGACGTGAATCCGATCGAGCATGTCTGGTCTATCTTGAAGTAGCGACTTTGTCCTGGCAATGATTTGAATCGGTTGGAATCTTTAGTGATGCAGTAGTGGAATCAGATTGATCAGCAGATGATCAGAAATTTGATGGGTGCTATGCCTATTCGCATCCGAAATGTAATAGAACTTATACGAGACGAATCTGGTATCTAGGAAACTCACCCATCAGTCATTTTTAAGGACGAGGTCAATAGATAACAAAGAAACTATTTAATATGATATAGGAAACAAATTCATTCAATTATAGTAAAAACCTATTGTTTACTTTAAAATGCTGCTGTTTTAACTAATTTATAACTATTTATGAAACGGACTGTTCTTGCTCATATTTCATGAAGTTTCTCATGTCAATAGACAGTAAATAGCCACTGCTTAGTGTTTCTGAAGTTTCGTAGTGTTTGGTCAACATTGTGACGTCAACCGAAATGTACGCCATCAATGACACATTCATAGAAACTCGTCATTCATAAAAACATGTCTGTACCGAGTAATTCAATTCAGGCATCCCTCTATCATTCATTGTATTCCTATAGTAGAACTGGGACTGTTGTTCCCTCATCGTGGATATCGATGTCCTTATGATACCGCTTGTCGATGCGGTAAGGATACTGGCCAATGAATATCTACTGTCCAAATTAGTATAGGAATCTGGTTTGTGCCTGTTTATAAGGAAGTCAAATATTCTTAATCCCGATAGGTAGAGCTCTCCAGGCAATAAATGCAAAAACTTGGGACAATCTATAAATCCATCATTGGATAGTGTATTGATTAAATTTCTATTTCATTATGTTTGTAATAGGAAGAAAACATATTCACATTTTTTGATAGCTGGATGAGGTCAAAAACTCAACAAGTCTACGCGCCGTCGGCAAGGGTAAGCACTACACACATGCATCGTGACATAAAGTGATCTCATTCTTTACAATTCAAGTGTTCTACTCTGATAGTTGTCTCAAAGTACCGAAATTTGAAGTGGTTAGAGAGTGAAATCAATTTTATCAACGCACTTGATTTGGCAGGTTGGAAACTTGAGTCTGTATAGAAAATATGACTTTGTTCAGGCTGAGACTTCACGGAGACGTTTGATAAACAGGGAACAGTCCCTGCAATTGCAATCGTGAAATGTGACAGTATATTTCCTCAAGCCGTTGCCTGCCATTCAAATCAAACTCAAAAACAAACGAATCGGGACCGAGTCTAAAAGTGTTTAATTTTCGCAGACCATCTCCGATGAAGTTTGGACAGTTTTTTGAATGAGCTGCGGTGCTGTTGGTGTTAAATCGCAGTTTGAGTTCAATGAGTTGTCAAGAGGGTCCACAAACCTTGAGATGTGGCTGATAGTCATTTATTTAGCATAGAACTATGATTGCATGGACACTGTGTACATGTAAGTAAAGCATATTCTACGAGCATGTTGCTAATGTACTAATTCCGGGCAGAATAGGCCTAAAAGAAAGAATTGGAGGAAGAAAGAGGCTTCTGAAAGCATCAAGAGGTTACTATTGTTGAGTGCCTGGCACTGAATAGTGAATTCATTGCGGGTGACGTTTGTTTCGCCATCCGACTGATTCGAGATTAGAAGTCGTGCGACGTCCATGTATTGATTTAAAAGTAGGAGATTGATGACTTCCCCTGGGCGTCTAAAGGCGTCGATATATTAGATTAGCAGGATCTTGAATCGTGTTTCATAAATCGTTGAACATAGCATTTAACAAATGCAATTAGTATGTCATATGCATATTACTAGTACTTAGTATTACCACAGGAAAATTTAGAAACAAAAACAGTGTTGAAGATATCTGCCTTTAGGTGATGCTACGCATTAAAGAGAAAATAGAATTATCGCGAGTGCCATATTTTCTCTAATATGTGCCGTCATACTTTTATGGCCTTGAAGTCGATAATCGACAAAACGCCACTCGCATGTATGAGAAATTCACTGAAATAAAATCCTATTTCGCACTCAAACAGCTGCGGCGCTTTTTATAGGGTGAAACACGTTAAGCTCAGCGGCACTTATTAAAGAAATGCTTATACCGTAAAGCACGCAGTAAACATTATCTGAATTTTGCTATTCTACAGTCAGCAATGCGCATCTTAAAAGCATGCTCCAATTATGCTGCCACGTCTTCCCTCTCGTGACTTTATCTGCAAACACTTGATTGTAAAATTACTTGAAAACATTGCACTTATGTAAACTACATTCACATTGTACCTCTTTGTCCCGCAGAATTTTGCCTTGCTACTTTCTCAAGAGGTTACATTACTTTTCATCTTTTTTATTTAACTTCCCTGATTAGAGCAGACTTTCATGGCGTATCTTGCCCACACAGCATGCAGAAGGTGATGAAAACGATGAAATATCAAATCGATTGGATGGAAATTTTCGGCAATCACAAAAGCGCATATTTATCATCAAGCTAATACCAGCTTCGGAGCACTTTCTTTTTGAAGGGACATTCCTCTTCGCGAATGCTTCTTCGACTTAAAATTGTCACATTGCGGCAAGAAATGTTACTGTAACAAAGGAGATCAACTTAATCGAATGAAAAATGTTCATAATATCCTCCGGATTACGTGAGAGTGGAACTGATTCAACTTTGTTCGATTTTTTCTTCACATTGCAATTTTGAATGCTCAATAATCACAGAATAACTTTGATGAACGTCTGTTATCTGCTATCTGACTGGAGGAGGTGACCAATGTTTCTCTGGAAATAAAGTCGTCACTCATTGGGGCGATTCTGACGCAGCTGAGTCTCCATTCATCCTCACAGCTCATCATTTTCTTTCCTTGACGATATCACTTCCTTTGGAGATGAGTATTCCGTTTAGGATTCCTGACAAATCTAAACCTGTTGATGTAGGCCCACCTTTCAAAATCTGCAAATTCAAGTGCAAAAAAAGGATCTAAAAGTTTGCCCGAACAGAAAATTGTGCTTCAAGTATACATGAAATTCCATAGGACTTATCGAAGAGCCTGATGTTGGGCTGAAACAAACAGAGGAGTCGATTTATCATCAATCAAATTCATTTTAGTGGCACATAAAAAAAGACAAGCTGCTGGGAAAACATAACTAAGGAGTACATACTACTTAAAGCATGCGAAAGGAGTCGTATATCAATGCAAATCTACAGGCAGAACTTCGTTTTGCTCTCAAATAATTTTGAATGTGCATCTATCAAACACGGAGATTTCGCCAACAAAAGCTAAGGAAAAGCGATTGTAAAGAAAAATGACGTACAGATTGCCTGATCAAATAATTCTATTGACAAACATGTTTCAATACTCGAAGCCTACCATCATCGCGAACAGCAAAAGTGATACATGCGCTAAGACATCCGAAAGTGCATTCAAAAGGAGCGCGAGCAATAATAACAATTACAAAGGAAAACAACTAAAATAACTGCAATTGATCAGTCTGCGTCTGAGTATTCATGAGCTTCATATTTTGGTTCTTGTAAGAGTTTATCAATAAAACTTCTCCAATACGAGTATAATTGGTATATAATAGGAAGGAGAACAACTTCTCACGTGGGAAATGGACATGTAGTGAGATTTCAGAGGCTGGTCTGCCGTTGACATGCTCTTTGATCCTAGTGTATAAGTGGCGACGAGTTTCCCCGATTTACCACTCTTAACAGAAGAGGATATTAATGCTATCCCCGAAATCTCACTGCGTATCCATTTCTCAAGTGAGAATTCGTTCTCCATTCTATTGCATACCAATTATACCCGTATTGGAGAAGTTTTATTGACAAAATCTTACAAGAACCAAAAGATGAAGAAAATACATTTTTTGGGAATTACCATATACTGCTCGCTCAGCCGCTGAAATTAAACAATGTACTCACAAAATCAATAAAATTTTGAAAAACAGCAAAATTATAGTAGCCTTTAATACCTGGAAAAGTCAAAACTTAATCCGCAACAATCTGCAAAAAAGAATTCGAGAGTCTATTGCAGGGAAACCAGCATCAGAAATGTCCATACATATCCATCCACCTAACGACAAAAACTTCAAAATATTAACAAAAACAAAACACACAAGAATAGCAGAATCACTCATCATCAAATCACGCCAAAACCTCATGAACAATCAAACATCATCCGAACTTTTACATCTATTTTAGTTGGTGACCAATTCTATTTCTATGTTTGCTGATAGATATTTCTCTGTCAATGCATGGCTCATTCTATTTCTATGGCCACTGATTACTTTAATTGGTACTCTTGCCTTGCGACTGTCGGGGTCTCTTTTTTAAATATGTTCATCATCAATTTCATGTCCAAAATTGTATATAACCCTGTCCGTTTGTTGTATTATCGCCACTGATGATGAAACCGGTATGGCAATAAATCGCAACCATGCAAAATATGAAGCTCATGAATACTCAGACGCAGACTGATAAATTGTTGTTATTTTAGTTGTTCTTCTTTGTTATTGTCATTATTGCTCGCGCTCATTTTGAATGAACTTTCGGGTGTATTGAAGTCGTTGCGCATGTATCACTTTTGCTGTTCACGATGATGGTAGGTTTCGAGTATTGAAAAAGAATTATTTGATCATGAAAAGCGATTATCTGATATCAAAATGGCTTAATAAATGAGTGCTACCTAATTAGCAAAAAGTGAGTCTTATTCCTGGTACCGGTTTCGATATTTCAAAATTAATGGACGTGAACATGAGAATACTCAGAATGAATGTCGGCCTTCTATGATCGCAAATCTTTTTGTTTGAGAATTCCCATGCAAAATATCATTACATCAAATTGACCAAGCATTTGCAAGAAGCATCATTCATATGAACCAAAGTCGACATCTAATGTAATTAGCAATTCTTGGGAATGTTTATATACATTCCAGCTGCTTCGTTACTGTATAAGCGAAAGAGAAGGAAAGTTTGACTTACTCACAAATGCAAAATCATTTATCGGAATTTTCAAAGGCCAATGGTTAGTTCTCTTCTCAATTGCCATCACAGTTCCATCATAGAAACTCTAATAAAGAGAGTATGGAAAATTGTTGATATATTGTTGCAGAAGATTTCAAAAAATGAAATCTGCGAATACAGATGAATATTTAATGAAGCAGACCGATAAACAGAATTAAATTCTCCAGCTATTCCGTCTGGTTACTTTCTAATGAAGAATAAGTGGATGAGCTGTGTGGCTTCATTTTTGGTTTATGATTCGTAGAAATCAGATTAATGATAGTTGATAAATACATGAAGAGATAAGTATGAGATATCAAACAGCTCTAATCCTCATAATTCAAATATACACGATTCTGTGCATGGTAAACATTTCATAAAAATAATCAAATTGATGACGAGACTATAAAGAACAAATTACAAAATGAAAAAGAACACATCAGAAAGGCTAGATCAGTATAATCATTCACAACCAAAGTTGACGTAATCGCAAATAGTTCTGCTGTAAACTCGCTCTGTAATGGACTTGTCATTTTTTCAAATGAGGACTTGAAATTTGATTTACGTTTCTGATGGAATGATGATTTACGTGTCTGGATGATCCCGGGGATCATGCCGGACATCTGGTCGATGCTATACATATTTTCCACTAAACTATCTTTATATGCAGAAAATATTTTGTCCTTCAAATAAACGGCATTTTCAGTATAGGCCCTAGTATTCGACTAAATCTTCTATTTCCAGAGAAGTTGAAGTTCAAAGCATTCTTCACATTTGTTGAAGATTGCATGACTGAGATAGTACATTAATGACTGCTTCATCAAAGACCTACTGCAGCGACCAAACATTATTACTGTAGTTCAAGCATTAACATAAATTACATGCATATCAAATACAGCGACAGCTAGCGAGGATGCATCTGATGGTGAATACATATATTTCAATTCAAGAAGATAAATTTAACAATGCAACTTATTCTTCTCTTGTGTAGGGATCAGTCGTAAAAAAAGCCTCGAAATATATTCTTCATTTTGTGTGGGAATGAATAGATATCGCTCCCATGCAAACTGTCGCGTGAAAAAATCAACTTTTCAGTCCCAGGGGATGAGAAGGCTAACTGTTCCTTCCGCAGTTAACTTTTCTATTAGTCCAGGAGAACTAGGCTTTAACCCAGACAAAATTCGTGGTACCCGGAAAATTGGCATACATGTAGTTTAGATTCTGCTTATCAAAATATTAAAAGTCACCGTAAATACGTCATGTGCTCTCTGAGTAACAGCCTCGCAAAGATGCCATACTGCATGAGATTTCCGAGGTCTATTTTGATGATATCTGATTTCCTATTGGTGCGCGAGTAAATCAGCTGTCGCTCTCAACCAATGAGCGTGCTGTTGGCAGTGAGTGGAAACTTGATTTGCAAAATATTTATGATCAAACGTTTTTTGGAGTGTTTATCATAGGCTATATCTTTCAATCTAACATTTAAATGGATTGGTTAGCTATCATCAAGATAAGTCGCGGAAGATGAAGTAATTGTGACAGTGATTTAACCGTCCATCGGTCATTTATAGAGAAAGTTATCGTTCAACAATGCTTTTCAGAACTATGTTGGATCAGGGTTGCTTCATAACTTCTAGCTCAGAGCAATGAAAAATGTGATTGTAACTGAAACACACTAACGTGCAGATATCACATATGATAAAATATAAAAATTATCTATATAACAAATGTAAGGTAGTCCAGAAAATGACTCATTTAGCCTTCACTAGGCTGAACACACGGATTCTTAAAATTTCACAAGACAAGAACGAAAGTATAAAAATAAAACTGGACAAACAAACACTAAAACAGATATATACAAGAATTTGTATAAGGAGCTCATCAGCAAGATAACCAAATGACTTCGTGTCGATGATATAGTCACAATCAATTCTCAACTGAATTTTCATCGAATGCTCTGTGTGTCTAAGGGACTTGATGACTTCACTGTAAACCAAACTGTGCCCATATAGATAGACTGTGCCCATTTGTCTGCCCAAACTGTGTAAATCAGATAGATACATTCAAATTACAAAAGTGTAGGGAGGAACTTCCTAAGAAAACTAATTTCTTTATTGATCGACGTTATGTGATCCACACTGTTGTTTGGCAAACCAGCCAATTGTCATGTCATCATGGAGATATATACTCATATAGGCAACGTTTGTTGATAATAGTTACAGATGCAAGGCTGTCATCGTATTTGATGAATATCTCAAGACATCAATCACAAGAAATGTCGACGAACCACGTGTGGAATTGCTCCAGGTGTAATATTTCGTGAAGACATGTATGTTGCTTCATCACAAATCAATTTCTGGGAAGCGCAAAAAATAAGACCAGATTGATCGAATATCTGAAGGCAAAATTTTTGAAGGCTGACATTGTGTACATAGCAATGCAAGCCATAGCTGACAGCCTGATTCCGATCGCGTTAGTGTCTATTCTGTATTTCAAGGATGTGATAATCATTTAATAGCTGAGCTTGTAGGATACGGTACTGAGCTATTATAGCCAACTATTGATTTGGTATCCTTTATATATTTAACATCTTGCTGTACTCGTCGCAAAAGACGATGCAATATTCCCTTGTCCTTGTTTGTAGCTGGTAAGTGACAAAATGAACAATATCACGATCGGGATCAGCTGCAGCTTGTATGACTCTGTAGGCAATTATTAACCGCTAAAATTTTGGCCTATGTTCCGACATATTCATCAAATACCATGGTCGCGCTACATCCACAGCTACTAATCATAGCCCCTCCCTGAAAACGAAGTAACCTAGCGTTCACGCAAATAAGCCTAGCTGTATCTTATTCATTAACTCATGCACTAAATTTTGTAGCGATCGTTTGAGTTTTACGGTTTCTAAAATAGACTTCAGCATTTGTGACCAAAAAATCTTAAGTCTCGTTAGTCTCTCAGATTGGTATGCCTGCTAAACTGATGTTATTAAACATTCAAGAAAAACATTTCTTTTTTCAAGGACAGATTTTGAAATAATTTGAATCAATCGACGTGCACTAGAGTAGGTAGACTTGAGTTATGGAATTAAAATACATTTAATTTCAATAATAGGATAATATTCCGGCGATCAGGCCGGTGCAGCTGAAACAAATATTTTACTGTCACCTACTGTTATGCACGTATGCTTCAATCCTCTTCGGTTTCTTTATTAGTATTGGATCTTAGTATTTATCCTCAAAGCTTAGACGGAGAAAGAACATCGTTCAATAAATTGTCAAGTCCACTACTAATCATTCAAAAAAATTTCTAGCAAGTACTTTTAAAAATGATTTTTTGCTTCAGTTAAGATGTCTGATCGTTACGCATCGCTCTGTTAATGAAGACAG
>CAJQUW010008328.1:0-182699 GCA_907163375.1 Prostheceraeus crozeri | reverse complement strand
GGGGGGGGGGGGGGGGGGGGGGGGGGGGGGGGGGGGGGGGGGGGGGGGGGGGGGGGGGGGGGGGGGGGGGGGGGGGGGGGGGGGGGGGGGGGGGGGGGGGGGGGGGGGGGGGGGGGGGGGTGGGGGGGGGGGGGGGGGGGGGGGGGGGGGGGGGGGGGGGGGGGGGGGGGGGGGGGGGGGGGGGGGGGGGGGGGGGGGGGTGGGGGGGGGGGGGGGGGGGGGGGGGGGGGGGGGGGGGGGGGGGGGGGGGGGGGGGGGGGGGGGGGGGGGGGGGGGGGGGGGGGGGGGGGGGGGGGGGGGGGGGGGGGTGGGGGGGGGGGGGGGGGGGGGGGGGGGGGGGGGGGGGGGGGGGGGGGGGGGGGGGGGGGGGGGGGGGGGGGGGGGGGGTGGGGGGGGGGGGGGGGGGGGGGGGGGGGGGGGGGGGGGGTGGGGGGGGGGGGGGGGGGGGGGGGGGGGGGGGGGGGGGGGGGGGGGGGGGGGGGGGGGGGGGGGGGGGGGGGGGGGGGGGGGGGGGGGGGGGGGGGGGGGGGGGGGGGGGGGGGGGGGGGGGGGGGGGGGGGGGGGGGGGGGGGGGGGGGGGGGGGGGGGGGGGGGGGGGGGGGGGGGTGGGGGGGGGGGGGGGGGGGGGGGGGGGGGGGGGGGGGGGGGGGGGGGGGGGGTGGGGGGGGGGGGGGGGGGGGGGGGGGGGGGGGGGGGGGGGGGGGGGGGGGGGTGGGGGGGGGGGGGGGGGGGGGGGGGGGGGGGGGGGGGGGGGGGGGGGGGGGGGGGGGGGGGGGGGGGGGGGGGGGGTGGGGGGGGGGGGGGGGGGGGGGGGGGGGGGGGGGGGGGGGGGGGGGGGGGGGGGGGGGGGGGGGGGGGGGGGGGGGGGGGGGGGGGGGGGGGGGGGGGGGGGGGGGGGGGGGGGGGGGGGGGGGGGGGGGGGGGGGGGGGGGGGGGGGGGGGGGGGGGGGGGGGGGGGGGGGGGGGGGGGGGGGGGGGGGGGTGGGGGGGGGGGGGGGGGGGGGGGGGGGGGGGGGGGGGGGGGGGGGGGGGGGGGGGGGGGGGGGGGGGGGGGGGGGGGGGGGGGGGGGGGGGGGGGGGGGGGTGGGGGGGGGGGGGGGGGGGGGGGGGGGGGGGGGGGGGGGGGGGGGGGGGGGGGGGGGGGGGGGGGGGGGGGGGGGGGGGGGGGGGGGGGGTGGGGGGGGGGGGGGGGGGGGGGGGGGGGGGGGGGGGTGGGGGGGGGGGGGGGGGGGGGGGGGGGGGGGGGGGGGGGGGGGGGGGGGGGGGGGGGGGGGGGGGGGGGGGGGGGGGGGGGGGGGGGGGGGGGGGGGGGGGGGGGTGGGGGGGGGGGGGGGGGGGGGGGGGGGGGGGGGGGGGGGGGGGGGGGGGGGGGTTGGAGATGATGCTTTCGCGCTACGGGCTTGGCTTATGAAACCTTATCCTCGAAGCAGATTTCTTGACAGACGTGAAAGGATATTCAACTACAGATTATCCCGTGCGAGGCGGGTAGTAGAAAACACTTTCGGGATACTTGCTCACAGGTTAGTATTTGAATATGATCTATATTACAATTTATTTTACAATCTATTTACAATAGGCCACACATAAATGTCAGTAGATAAATAGTGATTTATCTTCATTGATGATTCCATATGGAATTTCATTTTTGAAACAACACTAAATTCTAAATATTTCAACAATATAACTTATACTTGAAATATAACTTATACTGAGGGTAAAACCTTTTGAAATATAACTTGTCTATGACATAATATTTCAGAAATATCAACAAAGGAAATATATTTACATTTTATCCTACTGTACGTAAACTTGAAAAAGAGTTTGAGATTGGTAGGTAATTATCAAACTTCTCTCAGATTTCTTTTGTGAGGCAATTTATTATACTCGCACATGTACATGTATGTAGGTGGACTATATGCATTGCAATATATATATTTGTTTTTTCAGGTTCCGCTGTTTGCTCACCACAATGCAACAACATCCAACTAATGTTCGAACCATAGTGATGGCCACCTGCGTCCTGCACAATCTTATTCGTACTCGACATCCGTCTCATATCATACAGGAAGTTGACCGAGAAGATATCGGTACTCATGTCATCGCACCTGGTTCTTGGCGTGACTCAATGAATCTCCTTGGTTTACGAAGTCAGCATGGCAATACCTCACTTTCAGCGGCTAAACGACAGCGCGATTATTTGAAAGACTACTATAATTCCTCTATTGGGAAATTACCTTGGCAAGAAAATATGATTTAACGATATGAATCCAATATTTTTTGTTTATCATTTGGTTTTGATTGACTTGTTTTATGCACGAAAAAGATAAGCCAACATAGTCCAATGCACGAGCAGTTCTTTCGAGTCTTATTTAACACATTTAATTTTGTTTTAATTGAAGTTTATTCTTAGGATTTATAGGGAGAGACTTTCAAAGTATTTGTTCTTAGTATTTTTGTATGCTTATTTGATCACTTATAATTCATTTTATTTCATTTGTATCTACAATAAAGCCAACATAGTCTATTATATTGTGTATTAGGCCTATGGATTTTGAAAAATAGATCAATAAAATGCCTACAGTAAGATACATTTATATATAAGTTGATAATAGAATGGTCATACAAAGATACAGGAGAACTAAGAGATGTAAGAGCATCATCCAAAAACAATATGATGAAATAGAAATGGACGAATTTATATCTAAAAAAAATATGTGAGATCAAATTAAATTTTCTACTATAAAAAGTCTAGTAAATTGCATGATACACACAGGATACAAATTCTGGTAGGTCTACATGTAGGAAACACCATAAAATTGTACAAAAATATAACGTCATCCTTGGTATGGCTGACAAATGTTTGTCTCCTGAACCCCTGAGCCGATCAGTTGTTGCAAAGCAGAGTTTGGGCTGACTGTAACATTACATTGTTGAGGCATAAAATTCGAATGGGTCGGAAAATTGTATTGCTGTGGCTGAAATATAGGCACGTCCGGCTTCTGTATATATCCTTGGACCAAATGCTGCACTTCGACACTAAAATTAAACCAGTGAACAGGTTTGATTAAACGTAGCTGGGTCGCCAAATACCAGTAGTAAGTAAAACTCCACTTCTGGATAGCGCAAGATGGCCGCCATCGCTGACGTCCCCCCCCTCTGGAACGGCAGAGTGTCGTGGTCGGCCGCCGTGGTGCTTTGAGTCTGACGTCCCCCCCCCTCTGGAACGGCAGAGTGTCGTGGTGTGCCGGCCACGTGCGTCCGTCAGGTTCGCTGACGTCCCCCCCTCTGGAACGGCAGAGTGTCGTGGTGTGCCGGCCACGTGCGTCCGTCAGGTTCGCTGACGTCCCCCTCTCTGGCCGACCGTCGTATAGCGCGCGGTGATGTGGTGTCTAGGTTGGCGTGGTGTGCCGGCCAGGTTGGCGTGGTGTGCCGGCCAGGTTGGGAGGGTGGTCTGTCGTAGCTCACCTGAAAAAATCCTAAGTGTCAGAGTGGCTTTGTATGGGTAAAATTTTGAAAATTTTCCAAAGTGTGGAATTTCGACCTGGGACCGTCACCAAAACATTTTTCATCAAATTTCACTGACCCCCCCCCCCCGACAGCAATCTTCTAACTTTGGTTCTAGTGAACGGATTTTGTCTTACAGCTACTCGTTTGAAAGAGGAGAAAAAACTGCTCGACGCCATTTTTTGTTGCGAGTCAATCGGACCAGCCGTTCAAAAGTTAGAGCTGTTACAAGATTTTAGGTCGGAGCTCGCTCACCTGAAAAAATCCTAAGTGTCAGAGTGGCTTTGTATGGGTAAAATTTTGAAAATTTTCCAAAGTGTGGAATTTCGACCTGGGACCTTCACCAAAACATTTTTCATCAAATTTCACTGACCCCCCCCCCTCGGGACAGCTAGCTTCGATCTTGGCTTCTAGTGGACGGATTTTGTCGTGCAATAGCTCGTTTGAAAGCTAAGAGTGAGACAAATTCAGTGAAAGAAACGGCTTGTTCATATCTGTCTTCGTTCAAAAGTTAGAGCTGTTACAAGATTTTAGGTCGGAGCTCGCTCACCTGAAAAAATCCTAAGTGTCAGAGTGGCTTTGTATGGGTAAAATTTTGAAAATTTTCCAAAGTGTGGAATTTCGACCTGGGACCGTCACCAAAACATTTTTCATCAAATTTCTCTGAACGAGGGGGGGGTCCGTGAAATTTGATGAAAAATGTTTTGGTAAAGGTCCCAGGTCGAAATTCGGAAGTTTTAAATTTTTCAAAATTTTCACCACACTGGAGCTCTCACACTTAGGAATTTTTTCACTTGTGGCATGTTACATGGACATGTGCTGACGGACCAACTTCCCGTGGTCATATGAGAATGGTTCAGGTGTCATATGATAGAGAATGATGAGACGAATCGTTTGCAACAAACCGCATGTCGCTACGATAAATACTTTCGGAGATAGAGCCATTTTAAGTTTTCTTCCGAGCATATATAAACCCCCGACAACGTAAGTCTGATCACTTCATCGAAAGACGAGGTAAGCGACGGTCGTCGCTCTGAGCTCCCGATATCGGGTGTTTCAAAGGACTCTATCTTTTGAAGTAGGCAAGCTATCTTCTTACTTCAAAGTTTGTATGATAGAGTTTGATAGTGTTTTTACTACTGATAAAAATTTTTAAAAGTAGTATGAGTAGTAAAATGCAGAATTTTTTAAAAATTCTTAATTTTCAGTTTTTTCAAAGTTTTAACATGTAGACTAAGGTTTTCAAGTATGCTGAGTTCAAATCTGCTATCAGATTTGAAATTTAACTAAGTCTAAGGCAGCTTTGAGGGGTTAGATCCCAGCTACTGATCACTACCTTTGACTCGGCGTTCCTGTTACCACTTCGGGGCAGTGACAATGATGTCTTCAGCTGTAAAGAGCGGGTATCGGGGAAGATCTCTCACTTCCCTAGTGATCAGTACAAGGCCTTCGGGCTGTCGACGGGATCGAGTGCCACTCACTACACTCTTTAGGAATATGACTGTACTACATGATTCCAAACTTATACAAATTTCATTATCTTACAGCTAACGATAAAATCTCAGGCATGGCTAACGACAAAAACAGAAAATATCATATCAAAATGTGTGTGTGCGGTCGAATAAATCGCAGTGCGGACGCCAAGGCGCATGTCAAGAAGGCGGGCACCGGCCACATGATTATCTTGAATAGGGTTGCGTGTGTGAAGTGTAGAGTGCTGAAGGGTGATGAGGATGAGGCGCGTTTCTACAGAGTGCATGCTGACTGTAGTGGTGGTTTAGTGAGTGACTTGAGATTTACGCAGTTGATTGTGGAAGAGAGGGAGCGAATGTTGGCGATCGAGCGAGAGGGTAAGGTTGAGAATGTTGTTGAGAATGTTGTTGAGAATGATGAGTTGGCGAGAGCGGTTGCGTCGTTGGAGGCTGAGATTGAGCGAAAGAGAGTGCTTGAGAGTGATGATGAGGATGATGTGGATTTAGATAGGGAGCGTGTGAGGAAGCGTGTGAGGAAGTTGAGCTCTTCGTCGTCGGAGGTGTCAAACATTGTCATCACCGACCCCCCGAAGAGCTCATCTTCCCCAAAAGTGAAGAGTGGTGGGATTCGTGTGCAGTCGGCGAGGTGGTTGAAGGATGAAGAGAAGAGGCATGTTTCGCAGCAGATGGCGCATGATTTGTTGGTGAATAAGTATGAGAGTTTGAAGAAAGTGAATGATGAAGTTGTGAAGGAGTTGGATGAGTTGAAAAAGAAGGAACTGAAGTCGAAGGAGGTAGCGGATGAAAATATTAGAATGAGGCGTAGTGTGACTGATTTGAAGAATAAGACGCGAGAGTTGGAAGAGAAGAATGATGAGTGTGAGAAGAGGGCGAGTGCTGCGGAGAGAAGAATGAGAGATGCAGAAGCGAAGTTTGAGGAGATGATGAAGGAGATGAGTGTGTTGAGAGCGAGGAATGTTGAGTTGGAGAGGACTGTGGCTCGGCGGGGTGATGAGAGGCAGGCGTATGAGAAGTTGGAGCGCATGAGGGATGAGTGGGAACGTGTGAATGAGGATCGTTTGTTTGAATTTCACATCCCTATTCGGGATAATCATTTGGCCGGCGAAGTACTCGTCAATCAAAATCTGGACGAGTCCATCCTATGTTATAACGGCCATCCGACGAAAAAATGTCTCCATGCCAGCCTGAGAATGCGCGGTCACTTACATAAATTCTCGATTCGGAAGCGCGCGAGACTGCCAAAGGATGGCTAACTTGGTAAGTGAAAAGTAAATAAGATAGTATATCCTATTCTAATACATATCATTTTCATTGCAGATCTTTGCCCGCCTTCACCACCCCATCACGACACTCCCGAGAACGAACCATCGGCTCTCTTAAGGGCCACCTAGGGGCAAGACATGATAGAACCTCCACGCGGTTTGCCCTGGGCAGTCTTCGGACTGGCGAATACTATCATTAAGTTGAATCTGCTATCAGTCAACTTGAACGTTGCGTCGCGTTAGAGGGGTATATAAACCACTGCCTCTCATTTCATTTCATTTCAATCATGCAGACGCCGAACAGTCAAGTCAGCTCTCCTCGCGGACCGCAGTTAAGGCCGCGAAATTTATTTGAGGAGTTTGTCAGGCTAGAGGAGCAAGACAGAGTTTATAATAATCTTGCTCGGATTGGCAATCCGATGACAGCAACTGCTGTCAATCCAACGGAATGGCGCTACATTCCACTTTTTAGCCATGTACCAGTTAGTGTGGAAGTCGACAGTGCTACCAAAGAGAGAGTCAAAGACTCTCTCAGCAGAATTGGTAGGGTGTAAGATGACGTTACTCCCGAGAACGAACCATCGGCTCTCTTAAGGGCCACCATGGGGCAAGATTTGATAGAACCTCCTCGCGGTTTGCCCTGGGCAGTCTTCGGACTGGCGAATACTATCATTAAGTTGAATCTGCTATCAGTCAACTTGAACGTTATGCAGTCGTTTGCTATCCCTGAAGCATTCTGATTCGCTGTTGAGCAATTCATTGTTGAAAACCCTATATAAGCCAGAAGATTGTAGCGCTTCTCATTCAATTTCAAGTCACGATGGAAGCGACATCTGCCAACAATATTCCCGTCTTCATCGATGAAGACAACGCCATTCCCGAGTTCGTCATCCTCGACGAGTGGGATGAAGAGGATGATAAGAAGGGGAAGATCGAGAAGATCGTTTGGACGGATGGGGTGTGGACTCCGAATACCACTCGCATCCGAAAGGTGCCAGATGCACCAGCACGACCTCGGCGGTATAGGGTCTATGACAACCTAACCGTCATACCCATTGACTATTCCAGCCAATAGTCAACTTAAATTCACACCCCCGAGAACGAACCATCGGCTCTCTTAAGGGCCACCATGGGGCAAGACATGATAGAACCTCCTCGCGGTTTGCCCTGGGCAGTCTTCGGACTGGCGAATACTATCATTAAGTTGAATCTGCTATCAGTCAACTTGAACGTTGCAAATGAAGTTCGGTGTAATACTTCCTTTCGACGGGCGTTCCTGTAAAGGGCGGCGGTGAAACCCGTAGCTATGTATACCGCAAGGGACATTCGGCAATGGTCAATCTTGTTTAACCTCTCTGCGTCATGTTTGCAAGTGATTGCCTCTGTCTCAACGTAGTATGCATTCGCGCCAGGGCGACATTTAGCCAACTGTCGAAGGTTGCCTAAAACTTTCCATTGCATACGTTATGAGAACCATGAGTTCTACCTGTCTCTATCAATGAGACGAATTGATGAATGGAATGAAATGGGAGGACACTCACGCGCCACACGCAACATAACACACTTCTCTCTTCCGTAGTCTAACAAGCTCTTTACACATGGATCGCAGTCGATTGCTATCCCTGTATCAGAAGTGTAAGCTATCTTAATTTTATTTGACACTATTTCATCTATCATCATCGCCCATATGAAATGTTTTAAGATTTACAAGTTAGACTAAGCGTGCTACTATTTCCAAATGAAAAAGTATACATGGTTAAATCATCCACTTAAGCCCATCCGTAGTCTAACAAGCTCTTTACATATGGATCGCAGTCGATTGCTATCCCTGTATCAGAAGTGTAAGCTATCTTAATTTTATTTGACACTATTTCATCTATCATCATCGCCCATATGAAATGTTTTAAGATTTACAAGTTAGACTAAGCGTGCTACTATTTCCAAATGAAAATGTATACATGGTTAAATCATCCACTGAAGCCCCGTTCAAGTAAGTCAGTATGAAAGCAAAGATAATACGAAATAAAAATTTATTATGGCATGTATTTCAAAAGGTCTTCATCGTCAATATCGTCCCAGAGTCTGGCTTCACATAGATAACAAAAACAGTTCACTTGCTTTAATCGTTCTTCCACTGCGAGCCTCACTTTGTCAATATACTCCCACTCCGCCATAGTTCGTGGCTGGGAGTTAGGGGTGTACCACTCCCATAATTGGTGGAGGAACTTGGTGCTGGTTATCTCCATCACATCGTCAGTATCGTACTAGAGATACTTCCACCTCACGCCTGTTAAGTCGGGACACTCCTTCTCACATACACTCTCTTCGTTGTCCGCTGGTAATAACACCTTCTCTACCTTCGTTGGAGCGTTTGGTGTTGAGGATGGAGAAGAGAATTTTGTGTTTGGTGTTGTCGGAGGGCTTGTCATGTTGACTGTGAATAATAACTTTGAAATGTTTTCTAATTCTTAAGTATCAACAAGCAACCAATCAGAATGAACAGCCAATGAATGATGAATATGAAAGTATATATGTAAAGTGACATTCGTGTCATTTCACTCTGTCTTTGTGACATATAAGTGAAGTGTTCTCTGACGAATTCTATATTTGAGGTGTACAACTAAACTGCTCTCTCGTGAAGTCTCTATCTTGTTGAAGAATCAACCTTAAACTCGATTTCGTTGAAATGGTAAGTTGAAAATTTCTTCACTCATCTCCGTCAAACGTGTGGTTAATAGCATCTTCCTCAATTTCAGCCATCAACTTCATCACCAACGCCCTCCCTTCTCGAGGAAAGTTTAGAGTCGTTGAGTCAAGGTAGGTTGTAACAATACACTGAGACTTGAACAGAGATGATAGAATGATTTCTCTTTCAGGTGATGTGAGTTCCAGCTCAGGACTCTCGCGACAAGGCAACGAGTGGGAATGTGCCGACTGCGGACATATGTTTACAAGGAAGCACAGTCTCCTTCGACACATCAAACAACGTGTGTGTCAACGCAAAGCGGCGTCAATCTCCGGAGGTGAAGTTGATTCTGACGATGACATCTCCTTTCCTTGCGATTTGTGCCCTCTTTCTTTTGATAGTCACTTTCAGCGATCTTCGCACAGACTTCAACACACGCATGCAAATGATCACTACACCAACGGTACCTCTACCATCTCCCTCATTAATGTTTCACATAATAATTTAGTACGCGACTACTGCATGGAGTCCAATACTCAAATAGTAGATTTTCCTGAGTGGCTCCTTCAAAATTCTAACATTATCGAAGCGCTCTTCAACAATTTAGACAATTTTAGAATGAAGGCGCTCATCTACCTTAAACTAAAATATATTAAGATAGATTTTCAAACGGGTCAAGTGACGGAGAGAATACAGTTTCATGTTCCTTCCTCTTCCGCAACCGAAGTTGTAGACTGCGAGTCTTGGCTAAATTTTCATATTCAATGTTTAAAATCAAATGTAGATAAATTCAATCAACGCGACAGCGCTCTCATTTTTGATGGTGTGGACTCAGCCATATTCAAAATTTCACTATTAGAAAGTCATGCAGCTCGAGGTACATTTAAACTACCAAAAACGTTGTATAATAAGAAAGCTGTCATCAATGTCGATTGTAAATCACAGTGTTTCAAATATGCAGTCCTATCCATCCTTCACTATAATGATATCAACGCGCACCGAAATCGCACCTATAGCTATAGACAGTGGGAGGATGAACTAGACTTTGAAGGTTGTGATAGTAACAACATGAAAATCAAAGATGTAGAAACGTTCGAAAAACATAATAAGATTAAAATTGTCGTTCACGTGTGGGAGAAGGGGTTGAAGGGTGCCCGCTATAATTCACGTTCAACTTGTTATGAACGTGTAGTCAACCTCTTATTAGTAAAACAAGATGATAGCGAGGAATGGCACTACTGTGGTATTCCCAAAATCTCTCGCTTGTACACTCACTTGGGGCACTCTAAAAGAGGTGAACATTTTGTATGCGACCGCTGCATCCGCTCCTTTTGGAGTAAAGATAAATTTGAAACTCACTATGAATGGTGCAAGCGAGGTAAATTACAAATGGAACGCATGCCCAAAGATAAAATATTTTCACATAGGGATAATGGTGACGAATTAAGTCCCCTGCGTATCATTTACGCAGACATAGAATGCTACATTGATGATATCATCCACAAACCAGCAGCCATATCCTGCTATGAAGTATGGCATGATCACTTTAGGAATAGACAAAACAAAATGCATACTTGGCAAGGTGAAGATTGTATTTCAAAATTTCTAGAATTTCTCGATAAAGCTGCTAAATTTCAACAATCATATGATTCACAATTGCAGCGTAAGTCACTACATATGTCAGATGAAGACAAACAAAAATTTGAAAGTTGCACATCGTGCCCTAAATGTCATAAAACGTTTGATGACGATAAAATTAAGAAAGTGCGTGATCATGATCACATCACTGGTAAATTTAGAAACGCACTCTGCTCCAAATGTAACTTTTCACTTAGGTTGAGACGTCGTGTACTACCCGTCATTTTTCATAACTTTAAGGGCTATGACAGTCATATGCTCATAAAAGGAGGGTTGAGCCAGATGAAATCGTGGCAGTTTAATGTAATAGCACAAACGAGAGAAAAATTCATGGCAATGACAGCAAAAGTACCAGTAGATAAAACTAAAGAAAATAAGACAGTCTTCTTCGAAATAAAATTTTTAGATTCATTTCAATTCATGTCAGCGTCACTAGCTTCTCTCGTTCGAAATCTCAAGTTTCTTCCCCATAGTCAAACTTTGAAGAAACACTATCCAAACTTAACGGATGACATAATCACTCGCAAAGGAGTCTTTCCTTATGCGTATTTTAGCTCAATGTCTAAACTAAATGAAACAACCCTTCCTTCCATTGACAAATTCAAAAACGATTTGACGGGTGAAGATTGTCCAGTAGAGGACTATGAACATGCTCAAGAGGCATGGTTAAAATTTGATTGTAAAACGTTTGGCGAATATATGATCGCTTACTTAGAATTAGATGTCATTTTGCTGGCTGATGTCTTTCAGGAATTTCGACGAGTGGCATTAGAAGAAGACAAATTAGATCCTGTCCACTTTGTCAGTCTACCAGCCATGTCCTTTAAATCAGCCTTTAAAATGACTGGTGAGACCATTCATCTCTTACAAGACCCGGAGATGTATAATATATTTGAGCGCGGAATACGCGGTGGTCTCACATTTGTAAATAAACATCATATAAAATCTGAAACAGTAGGTGATGATCATATCCACCTAAAGTACTATGACCAAAATAATTTATATGGCAGTTCACTGTCTAAACCACTACCTCATTCCGAGTTTAGTTGGTTAAATCAAGATGAGCTTGAGTATTACTCCAACCCTTCAAACATACTGAAGATTACAGATGAAGGTGATTGGGGATATTATTTTGAAGTGGATTTGATTTATCCAAATAGCATTAAAAATAAAACTGCTGATTTCCCACTCGCACCTGAATCTGGTGAAGTGACTGAAGATATGTTTTCACCATTCATGTCACAATTTCATAATAACTTAATAGAGTGTGGACAGCCAAGGTACAAACCATGCCGCAAACTTTTACTCACCCAATATGATAAGAAAAATTATCTCGTACACTTCTGCATATTAAAATTCTATTTAGAAATGGGCATGCTTCTAAAGTCAGTTCACCGCATTATCAAATTTAGACAGAAAGCCTTCCTCAAACCCTACATAGATAGTAACAGTCAAAAACGTGCACTCGCCCAAAATAATTTTGAAAAGGATTTTTATAAATATAAGAATAACAGTCTATTCGGAAAGACCATGGAGGATGTTAGAAAACGTATGAATTACAAACTAGTCGTTGATGAACAAAAATATCACAAATTGACCTCATCACCTCTTTTCATTGATAGAGACATCATCGATGAGGATCTTGTAGGTGTTAAAATGATTAAATCAGAAGTTGAGTTGTGCAAACCCATCTATATTGGGCAAGCCGTTTTAGATTATTCCAAGCTTGAAATGTATCAACTCTTCTACAAAATATTAAAACCATGCCCTCTCGTAAAATAGGTTCGCTTGCTGGGTGGTGATACAGATAGTTTCTTTTTAGGAATTACCACTCAAAAAGATTTAAATTTTAATGAAGTAGGCAAGTCATTAGAAAAATATTTCGACACATCTAACTACAATACCACTCATCCACTCTATTCCATACAGAATAAAGCCAAACTTGGTTGTTTTAAGGATGAAACAGCAGGAAAGGAAATAGATGAAATGATTCTCCTCCGTCCTAAAATGTATTCCATGAAATTAAAAGAATGTGCAGATAGTATTAAGCGTGCTAAAGGTATATCAAAATCCATTGTTCATAAAATGAAACATCGGTCCTATAAGAAGGCCTATAAAAATAAAACTATAACGTTTGTCAATATGACAATCTTAAAATCTCAAGTTCATACTGTGAAAACGTACACGTTCAAGAAACGAGCACTTTCAGCATGGGAGGATAAGAGGTGTTGGATAGGACATAACACATCTCTTCCACATGGACATCCTGACACAAACATACCTCCACCTAAAAGAATAAAACTCACGCTACCACATTCAGGAGATGTATTGACATAATCAACTTTAACTCAGTATTTTGATGTTGCTTTTTGTAGATATACATGGTTGTTTTATGTATCGCATGAGATCGTTTCTTCCTTGTGAATATATGCCTACAGTCAGCCCATTCCCCCTATATCTGTGAAAAGACTTTTTCATATACATATTTTTATTTCAATAAACATATCACAATGACTTCACTTTGCTTTCCGAAACACTAAAGTTACGAGGGATTTAGTATCTTTCACATGGATGCACTCTTGTAAACCATTGGTAATTTTGATAGTAATAGAGGGTATAGTTTGTTTGACGACGGGATGATAGAAAATAGATTCAAACATCTTCTCGACTATTCCATATGAAGCGTCTTTATCATGAATGAAATCACGTAAAATGTATTCTTTTTTCTCACCAACAGAAATAGGTAAAATCAAATCACTTTAAATGTAAAGGTGCTGTTCATGTTTATCAAGTGTCATTGGTGTTTCTATGCCAATCGTATGCGCAGCAGCAAACACAGTTTGTAGCATTGAAAAACCAAAGAGTTTTTTCAAATTTTTACTCAATTGACATTGAATGTCATCGCCCAGTTTCAGAACAACGCGTTGATTTTCAATTGAAAACGAAATGTGGTGTGTCTTTACATCATATTTACTTTTCATCACATGTTTCAACTTCTGTTGTATATAAGGATTTACTACATGAATGAAGCTTTCAACTGTATGATATAGACGCGGCATTATATTGATAGCAACTTTAGATTCTTCATAAGACTGGTAAATTTTCTTGATGCGATCACCATAGATGTCCACCCACCATTCATCATTAACTGAATCAGCTTTAGTGTGATATTCATGAGAACCATACACCACACCGCTTCCAATAATAGGTGTATAATGTCTTACAAAATGACGCAAGGTTGGAGAGAAACAAACTGTAAGTTTGTCATTACATTTCTGAATAACCAACTTATTTTTGTCCGCCATAATTTTCTCTCCATACTTCTTACCCACAGTCTCATTCCATCGTTTTACTAACTCAATAAGTGATAAAGGTTGAACACCACGCTTTTTCAAAATGATGCGTTCTTCGCATTCTACAACATCTTCATCAAACATTTTAAATCTATAATGAAATTTGTTGATTCGATTTGAATAAACTTTTTTAACATTTGCAGT
This sequence comes from Prostheceraeus crozeri, assembly GCA_907163375.1. Lineage (NCBI taxonomy): Eukaryota > Metazoa > Platyhelminthes > Polycladida > Euryleptidae > Prostheceraeus > Prostheceraeus crozeri. Next base: position 168,619 of record CAJQUW010008328.1, on the reverse strand, counting down.
AGCAATTGATGTTAGATGTAGTCCATGACCAAAACCAAGATGTGGATAGAATTCATTATCCAACCTCAGCGTAAGACCTTTAGTAAAAGAATGAAAGCGGAAGAACTGTCTCCTACTCCAATGATAGATAGAAACTCATAAGCTTTCTGATTTTTATTCTTCATGATGGAAGTATTACCACTGTTGAATGCCTTAATAATTTTCTCATTCCCAAATGGTTCATAAGAATCTGATTTTATCTGAATCCATTCATAGTTCCACTTTCCATCTGATGTTAAATTGTATGGGAACTGGAATGCATTATTCATCTTTATTCCATCATGGGTGCGAGGAGTCAATATCATTTCTTCCAAATCATTCACATTCTGAATATTGCTATCATAGCAAATACTAGAAACGCCAACCTCCCATTCACCTTCTAAATGCAGTGGGCGATTTAATTCTACTCGATAGTCTGATGGTTTATTTTTGGGAAATTTATTCATAGAAGCATTACTGGGTAAGTAGATTAGAAACGAGTCCTTATTTTCACTTTCCATATTATTCACATTGGAAAAATATATTAGCATACTTTTGCATTAACTCTTCATTCGGAAATGGAGTGTGATACTTGTCACAGCATCTTTATGAAAAGGAATCAACGCACCAGCATCGTCATAAATGGCAATATCAATTTGTGGGATGTAGTTTGATTTCAGCTTTGTATAATGCACTTTCTTGAAAGTATGCTAAGATAAAATACTGCAGCTTTTTGGCTGGTATGGTATCATTGCTAGCAATGGAGCTTCAACATCTCCCACACGTACATCTTCACCAATATTGGAATATATCTGAAAATAGTTAATACGACGCGATAGCGACATGTCTGCGCTAGCTTTGGTTACAGTACCACTTTTAAAGATATTTTGATCAAAACCCAAAATGTCCATTAGAGTTTTATCCATAATTAGTTCAATACCTTTTCCACTTATAGTGAGAGACAAAGTACCTTCTTTTTCAGAAAATGAAATATGTTGCTCATTAATCACTTCATTTAAATAATCTACAACCAATTTAACCGAAGTAATAATGCGAGGCATCAACACTCTTGTTTCATGTAAGATACCACCTAAAGGCTCTACACACTTTCTGTATAAAGATACGGTCCATTCTGTATCAAATTGATTTGACCTTTCACATGGTAAATGTTGCATATCAGATTTTCCATGAACAGCTGCAGAACGATGTCGTAAGAACTGATGAAAATCTTTTGAACAAACTAATACTAGATCATCATCATTTAATTTGCTTATTGCAATATGATTAGATGATTTGATATAAGTCAATGTTGCCACTTGTTTACCATCAACTCGAAGGAGATAATTAAATTTCTTCAATAATGTTTCAGGAGTCATGTTTGTCTTTCTTGGCTTAATCACAATCTTCTTCACCAACGTCTTCTCATTTCTTGGAATAAGATCTACATAATAAGCTTCCTCTCGATATATCAACTGTTTATGACCACTTATGTGGTAATTAACGTTAAAATTATCATAGCTTGTTAAGGCGCTAGCGAGGTAACCTAAATCATTTCTTAAACTTGGACTTAAACCAACAATCCAATCTTTCTCAACTACATGATGTACATAATTATGATCATCATTGTGCGGAGTAAATTGGACAATATGTTTACTCGCTTTATTCAAGAAATCATATATAAACTTTTTACATGATAAGAGATCTTTCTTTGGCCACTGTGGAATGTATACTCGGCAGCCCTTTTTACATTGATAAGCAGCTGTACGTCTCATATTAATAGTCATCACCTCATGATCAAAAGTATAGACACAGGTGCTATGAACAAGTTGAGTGACACCCACTTCCCACTTTCCATTTAACTGTTGTGCATGATCAATGGGAGTAGAAAAGAGTGCGGCTCGATTACTAGCAAATCTCTTTGTAGCCGCATTGCTAAGCAAAATATGATAAAACGACATTTTTATATTGCTGATCTGCGGCTTTGCATAACATCATGAAGACTTGGATTTTGGACTCTCTACAATATATCAGAGTTGATCGTGATGGAAACGTACATTTCAAAAATTCTCATGGTCATACATCAAGAGGTATTACATTAACATGGCGACAATTTGTCAACCTCAATGATATCATGAGGGATTTGGAATATTTTGAAACATTAAGATTCATCTCCTTGGGTGATCAAGTTTGGCTTCAACATTACAGAAATGAAATTCAAATCTGCCATTCTCATTCCGCAAACTGTTTCTCATTTCGCAAATACAATTGGGAGAAGTATAGAAGATACATTACATACATCGCTCCATCATGACATTTATTCGTCGTGAGTTCATCGCCCTACTATGCAAATCTTAATCAGACATGACTACCACACATCATGAGTTGGAAATTAGATTCCCTACAACGTATTGAAACGGATCACAATCGAAACGTCTATTTCAAAGATTCAACTGGAAATGTGAGAAGAGAGTTTGCTTTATCTTATCGTCATTTTCAATCTCTACATCATATCATGAAGGACTTGAAATACTTCTATATGAAAAGACATTCACGTACTGGAAATCGCATCTGGCTGCGCGTCAACAATCGGCGAATTCAACTCTATCATTCCCAACTTCATACTAACTTCACATTTCATCAAGGTAGTTGGGAAAAGTATAAAAGGAAGGTGCATCGCTCAATTTACTCATTCTTTCATCATGAAGCGCCATCGCTACACCATCGTCAACATTCTCCGTCGCTTCAGACTCTACACCAAAATCGATCTCACAACATTACACCAATACCTTCCAAACATCAAGTATTACCCGGGCCGTCCTCAAATGTTAGTGGTGAAGATGAACAATTCACGGAATCTTCAACTCTTCCCAAATGGGACTGTACAGATTCTCGGCGCCCTTTCTCATTCATCGGCGCAGTCAATGCGCTTAGAGCTACAGAGACTACTACGTCGGATATGGAAGAGGGAGAGGTGTGTGATGTCGAATCTGACTGTGGACAATATGGTGATCTCTACTCAATTGAGTGAAAGTGTATCATTTTTGAAGATTCGTACCAGCAGTTACAATTTGTGTTATGAACCCGAACTTTTTCCTGCAGCTCTCATTAGTTGTTGGTTACCTGTGCATGTGGCAATCTTTCATAATAGTAAAGTGATCATTACTGGACTAAAATCTCATGTACAAGCAAATGTGATCCTAGACTATCTCATTGAGTATGTACGTACCCAGCGGATTGTAAAATAAAAAACAATTTTTCCAACATGATGTTTTTATTTCAAATCATGATAGAACTTACAAATCATTTTTTCATTTGAGGATGGATTACATGAACAGTTTTGAATAATAGATACAAATCGAGATACATGTAAACGTTTTAAGATGAAGTACAGTACAAAAGCACCACACGTTGATGAAAGTGGATGTTGTAGTATGCGTTCTTTGCGCTGATATTGACGCGTATGTTTTCTCAACCACTGCTGTGTTGGTATATTTGGAGGTTGAGCAAGGGAGTCAAATAGTTCACCACGTCGGTCTTCTCCAATAAAGATCGCTTTCCAATGCTCACCGCCTAAATTCTGCGAATGAGTGTTTAGCACAATAAAGATGGGATAGTGATTTACTGCAGGTGGTAAGGTATCGAGTGAATAGACATTATCGAAAGCTTTCAACGTCGCTTCGTCTGCATTACGCTGCACTTTAGTCTTAATATCGTCAGCAGTCAACCAACTCATTAACGATTATACTGAAGAATCACGTCACGAGACTTTGTAATTTCAATATTTGAATCGAAGACTGCATAAATTAATACATTGATCGTCTCAGGTAGTGTTCTTTTGAACGTCAAATCCAAACGAATATTATGAGGCACGTTTGCTTGACGATAGGGGGCACTAATATCGCTGTCAGCAGTCAAATCAAATGCATAAATAGTATATCCACTCTTAAACTCTTTCAGAGTCAGTCCGTTGGTGTCATCCGTATTGTAAAAGCCAAAAACATCCATAAAATCAACATAACTGCGCATAAATTGATCCGCAGCAAAATCTGGTTTGTAGGGTGGACCAGGATGACTCACACCATTTACACGTAAAGCAATTTCACTTAACTGATTGTGTTTAAAATTGAAAGGATTCTTCTTTATATTACCATTAAATGCATCATTTTCAACCATTGCCACCATGAGGAGCTTCGGTGCTTCCGATGGAAAGAGGCCATCTTTCATGAAACTCTTTTGATCTTTCGGAATTGTAAAGGTGAGAAGCTTTGTATGCTGAATGGGGTAAATGGCATTTTGGCGGTTAAGACCTTCAGCATGTCCTCTAATGACACTTGGATTCGGTACTACTCGACGAATGTAAAGTGCAATATCTTCCACATGAATTCTAAAATTGTCAACTTTAGCAAATGCATTCAGCGCAAATTCAGGCTTATTCAATGTCAGCTTGAGTCGCATGCTGGTATTACACAGTAAAAATTTTGACTGTCTAAAGAAGTCTAAATTCAGCGGACCATATAGCTGACATACTTTACTATCTTTAATCATAGCAGATCGCTTTACAAAGCCACTTTGTTTCAGCATCAAATTTTCCTTCTTCATCTCTCTACCATCCCATGGCTTCCATGACTTTTTTGTGCTGCTGGATGAAACTGTGATACATGATTGAAATATGATTTATAGGGATAATCGCTTTGACCACCTTCCACCTGCTGCTCTCCAATCGTTAGAGAAACATCGCGAAGTAATGTAGTCAATGGTAAATTGTTCAGCCCAACTTTATGTGTATCGTCAATAGCAGTTCCATCTGCTTGCTGAATTCTAAACCTCAAATCAACCATCGCATAACTCAAATCTATGTAGTCATCACTACCACCAGGAATAACAAATTCAATGGGGCCAGCATTCTCAGCTGTTCGAGGATGATAATCTACAATACTTGAACTAAGAATATCTGTCTGTATGGCTTCTTGATCAAACAAACAAAAACCGGAAGTTTTACACTCCATGATTAGAAGTTACGGCAGCGTCGTCGTTTAGCGCCTGATGAATGATTAGAGCCTCTGCGACGTTTGCGTGAATGCCTTTTGACTGAAGATCGCACCTTACCAGCACCGCGATGTTTCCTCCTTCCTTTATTCATTCGTTTAGGTGATTTCTTTCCTTGAGTAACACCAGCAAAGGTCTGCTTCAATGTTTTTAAACCGCGTTCATTCCCACGATTCAACAAACTGCTCTTAAAACTTCTACCTCTGGAAAGATCACTAGCAACATCACCAGCAAAGCCAACGGCATTACTGAAAACATTTCGTTTTAAAGATCTACCGACATTGGATATGAGAGGTGCTACAACAGATTTCAATGCACCAAGTATGCTACCTCCACGTTGGCGGCGAGCGCCGATGTAAATTTGTCCTCCACCACTTACATAGGAGGGTCGTGAATAAAATGAGGCAGTTGGATTCATAGCTCAAACCCTAAACGTTGTTAGTTACAACTTTGCATGAATCACTGTCGATCACTTAGATGAAAGATGTCGGCACGACGCATCCAAGAGTTCATACTTGAAGGATAACCAGTCCATTTAACAAGACACCATTCTTCACCTTGCCGTTTTTTACATCGAATGATTTTCTCTACCAAATATGTTTCACTTTCAGTGACTACCTCAATCTCATCGCGGTAAAAGCTACCCTCAATTTCTTCATTATCGTAATCTTTCAACTTGTAGGTGGTCGGAGAGTCTTTTTGATTAATCCTTGATACTGTAAATACCTCCTCTGTCCAATTCGGAAGGTACCCTTTAGCAAAAACACTTTTCACTTTTGAGATACGAACTTTATCACCAATTTTCACATCACTTTTCACATGAGTGCGTTTACGTTGGAATGATTCGCGCACTTTATCTACATTGTCAGCATTTACATCTACTGGTCTGAGTCCAATAGAACGATGGATAGAGTGATTGTAGGCATGGAGTGTATCTTGTAGAACCTTTGTCCAATTTTGTGTCAAGTTGGCAGTAAAATGTCGCCACAAGCGATTTTTTTAATGTGCGATTAAAACGTTCAACGAGTGCAGCTTTATAAGCACTCTTTACACTAAACAACTCAATGTCATGCCTCTCAAATAATCTTCTCACATGCTGATTTTCAAACTCTTTTCCTTGATCACTCTGAATTCTTTTTGGAATGCGACCTTCTCGAAAAATTGTTTGGAATGCTTTTGCTACTCCTTTCCCTTCTTTAGTTTTTAAAGGTTGAGCCCACGCATAACGCGAGAAAATATCAATGACGGTTAAAATAAAATTATTATCATGCGAGAATAAGAACTCATAGTTTGTAGATAATCATGGGAGTTTTCAAAATATCACTTCGAAATCTAAATTCTTCCGGACGCTCTTGCGTAAAGTCAATGAATAAGTAACCGTATGGTTTTTCAGTAGCTGCTTGAAAAATTTCAATTAAGGCTTTTGATCCTCTTGGTGCAACTTGTGGCGCTAAAATTTCAAATTGACTTTTATCTCGCGGATTCTTGAAAATAGCATAATAGTGTGTATTCAGGTTTCGTGTACGAGCTTCTTTTCCATCAGGAAACAAATTTTGTGTGATATAGATGATAAAGCACCTTTTATGATGTGCTGCGCGAGTGAACATATCTGTAACATCTTTTGAATTCTTACTTTCTTTTAATAAATCATCCAATACAACAACATCATTAGACTGAAGTTTATCCACTGCAATAATTCCTTCATGTCGAATAAAGTTGCGACTTTGCAATTCCTGAAACAACGACGGTTGATAAATACCATAACACCAAATCACTCGATTGATAGGTTCCTTAAACAACTCCCTTCTTTTATCCAATAAATTCAGCGTGAAAACAGCTTTACCTGCATGAGATGGACCCGATACAGTCAGAACTTTATCACATTGAAGTCTGAAATCCATTTTATTACTTTGAGACTCAACATTTGCATAATTAACGCTTAGAGCCAAAGATGTTTCCCAATAGGTTGCCCACGGCAGGAGCTATCATTGGAAGTATTGCTGAAAGGAAACCGCCCTTTTGTGTTAGAGTTTTCCTCTTTCTTTGAAGGGTGACTTTAGGATTGGAGATGAAACGCAATTTTGTGGCATATCGTTTAAGTAACTTTCGTTGTTTTGGCGCTAATGTCTTCGTCCTCAACTTTCTCACATGAGAAATAATTTCACGAATGAATTTATCGTTAGCATGTCGTATAGCATTGTATCGCTGATTTGCTTTCATTCGTCGGAGAGCTTGAATGGCTGAAGAAAACTTTGAAGACTTTTTACGTTTCGCCATTTTACGTTTCGCCATTTTCCGTGTTAGTCTTTGCTAAAACCTATCTTTACCACATTTGCATAGGTGCTAACTATTGCGACATAAGTGACACTCGAAATGAGCAATGTCACAGTGGTTACATTTGCAAAGTTGAATGCAATTACGTATGAAACAGCGTTGACAAAAAGCGTGCTTACATCTCTTGAAGATGCGCTTTTTATTTCCATCCTTTCGCTTACATACATCACAACACATAGTTTCACCGTTACTGATGTCTATAGCAAGTCTTTTTGAAGATATGAATTTGCTAGCCTTTTCTAAATAATAGACGCATGTACAGAAGGAATATACTTCGAGAGTGAGCAGACATAGCTCGAAAACCAGTTGTGCTACAATCAAGTACCACTGCATTTTCAATTTTTCTTTATGGAAAGTTGAATGTGAATATCTGAAATCGCTTCAATCACTAGACTGCTACCATGATGGTTAAATGCATTAAGACGTTCAGAAATTTTTATCATATGTCTTTTAAAAAATTCTTCGGGGTGATCTACCACTTCCATTGAATAAGAAGCAAAATGGAAAGAGCGAGTTTCCACCTCTTCCTTTCCAAAATGACTAAACTTAATTTTCGCAACTAATCGCGCCATGACAATGCTATCAGAGAATGTATTCATTAACTCTAGAAATAGAGTGCTAGCATCATCGACCACTGCTTCGATGTCGGTCTCATCTTTATGAAAATTTATCACATAATCTTGAACAGTTCCTTTTAAACTTTGCCTATGAAAATGTAATGTTCCGCAGTCGTTTGAGAAAGACATGATTGCCCTTTATCTAACCCATCCATTGCATGAAAACAACTCTTCTCATAGTAACATTTATTGAATAATAGCAACAAGCATGCATTATAAATCAATGGTTTGAAAGAGATAAAATAGATACAGCTGGTAACTATCATACAGCGAGCAATGATAACCATACAGGACTTTGGCAGTGCTGAGGTAAGGAGGAAAGAAGCATTGGTAGCTACTACAACGAACAGACAAAATAGGAACAGACAAATCCTTAAAACGTTTCGTGACTTCATGGTAGTGTTGATTCACTCTACTATCCCAAGGTGGGAGCAAAATATCATCAATGATTAGATTGGGAAATACTTTCCTCTCCTTACCAGGATTATTACAAAAGATGCGTATAACATTGAAAGCAGCTAACCATCGTTTAAAGTCAATAAGAAGAGCACTCTCACAAGAAAAGCCATAGTCTTGCAAATATTTCAGATTAAGTCCATGAATGTGTTTTCTCGCCCATTGATCAACATTGGGATTGCAGTTGGCATGTTGATGATAGACACTGACAATCTGATATGTCCAATTGTTCATAGCAATAGCACTGAGCTCCTGTACAGGTTCACCCTCACAATCCATAAAAATGATGATAGAAGCCTAAAACGGAAATTTACACATCTAAGGAAACGTTCTATAACATATTACAAAATGAAGAATTACATCGATGCTTTTCACGACAAAATACACAAATGATATGATGGCAACGAAGAAGTAAAATGTATCTAATAAGACCACGTCTACGACACTCAAAGCACATAAGCGAATTGTCATAGGGTAGAGTTAGGAAAGGACTAGTAATTCTCCTTCTTTGATTTGCGTTTTGAGGCAGCATTCTTCTCCGACTTGCGCTTCGTACCACTGCTGTTAAGGATTTGATCAATTATGTCGTCCACGTTGGATGGTTTTGGAATATATAGGATGGATTCCATATGCATGGAGAGAGAGGCTATTTTATTATCCTTATGCCGACCATAATATAGCCCATTCACTTTGAAAAGGATATCCCAAGTACCTTCTCCGAGCTCGTCGCATGTGATGGGTGTTGAATGATCTCCCTCCTTCTTATAGTAAGTGCACCAATGTGATACCGGTAGGCAAATTTGATTACCATCCCAAATCTTTCTATAGGGAGTATCCTTGTCATCTCTCGCCTTCCACTCTTGAGCAAGAGGAGTAGGAATGTCTATATTTAATGTCACGTACTCCTCAATAATATCAAGTTGGTGGCGAATGTACGGACTCACGGGGATCAGTATGTAGTCCCCATACTGATTGTGCATTATCTTGACATCCGTGGAAGGGAGCATTCCCGTTTGGAGTACTACACCATGATCGTCATAACGCAAGACTTGTTTATATTTACGCTGTAGCGGTGTAGGATTATGTACCTTGGTTGTTTCTTCCACTGGCCTCAGTTGTAGATGATCTGATCGTAGCGAACCTTGTAACGTTTGACCACCATTTTGTCCTACTAGTGCAGCAGATGGAGTAGATGCCTGAAAATGGAAAAGATTGTATTAACTTTACGTTCAAGGGAGGGAGGAAAGTAGCGACTTACCATTTTAGTTGGATAATAGAACAGGGAACTAGAGAGAGAGAGAAAATGTGCGTCCGTCACTCGTGCAATTCAACGATGGAATGATTCTCACTGTGGAAGGCTCGCTATTTATATAGAAATGCTTGATTCTCATTGGATGATGATCCTCATTGGACAATAACATCAAGCTGATTCCAAATCTGGCCTCCGTTTACCAATCCGAGCCTTCATTCGCCCGCTGGAGCTGTTTCTTGGGAAATTCTAACTCTGTCGTTTTTCGTCAATCTCCCAAAATCTTAAATGGCGTCTCACATCTAAACGAAGACAGATATGAACAAGCCGATTCTTTCACTGAATTTGTCTCACTCTTAGCTTTCAAACGAACTATTGCACGACAAAATCCGTCCACTAGAAGCCAAGATCGAAGCTAGCTGTCCAGAGGGGGGGGAGGTCCGTGAAATTTGATGAAAAATGTTTTGGTGACGGTCCCAGGTCGAAATTCCACACTTTGGAAAATTTTCAAAATTTTACCCATACAAAGCCACTCTGACACTTAGGATTTTTTCAGGTGAGCTCCAACCAAAAATCTTGTAACAGCTCTAACTTTTGAACGAAGACAGATATGAACAAGCCGTTTCTTTCACTGAATTTGTCTCACTCTTAGCTTTCAAACGAGCTATTGCACGACAAAATCCGTCCACTAGAAGCCAAGATCGAAGCTAGCTGTCCAGAGGGGGGGGAGGTCAGTGAAATTTGATGAAAAATGTTTTGGTGACGGTCCCAGGTCGAAATTCCACACTTTGGAACATTTTCAAAATTTTACCCATACAAAGCCACTCTGACACTTAGGATTTTTTCAGGTGAGCGAGCTCCGACCTAAAATCTTGTAACAGCTCTAACTTTTGAACGGCTGGTCCGATTGACTCGCGGCAAAAAATGGCGTCGAGCAGTTTTTTCTCCTCTTTCAAACGAGTAGCTGTAAGACAAAATCCGTTCACTAGAACCAAAGTTAGAAGATTGCTGTCGGGGGGGGGTCAGTGAAATTTGATGAAAAATGTTTTGGTGACGGTCCCAGGTCGAAATTCCACACTTTGGAAAATTTTCAAAATTTTACCCATACAAAGCCACTCTGACACTTAGGATTTTTTCAGGTGAGCGAGCTCCGACCTAAAATCTTGTAACAGCTCTAACTTTTGAACGGCTGGTCCGATTGACTCGCGGCAAAAAATGGCGTCGAGCAGTTTTTTCTCCTCTTTCAAACGAGTAGCTGTAAGACAAAATCCGTTCACTAGAACCAAAGTTAGAAGATTGCTGTCGGGGGGGGGGGGGGGGTCAGTGAAATTTGATGAAAAATGTTTTGGTGACGGTCCCAGGTCGAAATTCCACACTTTGGAAAATTTTCAAAATTTTACCCATACAAAGCCACTCTGACACTTAAGATTTTTTCAGGTGAGCTACGACAGACCACCCTCCCAACCTGGCCGGCACACCACGCCAACCTAGACACCACATCACCGCGCGCTATACGACGGTCGGCCAGAGGGGGGGACGTCAGCGAACCTGACGGACGCACGTGGCCGGCACACCACGACACTCTGCCGTTCCAGAGGGGGGGGACGTCAGACTCAAAGCACCACGGCGGCCGACCACGACACTCTGCCGTTCCAGAGGGGGGGACGTCAGCGATGGCGGCCATCTTGCGCGGTCCAGAAGTGGAGTTTTACTTACTACTTAATTTGCATTTAGATTTGCTAAATTTCAAGAGGACCCTATTTTGCATTTTGATTTGCTAAATTTCAAGAGGTCCCTAATTTTAACAATTTTTTATAAATTTTAAGAGGACCCTCATTTTTTCATTTTTTTCCTTTTTTTATCTACCTGGGTGTGAGATCCGGTGCTGAGCGAAGCGATGCGCCGGATCTCATACCTATAACTACTTCTGTAATTGAAATGATATTTGATTTACTTCATTAGCTATTTGATCAAATTTTTCAATCTCATCTAACGTAATAACATTATCATCACATACGCTTTGAAAGTAATAATGCAGTTTATCATAAACTTCTTTAACGTGTGAATGTTTATTTTTTAATGATTTTCGTTTCTTCGTTATTGAAGATTTATCTAACATTGTAATAAGTGAAGTTGTAAAAACACCCGTACCTGTTAAAGCAGTAGCAATTACTGGAATTACTAAAACACCTGAAGATATAACAATTGTTAAAGCACCTAAACTTATTGTTAAGAATATGCCAATTCCTTGTGTTACATTCTTAACTTTAGACCATCTCTTTCTTAATTTTTTATAATGCTCTAATCTTAATAATAATTGAGATTCTTTATCTTTCATATAGCGTACTCTATCTTTGTGTTTTTCTTTATTCAATTCACTTATTTTTAACTGTGATAACGAAGGATATATTCGTGCGGTTTCTTCCACTTTTGTTTCTTCCATTTTTAAAGAAATATTATTAGACACATAATTTTAGTTATCTCAAAAACCTGAAAAATGGATTTAAAAGACGTTTTTAAAAATACCAATTTTTCTAATGTTGTGTCCTGGAACGGTCATGATTTTGGGAGTAAAATGTCATAATTACAAATTTGAGTTTCTTAACTTTTATGATTTTTTCGGTGTCCTGGAACGGTCATGATTTAAGCGAGAAAATTGTAATTCTCAAATTTTGAGATTCTTAACTTTTATGATTTTTTTTCGGTGTCCTGGAACGGTCATGATTTTCGAGATAAAAAATTGTAATTCTCAAATTTGAGATTTTGAAAAATTTGAAAAATTGGGTATTTTTAAAAACGCCTAAATTTATGAATTTAGGTCTTAAAAACCTGAAAAAGGGTTCAAATTCATGAATTTATGTCGTTTTTAAAAATACTATTTTTTCAAAAAATGATACTTTTCAAATTGACTAAATTTATGAATTTAGGTCTTAAAAACCTGAAAAAGGGTCAAAATTCATGAATTTATGTCGTTTTTAAAGATACTATTTTTTTGAATTTTATGGTGTCCTGGAACGGTCTAAATTCATGAATTTAGGTCTTAAAAACCTGAAATAATGACCTAAATTGATAAATTTAGTCGTTTTTAAAGGTGCAAAAAAAATTGAAAAATGGGGTGTCCTGGAACGGTCTAAATTCATGAATTTAGGTCTTAAAAACCTGAAATAATGACCTAAATTGATAAATTTAGTCGTTTTTAAAGGTGCAAAAAAAATTGAAAAATGGGGTGTCCTGGAACGGTCTTTTGCCCATTACTCAAAGGAGCTTGACTTGCAAAAATTTACAAATAGGTCCGCCCACCTGTATATTGTCTTTGTGTAGGCCTGTCTATGCTTGTCACATCAATTCACATCAATAATGCTATCTATATGTACATATCTTCCTGCACTCCGCCCTGTACCCGATAATGAATTTCGTGTTGGCCTACTCGATCGTGCACACCTGCGTCTACCGGCATTTGTGTCCCTAAGCAGGTTGCTCCTCAATTAGCTATCAGAAACATACACAATTTTTAAGCGAACTCAATCGAAGCTATATTGCATATTATCCAAAGATGGCATAAAACAGGGAGTGAAGTTATGTGATGATCATTGAAAATCTAATTCAGTCTTCTAGAAGTGCACGAACACATGATGCGTGGGGGAGGCAGTATACCCGTTAGATCGGCCGACTCCGGTACGCGTTCGTTAACACGAACTCGGCCTGGTAAACGGATCGTTCCTACCGACACGTAGCCAGTACGAGCTCGTGTACAAAAGGAGGTTCCAAAAAAAATCCGCCCTGCTGCTTGATTTGCAGGCTTCCATTTAATCTCCAGTGTTCTATATTTTAGCTGGAGATTAAATGAAGGCCCGTTTTTACAAGCAACAGGGCGGATCCTACTAAAGAGAAAGTCAAACATGTCAAATAATAGGTTTATTCTTCATGAAATTATAACCACGTACCTACTGATTGCCTCGAACTATAATCACGTAACACTGCCTGAGTTGACTAAAATAACAATACCTCGGAAGCTTGACAGCAGTTCGGTAGCACTTAACCGGTTATCCCAATCTTATCCGGAAATGAGAGAATTATTGTCTCTGAAAAAAGAAACATTTCTTTTGACATTTCACGCTGGATTCATATTATCGCAAAAAGCAAGGAAATGTGTAGGATGCATCCATGCAAGAATTACATGATTTATTATATATAAAGGCACAAATGAAACAAAATTTGTAAATTACATAAGCAGTATTTACTGTGCCAATGTCAATTATAAATAGCATGCAAAATTATGATGAGATTAACAACATCTAAGTCAATGCATGAATTAAACAGAGCTTCTCTAGACCTGAAATAACAAGCAATACGGCAATCATGAATCGTTAATTAAGTAAAAATGGAATGTTCAGAAAACAAAAACCAATTTCATTGGAAAGCAAACTGTAGGTAGACAAGTGTGATTTAAGTTAAAACTTCATTTTGAAATTGTCTTATGTAAGAACTAATGAATTGGGGTAAGAGGCGCATATAAAGAAAGTAATAATCCCTCCCATATTGTTAGATGCCAAAATTTAAACACACGTAACAAAATCTATCTAATAAACAATGTTTATGTCAACTTGCCTTTCTATGGTGACAAATCTAGTCTTTTCATTCGCAAATCGATCGATGAACTGCTGGCCAAGTTTGCTCCTGCCGCAAAACCCATAATTATTTTTAAGACCAACTGTATTCCTGTTGCTTCTCCTAAAGATCGTCTGCCAGTGGCCGCCACGTCTTCTGTTATTTATTCTTTTCGTTGTGGTTGTGGATCAACCTATATTGGACGGACGTCACGACCACTGACAGTTCGAGCGCGGGAGCACATACCCAGGTGGTTCTTAAATGGTCATTTAGGAATTTCTCGCTCTGCAATTACTGAACATGTGCTCAGTTGCTGTAGTGTTCCGAATGACCCTATCAGCAAGTTTGAGATTGTATGCCACGCTTACAATGACCGCATTTTACGTATCCTCGAGGCATTGTTTATTAGACGTGATAATCCCAACCTGTGCAAGCAAAAGGACCATGTGATTAATCTTCGCTTGCCATGGTAATCGGGTGACTCACAGTCTGCCGCTGCTATCGCGTGTTGACCTGTATCTCAACTTTCTCCTTCTTAAAAAATGTTTATCTTTCAATGTAATTTCACATGCTGGGTTACCTTTGACAAGACCAGTCGAAACATGTCAGGTTTACATTTTTCTTCCTAATTTCAATAAACTTTATTATGACTTCGAAAGCATTCTGTGCGCTTTTTATTTATAAAATTACAAACAGGCACAATTGTTTCAAAATCTATCTAGGCAAATCCATCTATCGCAGATGTTTTGCGACCCAACGCTTGATCATTGATGATGTCGCTGATTAAGTATTCAAACCATGAGTTAGCAGCAGAAAAAGCAACATTTATAAGAGCATTTATAGAGCGCACAAAAACAGTAAAAGTCACTAGGCGCTGAATAGAAAAGTTTTCAGTGACCGACGAAAGGTATTCAGCTGTAGGTCACTGTCCCTGAGATGGATAGGGAGGCTGTTCCATAGTTTAGGTCCAGCACACGCGAAGGCTCGATCACCAAGTCGCGTATGTGATCTACGTACGGCACATGTCAACACATCATATGACCTTAATTTGCGATCCCCAGGATGCTTGATTAGGGTGCACGCATCTGCAATATAGTCCGGAGACATGCCGTGTAGGGCTTTGAAAACATGGACTGCTAACCGATACTTTATCCTTTGCCGTACTGGGAGCCAATGAAGCTCAAGGAGGACCGGAGTGATATGATCACGTCGCCGAGTTCCCGTGATCAGGCGGGCTGCTGCGTTCTGCACCGCTTGGAGACGACGTAGAAGAACATCCGAGATATTGTAGAAAAGTGAACTGCAGTAATCAACACGAGATGATACAAAAGCATGAACTAAAGTCTTAGCAGCGTCGGTCGGTGGGGAGTGGATGACTAGTCTTAGCTGGCGTAGGAAGCAAAAGGCTGATCGGCAAACACCTGTAACGTTTGCAGACATCGTTAGGTTACTGTCCAGCATAACGCCAAGATTGCTCACTGACTCGACAGGCGTGATCGATGTAGACAAAATGTCGATGGTAGCAGGTTTGATCTTTGCAACTTGCTGCCTGGATCCCAACCAGATAACGATTGTCTTCTCTGGATTAAGCCGAAGTCTGGAGGCCATCAACGAGTCCCCTAGGTCAGAAACGCAGCATGACAGTCGGTCGATAGCAGACTGGGCTTCATCACTGGGCACGCTAATGTACACTTGACAGTCGTCTGCGTACTGATGGAACTGCATGCCATGGGACTCCACGATTGTACTTAACTCAGCTGTGTACAGGTTGAATAGCAAGGGCCCTAAGACTGAGCCTTGGGGGATGCCTTGACACATTTGCTGTGTGGTTGATACTGAATTGGATGTTTGAAACCGTTCCAAACAGTTCGTTAGGAAAGATGTCACCCAGCGAAGAACGTGGAATTTAAAACTAAATTGGTTTTCAAGTCGAAGGAGTAGTAGCTCGTGATTGACACAGTCAAACGCAGCTGACATGTCGAGCAGGCTCAGGAGTGTCACACATCGATCGTCAGCAGCAGTGAGAGCATCCGATGTAACTCGCAGCAAGGCCGTTTCGGTTGAATGAAATTTTCTGTAGGCTGATTGGCACCGTGGTAGAAGGTTTTCCTCAATAAGATGGGCATTGATCTGTTGAGCAACAGCACGTTCGATGATTTTTTGACAAAAATGGTAAATTTGATATTGGTCTGTAGTTCGCCATATCCGTCGGGTCAAGAGTCGTCTTTTTGAGACAAGGTCTCAGAATGGCAAGTTTTAGACTGCTAGGTAGTTTTCCACACGACAGAGAAGTGTTGACTATGGCGGTGGTGGAATATTGACACTGGCGTAGTTGTCTGGCGTCGCGATGTTTAGGCGAATATCGTCACACGCTGAAAGCCAGGTCTCCGTCAAGGCCAGGATGTTGGAGTTTTGTTCTTTGATTATAGTCTGTATGGTATTCCCTTTATTAGAAAGAGACTGAACGTTAATCCATCCCATATTTGTTTGCTGGTCTGATGGTCTTTCCTTGACTTCCTCATAAGTCGATGGTTTAGATGGCGTTACTGACGTAGCAGATGAAGTAGTATGTGGATGACGAAGAAGTCCGAAAAACCAGAGAGCACGCCTGGCTTTACGATTGAGTGGTGACGCACTCGATCTGAGAGACAAGAGAGAGGCGCGCGAATAAACCAGGCGTGACGTCATCGTGGGATGCACGGTCATGTGTACATTGCGGTCGGCAGATACCCTTGCGTACTGTGCTTGCGTATGAACAAAGCAGGAAGTCTGCATGTGCAGCGTAGGGAAGATGTCAGCGATGTGGGGAACTGCTATCTGGCAATGGCGATAACCTCACAACAATAGTCACAAAGCCGTTCAAACTGTCGAGCGCTCGAACGTCCAAATGTCAGCACGGAATTTTGGAACGATACGTTAAAATGAAGAGCAGCTCAAGGCACACAAGATGGTATAAAAATCAATGATGTTGGACACATGTTCGCACAGTAGATCACAGAAAAACATCCCCGTTACGCACGTGTGTGAAGTTGGCGCAACCACTCAGCGCAACTATTTTGTTTTTACTGTGCCACTCCCAAAAATTACATCAACCACACAATTCGAGGTCGCTGATTATGTGCCACTACTCGGTATCACGAAATTCAGCCTCCTTTGGCCAAAAAACGCAATTCAAATTTCAAATTGGTTGCGCTGTGAAGTTGGTACAACCAATTTTTCCGACTTTCATCAATTTAGCGCATCAAACAACAAAACTCATAACAAACGACGACAACTCATCCACGCCTAATTATGTGCCACGCAAAAAATTAATAAAATTAATCGATCTTCATGGAAAAAATCAAGTTTCAAAATTTTGTTACACCGAAGTGTGAGGTTGGCGCAACCAAATTTCAAATCAAAATTACTCTGCACCAAAGCAGTTATGCATCACATAAATAGCAACAGCGGGTGTGCCAGGTCAACATTCATCAGAATCAATCAAACAAAAGCAGTCTTTCGCCCGTCCAAAAAGAAAACATTAAACATCAAAATCACATGACAAGGCTTCTAATAAGATCCAGCGCAACCATTTTTCATTTCGAGTGTGCCACTCCTGAAATGCATGTTTCTTGTACAATTTGGGGTCGCTGATTATGTGCCACGCATCAGTTTTACTAAATTCGGCCTCCTTCACTAGGAAAAGTCAATTCAGAGTTCAACTACATCACACAATAATTCCAACGCAACCACTTTTCAAGGTGAAATTACTCTGCTCGAACACCGTTTCACATCAAATAAATAGCACCATCGGATGTGCCAGGAAAATACTCATCAGAATCGACCAAACACTCGTGCCTATTTACTCGCTTAATCAGAAAATATCATCCTTCAAAAACACATGATTTCCTGCCACGTATAGGCAGGACGTGACGTCTGCATAATACCTTTTACATCAAGCTTGTCTCAATCGGATCATTTACACATTTCAAGAACTGATACAAGCCATGATAAAAGCGAACTTATTAAAGTGAAAAAGCACCAATCCTGATCAAATCATCTTTTATGAATAAATAATAATGCGATGAATTATTTATATCTACTAAATACGGGAGGTGTGTACAGTACAGCTTTACTGATGTAGGTCTCACTGTAAACTGCACACCACTAAAACAGCAGTTACAGTAATATATCCGTTAAGCTTAACAGATAACTGTACATAATTCATCGCAATATACTTTTGGGAATTTAGGCGCAGATTTCACCAGTCTTTGTTACTCTCGCACTAAATTTTGATATGAGAAGACATTTTCTATTAGCACTATACTTGAGTAAATCATTCACGACTAAATCACAAAATATTAACATGGAAATCGCTTATGAATTCGATTGTAGAATTTGTGATTCCCGATGAAAGTAGGTCCACATACGAAAACCCCACAGTCGTCGGACCTTTCCACCTTCAATGCGAACTTAAAACGCATGAAGGATCACTGGTTGGCATGGATATTTTACACATTTACACAGTTTCATAAGTTTTAGAAATGTGAGAGTGATCGATTCAGGCAAGCTTGATGGAGCAGGCAAATTTAAATACGGTAACTTGACTAGTATATGATTTAGAAAACAGGAGAAGAGTCAAGTGAGATGGCACGCAATATCTTAAAACTGTATGTAGTTTTATGTTAAATGCGGAGTTACCAATCTACCATAGAGTAGGTATATTAGGTAGATTGGTAACTCGGCATTTATTAAATTCCCAATGTGTATACACTTTCGGTGAACTCGAGGGGACATAGTTGCTAATTGTTACCAAATGTGAGATATGCAAATTTTTGCAGTTCTGAGGAAATTACCACGGAATTGAGTGATCATGATAGTAATACAGAAGGAATGATGGTATTTTACAGAATTCTCAGTGTCATGACAGCCCTGGAGATTTAATGCTTGTTGAATTAGCAATTCGATTGGTTCCTATTACTTTCATGCTCAACCTCAAGAGTATTTTCTTTAGCGTGATCATATCACAGGCAACCTGCCACTTGCAGAGCAAAATCACATAATCAAAGACAATTACTTCATTTAACTTTGAAAGATGTAAATGGTTCCACATCACTATTCAGATTCAAGAAGTGAAACACGAATTTAGTGAATCATCAAATCATGCCGGTGAAAATTGAATTAAAAACTTGAAATTTCAGCCAAGAAAGATCTCGACTTTTTCATGAAGACTTTCATTATAATACAATTCATGAAAATCCCTTGAAATTAGCTTTATTTCCCCTTAGTTAGGATGTTTATTAGCAAATTTTCATTCCTTTTGATATCCAACTTGTTTCATACTACTTACATAGGAGAGCCACATCGACAATATATATAAATTTATAAAATTCTGACATTCTAAAAATTGCTCAAATAATTTTTAGGACCACAGGAACGTAATCTCCGCAAAAAACTGAATCTATTGATATAAAAATTTTCACTGTATACAGATACTTTTTTGAGTCGACACTCTACCTATATATCCCTACTCTATGCACTCTACCTAATATACTTACTCTATGATCTTGCTAGATCCATAGATGATGCAACTACTCTGTCTATACAGAGTCGATATATAGGTAGAATGTCAACTCAAAAAGTATTTGTATACAGTGAAAATTTTTATATCAATAGATTCAGTCAAAGATATTTAATTGTTTAAAAGGGCTAGATGAGAAATAGATGCCTAAATTTGAACCCATTTTAGTACGGTCCTTATCGTGGCAAAAAAAGCATTACGGCAATGGAGCGAAATTGCTGTTTTGTAGGCTGTACGGTGTACAATGCGACAAAAAGCCTTGGAAATGGCACATGATGTAAAGCATAATTCACTGATATTGCGTGATAAGTTTCAAGAATATTCGTTTAGAAGTTTCTCTGAAAAAAATTGTTAAAGGTGAGAGCAGTAATACAGCAATTTAATGCAGTACTATCAACTTGGAAGAAAAAATATTCAGATGAAGACTGATGGGGTGTTGATGAACACTCCACTCCCTCTGTAGAATTCATGACTATTAACAAATTAAGTGAGAATCCGAATATTACACTGAGGAATTGGCTAGCCTACTCTTTAACTCAACGAAAGCAAGTTTTGCAAGTTGAGTCATGGAAGCAAGTTTAGCAAGTCCTTTCAAATTCTGATAAGTTGATGCAAGTTTTACAAACATGGACATTAACACCACGGAAACAAGTTTCACATTACAAGTTTTAGCTTAAACAAAGCAAGTAAAACATATTTTTCAAAATATAGCAATGCAAATTCAAACTTTACATAAAGCTTGCAGGCGCTTGCAAGTTTTAATCGAATTTTGAAAATTCTTGCAAGCTTTTCCAAAGTTTCACAAGTTTGCGCGTCCCGGGTATAAGGCTCAGTCATGTCAACAACGCTCTTCGAGTTATTCACCAGGCTGAAACTAGAACATGGATCTATGTATTGCAAATAATTAACAGAGGGCTTCTTGTAGGTCCAAATGGAATCGATCATCTGATGTCTGCCAATGTCAAAGATGTCAATGTGCATCGTATAACATACATGTCTATGAACATACATATTGTTATATGCTGCTTGTTTTTATTTGCTTTAGCCAATTTTATATAAAATTTTCTAATAACTCATGTATATTTTTTTCTGTTGTATCAGATAATTTCTTACCACAAAATTACATTTGCACGTTAGATTAATGCCAAGTTTGGCATTCGCGTTTGGCGTGGCCGGCAACGGAGGGCACAGCAACGATGTACATGTACAACCACAGCCAGGCTTCATACTTATTACAAAAAAACAACCTGCATGATCAAAAGTATAAAAGACGCGGTTCATTTTTCTGCTCAGAAAAGTCATTTAGTCATGTATTTGGTGCAAACCCTTATAGTTACTTTGATTTGGTGAACTGTAAGTGAACTTCACTCTGCTCTCATCTAAGAATGAAACAATTGGTTTTCATTTGTGTTATTCCTATATAACTTGTGCTCTTCAGATTTAATAATCAACTGACATAGAATAATGCAATGAAGTCTAATTGAAAGAATTGTATCAACAGGATGCTCTTGTTCACACTGTTTTGCAAAACATCTGAAAAAGTAGAATAGACGCTGTATTTAGACAAATACAAAAATTTCTTGATTTATTATCAAAATGCCTTTTTAGTTCCGTAATTACTAAATAGAGGCAATGAAAAGGAATATATGTGTCTCGCTTACAAATATTTTCAAATTCATACAATATCAGCTGATTTTCACTGGTTTCGTTGCACACGAAGTAAAAACACGTCTATTTCCTATCTAGCCCTTTAATATTAAATATCAATAGATTCAGTTTTTTGCGGAGATTGCGTTCCTATGGTCCTAAAAATTATTTGAGCAATTTTTAGAATGTCAGAATTTTATAAATTTATATATATTGTCGATGTGGCTCTCCTATGTAAGTAGTATGAAACAAGTTGGATATCAAAAGGAATGAAAATTTGCTAATAAACATCCTAACTAAGGGGAAATAAAGCTAATTTCCAAGGGAATTTCATGAATTGTATTATAATGAAAGTCTTCATGAAAAAGTCGAGATCTTTCTTGGCTGAAATTTCAAGTTTTTAATTCAATTTTCACCGGCATGATTTGATGATTCACTAAATTCGTGTTTCACTTCTTGAATCTGAATAGTGATGTGGAACCATTTACATCTTTCAAAGTTAAATGAAGTAATTGTCTTTGATTATGTGATTTTGCTCTGCAAGTGGCAGGTTGCCTGTGATATGATCTCTTCAGAACTGCAGTGAATTTCTTCAGAACTGCAAAAATTTGCATATCTCACATTTGGTAACAATTAGCAACTATGTCCCCTCGAGTTCATCGAAAGTAAAATCGAAAGTGTATACACATTGGGAATTTAATAAATGCCGAGTTACCACTCTACCTTATATACTGGCTCTATGTCTGTGCATGCAATAGTTGTATTCTGTTGAAGGTCTATCTGTGATAGTCACTTTGATACCTTTTGTAAGTCACCTTGTCCAAGTGTTTGTACACTGTAAATCGCTCAATACCAATCACATACGAAGGATGCATACCAAAATATTTTTTTGGTATATTTCTGTATTCTCTTGGCATATATTTGTATGCTTTTCGTATGCTTTTTCAAATGTGGTATGCTTTACATACTAAAGACATACCAGCACAATGTTAATGGAAAGCATCAATGATTTCTAATATATGTTGATTTAAGACCCTCTGTCAATAAAGATCACACTAATATCACTACTGTTTTGTAAGTAGTGAGATAATGACATTCAAGAGTCAAACTTGCAATACTGAATTCCATTTTAATACATGTAAGTATAAGGCATTTCATAAATACTCAATAGGTATTTAACCATCAACAATTATGCATTATGTAATTTTGGAACTAAGCGTATTATCAATCCGAAATAAAAACACATTATAATTCATGAACGCAAAAATAGTTATGTTTGAGATATATAAGTCAACATGGTTGCTCGATTGTTATCGTATTATTTAAATGATGTTTATCAATTTACTTCATGGAAATGAGCTAATTATGAGTCTTGTGAATGCCATATAAGACAAGTAGCAACGATGACATGCGGCGTTACTTAAACAATAATTCCAATCTAGTTAAATACCACACTGTCACAAAGAAATATTCAAGACTGGTATTACTGGAAAAATGTTATTTGACAGTAGTATGTAATATAGCTTATTTTTTGCCATGTGAATTAACGCTCTTCATACTAAACACATACCAATGAGGACGAATTTGCATCGGGTCTCGTATATAAAACATACCAACAATTCGTATTTCAATGTAAAACAGCCAATCACAGATAGAATAGTTCGTATCGCTACATACCAATCACATACGAAAGTAAGTGAGATGTGGTATGAAAAACATACCAGATCTCTGTAAACATGCGAGAATCTCGTATCAGATGCTAGTTTCAAATTGTATGTGATTTTTGTATATGCTTGTATGTAATTTTCGTATCCAGCGGTTTACAGTGTATATATATATTGAATATATAGCCACATATAATGCCAATACTCCCAATGATATTCAATTCGAAGTGGCCCCAACTTTTCAGCTACCTTACCACGCTAATAAAGAAGATCGTGAGAGACAGGAGTGACAATTTATTTTAAAATTTAAACCTCAGCTGAATGAGGGTTGACATAGTTGACCAGTTTGCGAGTCAGGCGATGCATTTCACAGGCAAGTAAAGAGAGTTTCTGACTCGATATAATTTATTGATCGAAAGTAAAAAGTTATAAATTTACACGTTGCACAGCTTGACGGGCCTTCGGCATCCAGCGCCTTCTTACGATCGATAGTCAAATGGCCAGAGAAGGCGCTGGACGCCGAAGGCCCGTCACGCTGTGCGACATGTAAATTTATAACTTTTTACTTTCGACCAATAAATTATATCGAGTCAGAAACTCTCTTTACTTGCCTGTGAAATGAATGAGGGTTGATTAATTTTTTTATTTTTATGTAATTGAGGAGGGGAGATATAAACCATACAGTAAAATATAAAATCTCCAAAATCCGGATTGAACTTTTTCATTTTTAATGAATGATTTCGGATTCAAGGTCTTGGTACATTCCTTATTGATTTTATTCTCCTACTCTTTCCTTTGTCATCGTATATATATGGGTCACTCCACAAAGATTCACCCAATTTTTGGAAAATTTTGTGGCACTATGTCTCAGATTTTGCTCATTTTTGGATATATGTTTACCTACTATGTCATAGAAAACACCAAAGCTTGAAATTTTAGCTCCCAATTTTGAATATAGCGGGATCTAGACCTATTTTTAGAAATTCTATTTTTTCCAAATTTTTGAAATTCTCAAAATTTGAATTTTTGCGCAGCTTTTACTTTTCTCTGTAATTTCGTAACTCAACCAAACTTGGCATGCAGCATTAGTTTGGCATAAAGGAATTCCTGTATGAATATCAGTAGGTAACTGGCATGTAGAACGGAGCTGCATGGCTCCAAAGATGGTGGAAAAATCGGGTCCGCGAAAAAACACAAAAAATTTAAACTTATCTCACAACTTTCTGTATTCTTGTTGTCGGCAATAACCATGATAATTGTGTTGCTGTATGTCAGTGTGTTTCACATCTGTGATATTAAGCGGTAACCAGAATACACAGAGCTACACCAGGCGTTCAAAAATCGTGTTTTTCCAAATATTGCCAAAAATGGCTGTTTTCCAGCTGGGCTAGCTTTCTTCTGTATGCCAGTTTTGACTCCAAATTGATGCTAAAACTCAGAAGCATGCTCATTTGCGTGTGGTAGAAATTTGATCAGGTAACCGATAGTTCAAGTGGTATAAATTGTCCAATTTTGATTTTGCACATTTTTCAATATATGATGTCAATATAGAGTGTGGTAAGACGCCCTCCTTAAGCGAGATTCGACTGCTCAGGAACTGTTGCGCTTCTTTCTGCCAGATCTTGCCATTATTAATTATTTCAGTGTATATGTACTAGTTACATGGACAAGGACTACAGCTAGAAATTCAGAGAAGATCCTATATTTTTCAACTTTCAAAAAGTACCTATAGGTGATAAGACGCCCCACCCTGGGCGCAACCCACTCCCAACTTTTAAAATTATGAAATATCTTAAGGAAAGCTTGTCTATTTGGCCAATGTGATATGATCATCTAGCAAAACCAAAACAACTTGTCTTCCAGCTATTTATTCTATAACATACAGGGGCCTATAGAACAAGATTAGGCCAAAACCTGGAGTTATCAGTAAAAAACATAATTCACAAATATAACTTGGCAGATTGCCGGCAGCACATTCCTCATGCCCCCACTGACTGCATTGCGTACACCAACTGTATCCACTTTTCATGTGGTCGGTTATTCGAATACATTTCGTTGCATGCAATGCATCTGCATTCTGAATCGTCTCTTGGGATTGACTTGGTCTTCTTCACTGTACGAAGTCCTAGTGGCAGACGATATAGAGCTACTTTCTTTTTGGCCTGTAGGTGTTGCTTATTTGGAGCTGACGTGAGGTTTTGTGCCCTTTCTGCTCTCCGCTTCCTTGGACGCTCTGTTTCTAGTTTTCATAGCTGACGTCTACGCGCATGATGCTTGTGATTGCATGCCCAACTCGCGCGATCATAAAGCAACTGCACTGATTAACCGATTTAACAGTGCGCATAGACAAAAAGGAAAAAATATCCTGCATTATTATAGACTTCTGAGAAATCGATGGGGGCGTCTTACCCTGAGGGGCGTCTTACCCCACTCTACCCTACAATAGCACTTAAAAACGTTAAGTTGTTGTGCGGTAAGAAATTATTCCCTTTCATAGATATTATACAGGAAAGTTTGATATATTGCAATAGAGCCAAATATGACTTTCGAAGTTCGAGCTTTGTTGGACTAGATATGCTTTATCAATCGACATTGTACTTTTGTTCTGCTCAGTTTCTGCGAAATCCTCGGGATCGATTTATTTTAATGTTTTCTTAACTAATCAATTGCATTTAATAATTTAAATTATTCTAATGGTGAGACATCATTCGCAACAAACCGGAGAAGAGCCCTAATGCATTTGTAACAAACAGTATTTCACAGTTGATGCTGAAAAATATCATGTAGAAAATATATGCTAGACAATTCGATTGTGGTGAAAAATGATTTGGTTGTATGAAATATGTAGAGTCTCTTTCAATAACAGATGACTGACTTATATTTATGAATTACTGTGATCGTCAGTTAGCATCGAAAGATCCTTCATACACGAAATGCATTTTTGATTACACTAATCTAGAGATGACACAGTTGGAGATTACACCAGTTTAGAGAGAGAGATGAGCTTCTGCTTTTTTGACAATGCTTTTAAAAAAGCAGAAACTCATCTCTCTAAACTGGAAACATGAACGTAAGAAAACACTGAAAGAAACACAAAGAAAACGATATATTTTACTACTCGTTATAACAAAAACAATCCCAACATATACAACAAAGTTATTAAATCAGCAACTGAGAGCTTAAAATTATCAAACCGGTTCATATAAACTTCAAAAAATCCTATGAACATCCTCCATCTCTACTTCACATACTTAATGTTAAAAATCGGAAAACAATCAAAGGAATAACGAAATGTGGTGATAAACGATGCAGCTGCTGTTTCATTATCATAAAAGGTGAAACAACTAATTTCAAAAATGGCAAAATGAAAACGTTTAAAATCAAACAAAATCTGAATTGCCTTTCCCATAACATTATTTGCGCTCTATTCTGTAACGGTTGTAGCAAATATTATATTGGCCAATCCGGTGACATGTTCAGAAACCGATCAACCACACACCGGCAACATATTAACAACAGACATTATGCCGTATTAACAGTAAGCAAATTGCGCCAATGATCTCGATATTAAGTTCAGAGCGGCTCCCTTTTACCAGATGCCACCAAGTAGCAATAGGATTGCTAGGGAGAAGAAAGAAAATATTTCATTACTGTGCTTAAGCCAGACCTTAATTCTGATACGTGAATTATTTTTCGTTTAATCTCTATGCTCAAATGCAGCCATGTAATACATCTGTATTTTTGTAGATTTCTATTATGATGTAGCCTTATTTTTAAAAGTAAGTTATTATTCCCTTGAAAAGTCTCGAGAAGAGACGATACCGGTATGGAAATACTTGGATTGTTTTTACTTGGGTTAATCATTTATTATATTATTGCCATTTTTGATTCTATCTATGATATACAAATGTATAAATAGGACATGACTCTACATGTATTCTCGCTTGAGCGTGCTCTATAGTAGCATGGGTTTTATAGCTACATGTAGGTGAAAGTGAGACTGATGCCGGATTTAATCTGATTCAATCATTGGTCAAAATTGGTTTTGCATGTGCTGTACACGTAACTTCAAAAGTTGTGCTCGGATCGCGATTGAATCTTAAGTATGAATCCAACTTTGTAGACAGATTTCGCCAAATTTCGCTGTGTTACTGTTCATCATTGCTCACAATCACCACATCAATGACAATAAACTACATCATATTCGCTTTACCACTTAACCTACCATGATTTGCAGTTAAGCTGTGAAAAAGATGATTGTGACTACAGAAACGCAACTTACGTGGTTTTGCTTCTTGACTTACATAATAGCATAGATGCGACGATCAACAACTAATGGCGGCATAGAAATTGATAACAATAAAACCTCTAGAATGGAAGTAAAACTTCATGCGATACACAATGGTGGCACAAAAATCGCACGCATTTTTCACTTAGATACACTTGTCAACGTCTGTTTCATTGGGTTAGAATCAGTCACATGTGTAATTCTAAGCTTTTCATTGGTGATCCATGCCCCAACTTAGTTCCCCCTGATGTGCCGCGACCTTGAGTCAATTTCCATTCTAGTCAACTTTAGATAAACAATCTATTTCTATGAATGGCGGCAAGATTCGTGCCTGCAGTAATCAATAACGCAGTTCATAAGTCAGACCTGCATAACATTTGTTACCGATAATGTTCTTTCTTTCTCTATCACTAATCCCGCCTCCTACTGTTTATTGACAAATAAGTTCAGGAGAGTTATTTACCTTTCTTGCTAATCTCTTCGTCGACGTAGTCTGACTACCATCGTCTTCTGCTTCAACCTTTCCTTGATTTGCTGAAAGTTATGAGGCAATCGTGACAACAATATGAGTCTATTTGAGGCGGCGCTGTGGGCTAAATACTCTGTTAACCTTGGAGGCATCTCTTAATCAAGGAAGCCATTGGACACCTAATCAGTGGTAAGGGTACTTGAAGAATAACTTTCCCCTCCGCATTTTCAACCCTATCGGGATCCATAGCAGTTTACGTTCCTATAAGTTCCGTGTTGTTATTATCGGGTAAATATTGACAAGTCTCACGAGACTTATCATTGTTCCCACGCTAAGATAGCAATGACCATTCCGACTCAATATCTTCAGATTAGATAACTGTCTACCAAAAGTACTACTGTGTTGGAACGTTGGTGAGGATATGACTATTGTCGGGTCCGAAAATAAGGTAAGATTATCAGTCTGCCTTCAGTGACTTTATTCAGTTAATTAAGATCGGTCTGAGATGCCTTCTGAAAAGAACTTTGATGTGAAACGGCGGGGAATAAGCAAAAACAGCTACGAATAGTGTATACCGGCATACGGTAGCTAAACATACCTTTCTTTCACTAAATATAACTGAAAGCCTTTCGAAGTTAATCTAATTTCATTTGAAGCTAGCATAATCTTGTTTGACCGAAGGCAAACAAAATCTTGCGACGAAGGCTTTCGGGCGTCGCAGACGGCCATCGCCTGCGACACCCAAAAGGCTTGTGCTCACCATGAAAATAAAATTATAGTGATAAGCATACATCGACGCTGTGGCTTCCCGTGATGAACATTATCAGTGATACAATTGTCCTCTATTTCCTGGAATCATGCATTTTACATGTCCAAATTTTTATCAGTGTAACTTAGTGGTAGGAATTATTGAAAGAAGATCTGCTTGTCATGAAAAGGATTTTGTCTGGTTGTTATCAGAAATGAGATTGACCAGACGACGGGAGATCACAATGATTTTCAGCAAAACAGCGTAGCAAATACTCCTCAAGTAATTCAAAGTCGTCGATGTAATAATAAAGTAAAATTCGTAAATAGATAGAATATCGGCGTCCAGCGCCTGCGTTGGTCGATCTTATAATAGCGCTACAAAAGAGTCAAGCCGTGTAAAAATATATGAAGAGTGAGTGATACTGAGAATCGTGATGTCTGTATGGATGCATGTCGAATTGTGAAGTCACATTGTTCTAGTGTGACAGTTCATATTTCCTGTTTATTGGAGGTTTCAAAACAGTGTGTGATTGCATTGGCTTCTGCTCAGGGATGCGGAGTCGGAGTCCCGGAGTCCTATCATTTTTGCTGGAGTCGGAATCTGGAGTCCTATCAAATGATAGGACTCCAGACTCCGGCCTATAACTAGACCCGAAACATAATGCAAACAAATTATTTATTCTCGTCCATAGCTGTCACTGTCTTGATGTCAACTTTCTCCATCAAGCGAAAGTACAGAGACACTGCTGCATGCAAAGCTTGTAATACAGTCCGTTTCATAAAAAGTGGATCATCCTAAAATGTGACTAAATAAAACATAAGTATGATACAGAAAGCATTTTTCATGTTATTTATGTCCCTAATATATTTAAATGTCCTTATATAATCTGATAAGCTATGATACAGTAACGGTTCTTAAGAAGCTAATATTTTGTGGCCCTACCCTTATTGTCAATGACATTACCAATTCGCCTAGGTATTGATTCGATGATAGCGTTGATTTTTGACTGATCTAACTTTCTCCACTCTCTTTTTAACAGTGACGTAAGTTGTGATAGGCCTGCGCCATCTGTAGGTAGCAGTGAACGACGAACGTTACGTTCTAGAATACTCCATACATTTTCTATGGGATTCAGATCAGGAGAACGAGCTGGCCAAGATAATGTCCTAAGCCCTAATTGAGACTTGCATAAGTTGACTCTACTACTCCTTTGACACGTAGCATTATCATCCATAAATAACCAAGTCGATGGATCACCAAGTTGATCTGTCATTTGGCCAATGTTCATTCGTAAAACATTCACATAGCGTTCAGAATTCATGGTTCTTTGCTGTATGTGAAGTAGTTCTAGCAAGGCTGACACTTTGCCTTTTGTGAATGCGATCTCGTTATTGTTCATTTGTGCTTTGTATTGTTTTCAACCGGTAAGAGATAGATTTCTAGCTGAAAGCAATCAGGAGTGCTGCCAACACCACCGCAACGAAGTCAGGAAGCTATGGAACATGAAGTCCAGTTAATCACATGTAGCAGTTACATTATTGTTGATGAATAATTGTGCTATACTGGCTCTGATTGACCGATTTTCTTTATTTTTGTTTTGCTTGATAGCTTTTGGCTTGTAGAACAACATATTACATAACAAAGGAAACAAATGTAATTTTATAAGAGTGAGGTATGATTTTGTGTAACATTGCTAAATGAAGATCAAATTATCTACTACTTTTTTATCTGTAACAGGAAAACAACTCAATATTCATGCTTGAAATTTCCAACAATGATATTAATAAGTACAACTGATTTATCTTCCAAATTTCAGAGAAATTCGTTCAAGTTTGGCGGAGTTAGACAAAGTTGAAGTTAAGGCGATGTTTAAGGGTGATCCATTTTTTATGAAACAATCTGTAGTTGAGGAAATGAACCGTGATAGTGAAAAAAGGATTGTCTTTTCACTCGGTGATTTAGTAGAGAAGACAAGGCTTCCTAGCCTCGATCACATCTACGCGCCAAAGGTCACATCAGAGACAAAAATGAAATGCTAGTTTGTTTGAGAGTACCTCCTACCCTCACGTTAATCGTGTGTGATGGCTTCTCTAAAGCGCATATTGGAATCGAAGGTGTGCTCATATTTTTTTGGAGAAGAATGGGGATTTTCCTGCCTGGTAGAGACTGGAGAAAAGACATCAAGAAGATGAGAGGAGCCGAGTCGCATGCATCCAACTGAAAGCGACATTTGATCAACTTTCATCGAAAATGATTGATAATTGATACAGTAATCATCACTAAATATAGGTTCAGGTAATGATCTATGATGTAGGTTACCAGTTAATTTTTCAAAAAAGGCTTTATATACTTGACACCCGGAGTCGGAGTCCTATCAAAATGATAGGACTCCGCATTTCTGCTTGTGCTATTGTTGTTTTTCATGTGTTGAACAGTTTACTAATGACACCGACCTGAAAATTTCCGATGCTGCCCTCTCCATTGTGTTTATTTTTTAGATGTTGATATAAGGCACTGGTGATGCTTTTATTCTCAATGGATCTTCTGTTCTTGTAACTTTCTAATATTCGTATCTTTTTTATGATGGTCATTATTTTGTAAGATTTTTTGAAATTGAATTTACCGCATCGACGCCTTCCAAGATTACTTTCTACTACTCTAAACAGAGATTTTAACAAAATGGACGAAGTAGCGGCTTTAGTATCCTCAAAATTGATTCACCTGTTTGCTGCCACCAAGTCTTGGCTCTCATCCGAACATCCTGACGATCCTTTCTCCTTGGATGATTTCCTAGCTTTTCGTGATGACAGGGATGACGGCCGTCAAGGTGGTAGTATGGTTGTTCGGGCAAGAGCTTTTCTTAAACCAATTTTGATGGCAACCTCCGGTGATCCCTGTGGCTCCAACAGTATCTGGCTTCATTTTCATGAACTGAACATCTGTTTTGTTTGTTAAGTCGAACCTCTACATTGTGAATTTCAAAGGACCCGACAAAAAATTCACTATGAGGAGAGTTCACTATAAGGAGGTTTTCAAAAATTTGATCGTAATATTGGTTCTAAAGTAAGCACATTAAGTCAAAACAATCATACAAAATAACTAAAACTAATACATGTATATTGTATTTAGAAAACAAATTTTATAGAGGTAATTACCAGTAATACTGTATTGTATCACAATGTCATATTAAATGATAACTCAAACTCAAGATGCAAAATGCAACAACCAAAAAAACATTAAGTCAAAACAATCATACAAAATAATTAAAACTAATTCATGTATATTGTATTTAGAAAACAAATTTTATAGAGGTAATACCAGTAATACTGTATTGTATCACAATGTCATATTAAATGATAATTCAAACTCAAGATGCAAAATGCAACAACCAAAAAATAATCAGTGCTGTATACAGCATAAGCTACATATATAATTAATTATGAACCATGGAAATAGCTGTCAATACGAGCCTGTACAGTACGTCGCTTGTCAACAGACGTAATCATGCTTTCTACTCGATCAAAAGCTTGTTGATAAAACTGCAAAGTCAATTTTCCTTTCAAGGAATTCCCTGATCTGAATCAACAGTCAGTGCTCTTGAAAACGCAAAAAACCCACGTAAACGTGAAATTATTAGCTACATTAACTATTGATTCGTATCTAAATTTAGATTGTAGACTCATAGACTTTAATAACTTAAGAAACTTTGGAGTAATGAGCATCATCGAACTACTCGCATCAATAAAGGTAGTACACGTACATGGATGCGTATTAATTGCAAAATATGATTAAAGATCAATACATGTAAAATATTCATTATGTAGAGGTTTAGACAACAAAAGAGCTAAATAATATGTTCACTATTAAGAGGTTCACTATGTAGAGATATGCAACAAGCGCAAAGTATACCATTTTTGATGGGATCAAAAACTTAATTCACTATGAGGAGAGGTTACAGAGGTTCGACTGTATATAAATTCCTCCTAATTTCACTGCTCAACGTCAGAAGGACGTATTACATACGTTATGGTAATTCTCGACATGGTTTTGTTACACCATCCTCAATGTGATGTAATAATAACCGACGATTTCAACAGAATTGACATTTCTTCTCAGGAAATTGGTTTTGACATATCAAATGTTGTGACTGACCCAACCTGAGGATCTGCAATCGTGGACCTAGTTCTCTTATCTTCTGCTCAGTGAACTGAGTACCAATGTGCCGTTGGACCTCCCATTGAAAACTCAGACCACAATTCTACGCTCCGCATTCCCAGCGACACTATCAAGCCATCTTTTTCAAATATCCAATCAATCTTCCAAATATTTCGTAGCTGTACGAGGCTAAGGTTAATCGTTAATCGTTAATCGTTAATCGATCATCGTTAAAATTTCAGGAAGCTGTAGAGGTTAAGGTGCTGCTAGGAACTTTCACGATATTTTTCATGATATCGCTTTGTACGACGACCCCTTTTGTTTCATGCTCATTGAAAGGCTCATTTGCATCCATTGTATCTGCATTGGTCTTCGTTAGACACCTCCGGAAGAGAATGCGCATTGCTTGGGTCAATTGTCATAATCAATAAAATGTTGGGCAAAAACTGTTCGGCACGATGTCGAATTTCGGATAAGTCTGCATAAGATTGAGTGGTTGCTAATTATTTGCGGATGAATGCTTCGATATGCTACTTCAGTTCACAATTTAAGCTTAACACCAATGGGTACACTCTTCCTATTTCATCAGATCAATAGTGATTTAGGAACTCCCACGCCTAGCATTTGTGCACCAATATGCATCAGATATATTCTTCAGCTTTCACGCCAGTGCCACGCAACCTCGAGGTGATTGCTTGAAAGAAAATATTTCCATTGTCGCTTTTGATTTTTCTCAATGCTCCCCGGTGCTATGTGTAACTCGATTTTTATATTAGGCTACAGAATTTAGGCTTACAGAGTGGGCTCATTCATAAATTGTGCAGTACTTTCAGTCGAACATATTATGCCTCTTTTGATAAGATTAGAAGTTATGAAATGCAACTTCAATTCCCCCTCGCAGTTTCCCTCAAACATGTCGACATTACTCAAACTTTCATGATTCCCGATTGACTGACAAAGTACGAGTAGAAATCATTTCATCATTATCGAAGATGTTGGGATTGGACATTTTCTTTAAAAAGCCTAGGAAAATTAAGTGTTTGACTCGCCAATTCTAAGGATTTGTTCTTCTCTTCCCTGTTTCATCTGCACTTCAGATCGGTACTCATAAGAGAGCTCATCTAGCATCTTGAAAATTTTGATAAGCATATAACATGGTTATTTAAAAAATTCATTACTCCATACCGAGTAAAATGTATAGATCGCATTCTTCTGGATGATCTACGTCGATGATCTGCATTTTTGTAACAGAAACATGCAAATGTTGCTGCGAATTTTCTTGCCATTCGAATATCACTTCTAGTCTTTACCTTGAACAGAGTTTCGAAATCATTTACACCACCAGCCTATAATAGGCCTATCTATATGTGCGCATATCTTCACGTCATAAGGAGTAAGCATAATTGTGATTTCAGAAACTAAATTTTAAAAACTGTATTGATTGTAAGTAATTGAATGGTGGACGAAGGTTGAAAAAATTCATTCACTGACAATATGACATGCACACGGGTATCAGCTGAGGTATCTACAGAAAATAAAAATGGTAATTTTAGGAATGCAGGGACCCATTCATGTAATTATGTAAAGAAAACACGAATGATGCTAATTTATATGCTAGGAATCCGCAGATCTATTTACAGTCAACCACATATAAGTCGCAGCCCCTTCTTGTTGAAGCCATTACTTGGTACGAACTGTCGCAGAATACATCAACCGTGAAATTTTTAATGGAGTACTTACCATGCTTGTTTTCGTCAGCACCTACTCAATTTTGCGCAGATTTCTATAAAATTAGTACCAAAACGATCAGGAGATGCTATTCATTGAAACAAGCTGGTGTTCAAATGGATTTGAACATGTGACCTTTTTTCTACTCTGTATGGCCCACCTCTATATTTGATGGGAGAGTTCACGGCAGCCCGGATGTAAAACCGAAAATCCCAAATTCCGAAAACAAAGTTCTTTGCTCACTTCCGATGCGTTTCAGCTTGCTACCAATAGGTATGTTCATGAAATGAGCGTTCAGTTGATCAATTGATCTGTGCTAGCGTGAAAAATCAGACCCGGCTGTGCATCAAAATTGTCAGGTCCGTGCCGACATCCAACTGTGTTGATTTAGAGTGCCACATTGAATATTCGTCAAATGTTTACTGATCCACAACTATATATGCGCATGTATACCGGTATACAGGTTCGGCTAGAAGTTACCTCGAATGTGTTTCCTTATAATCTAAGGCATTGTTCACTACATTGATGTCTTGTAATCAATTAGTTATGTTACCAGATGTAGTCAGAGTATTTTTATGATGTTGCTGAAATCCAATTTGTCTGGAATAGAAAATTGCACTTAAATGTTCTGTGACATCTTTTTCCAGACTGCAATGTGTTGTCTCTACATATTATGAGTGAAGCATATATCTTCATTTTAGGTTTACCATTTTCCACAAAAAGGTAACGAACACATCCCTGATGTCATTCGACTTTCAAACGAACCATCTAAAAACTGGCGGCAGAAAAATCCCGCTTGGAAGGGGAAAAAGGAAAGTCGAAAGCTAACAGTCCTAAAAGGAAAAATTCGCGGTGGATCAACATATGATGTCGCAGAACAATTGCAAATCTTCAAGTCAGTCAAAAGTGTTTAGAAATCTTACGTTTGAATTCACACAAAATAATATAAATGCTCTGTATTCAAATGATAAGCAAATGAATACCTAGGCCTATATGGTGTGTGTGTTAGTGCACGGTTAGTGTTGTCGAGTCATTGAAATCATATATTAAACAAAATCAGAATTTTCATATTTTCTTCAGTTTCAAAGATTTTTTTTACTTTTTAGATTATAGAATCATTTCAACTGCTTGCATTGATATACCTAGCTCATCGATCGTCGCAGTATATTTCTTTTCACTTATTTTTCTACAAAAAAACGATTCTTTGTATGTATATATAAAATAAGAAATGAAGCAAAGTAGCCTATCAGATTTTTATGTTGTGTGCAAATCCAACTTCAAAAGGCCCACAGCAGAAAATTTGACCCAAACTAAAAAAATCGGTTCTTTCCACCACTAAAATGCCGGCACATAATATGAAAATCACTTGTCTGCTTGAATCATGACTCTCAGTACACATAGCCATCATATTATTGAAGTGCCCTGTTACTGCCGCAGAAATAGACAACTTGCTCGTTCAGTCTTCGTTGCCTAGAAGGGAAGAGTCGTATATCGCATACCATAAAAAATGGCACAGGCAGAAACAATAACCTGTCAGCCGGCTTTTGCACATCTGCAGTGGCGTGCGTGTTGTAATGTGATATCATTTTGGTCACACATCTTTGTCCTCCATGCCGCCGTCTAAGTTACTTTCAGTGAGGAATGCTGAGAAGAGTGTGGTGAAATCATCAGGTGAACCAATTTTCGTGCGCCTGCTATCTTCGTCGATAATGATCGGAAGGACCAAAATTATCGTGGCAATCGAATCACTTTGATGGAATATACAGCAATGCGCAAGCGACGCACGACTTTTTCCTATCTCTGTAAGGTATTAGGAATTCCGCTTGCCAACTCAAGTGGCGGGAGCAGTTAATCGATTCAGCACGATTGCGGCGGAATCAATCGTGCGATTCTTGAATGATCAGGAATCGTGCGATTTTTTGACACTTTGACTTCAATGAAATTTGCTTGATGAGATAACAACAATGCTTCTATTTACTGTTTCATCGTTTGAGGCTATTGCAATCCGCGGGTTCTCAATCCTGATATCATGTATAGCTAGACGGAGTTGACAGGATATAAATTTCTTAATCTCTATGGGAGTTCCTCATATCCATGAACTTCCATGCTATACACAGGGATCTGTTATTTTATACCATGGCATCTAACACGCTCGTTTAGGCCATGTACACGATTTATGCGAATTATGCATATTGTCAAGACAGTCAAGGATAGTAGGTCCCTATCATATTATATCTCCGCGATTAAATGTCTCATGTCGGTATCTTTCCGTTTGATAGTCAGGCTTTCAAAATTGTATATTGTACTCACACAGACATTGCACACATATTCTATAAGATCGTGATATCTAAGTTAAAATTATTTATTGGCCTAGGAGAATACATGTACAGTAACCTACTGTCTACGAGGAGTTACACGGTGAGATTTCTGTGTAACTCCGAGTACAGGTAGGTTACTGTACATGTAACCCACTCTGTTGACGAATCACCCTGATATCTACTTAAAATTCTCACTATATATTTCTCCGGCCAAAAGACAATGGATATGTCAAAGTAGTAATGTTTTATAACATTGGAAAGAAGTCATAGTACTATGTCATCTGCATCACGTCTCATGTATCTTACGTCTCTCTTGGATCTCATTGCTTAGAAAAGTTGTTGCTTGTCGTAGCATGTCCAATGTCCATGGCATTGAAAATTTACATTTGATAGCAGCTGTGTGGTGCAACCACAATTGGCCCATCATTCGAAGGGGAGCTGGAATCAAAACAGAATTATTAGAATTAGAACAATTGGAATTGTTAAGAAATTTGTGGTATTTTGTAGTCAATGAAGTAAAGTCAAGAAATCTATTATGATATTTACTATCATAATCTGCTGCAATTACATGTCCTGCAATTTGTATTTTGAAATGTAATAATAAGCATGATATGATGTACGTAGCCATCAATTGTTGTCATCTAATAAATAAAAGATGGAATACGTTCAGCTACCATTTTATATTACTTAAATGATATGCACCATATGCATAATAGCTCAAGCCTTTGGTGTTGAATCAAAAATACTTGTGGACTATTATAGAAACATAGATACAAAGAGGCAAATTTGTCTGTATGGGCACAGGCTTGCCGTGGGAATTGATTTTGAATTCCCATTCCCATCCCATTCCCACGGGATTTTTGATGGGAATCCAATGGGAATTCCCATTCCAACGAGATTTTTCAGTATTTACCATCAGAATTCCCATGGCTCATTACTCTTCCTATATACGGTTTATGGTTCTCTTCTTTCGGACTACAAGTCGATTAACGGATTTTCGTAATTGAACTGATGAGATTAAGCGCTTTTAGTTGACCTATCTTTTGGATGAAAAAAGTATTGGCACATCAATCTATCTTATTTTGTAATTTCCAAAAATTGCAAGTTTTTACTAATTATCAAAAATATCTATCATTTTGTTTCAGGGATTAGTCAATCAATAAAGACGACTTCATCGAAATAGTCTTCGATTACATATAGGCCTATGCATACACATATTCGCATGTCTATTCACTCTGACTCACTTCATGCGGTGCCGTACTTGTGATGAACATGGCAAACTTCTAGCTCATCGCAATATCATATTTAAGTTTACAATACAAGTACAGTGCCTGTATACAAGCAATAAAGTCAATACTTCGCCTACGCATATTTCTATGACTTATCAACAGAAAACAACTACTGATTTATGAATATGTGATAATGCGCTCGCTCGCATCCCATGTATTTAGGTACGGTGTAATTCCAATTCTATCTAACTTTGATAATAAAGCCACAAATGCAAAAAGACAGTAGTAAGCCCGTCCCAAAAACAAGTCCAGTGCGGTGCAGTGATGAGTCATCGAGGAGTCATCATGCTGAATCAGCCCCCCCCCCTCTGGAAGGAAGGTGAGGGAGATGGCCAAGGATGTGTAGGGAGGAATGGGTCCGAGGGGAGGAAACAGGTCCCTACCCCCCCCCTCTGGAAGGAAGAAAGGAAGGAAGAGTTTTCCAGTGAGGTAAGGGGTGGAATCTCGGAAGGATAGAGTGAGGAAAGGGTGGGTTTTGGTGGTTTTGGGATGAGTAAACTCGGAAATCGTCATTAAGGAGGGATCGGATGGGAATTTGGAGGTCAGATTCGGAATCTACGTGAAATTTTGGGTTGGGAAAGAAGGCAGGGAGGAGTTTTCCTGATAGGAAAATGGCAGGAAAACGTCAGAGTTAGAAAAAGGCAGGTTTTGGTCGTTTTGGGATGAGAAAGTCCATTTTTCGGGCAGCAGGAGTGGTCGGATGGGAAAACGGAGGGAAGATTCGGAGCCTACGTGAAATTTTGGGTTAGGAAAGATGTTTCCAGCGAAATCGGAGAGAAAAAAGTTTTGGGACGTCCCCCCCCTCGGCAGCGATCTTCCAACTTTGGTTGTAGAGATCGTAGAAAGTCGTGTGATAGCTCATTTGAAAGCTAAGAGTAAGACAAATTCAGTGAAAGAAACGGCATGTTCCTATCTGCCTTCGTTTAGAGGTGAGACGCCATTGAAAATTTGGGACATTGGCGAAAAAACGACAGAGTTAGAATGTTTACGAAAACGGCTCTAGCAGGTGAACGACGCCTCGGACGGGAAAGCAGAGACCAGATTTGGAATCAGCGTGCCATTCTGCATCTAGAGGGTGAGTTTCAAGTCAATCGGAGAGAAAAAGTTGAAAAGTTGTGTTTCCACATGAGATTTTTCCCTGAAAATGTTAAATTGTGGACACCTTTGGCGGTCAATAGCAGAGGATTGGAGGTGAATGAAGAGCTCGGGTTTCTTTTAGGGGCAAGACCGCACTTTGTTCTCTAGGATCCTATCTTTTCAGATCTGTGGACGGTTTCGTTTCCAAATGAGAGCCTGTTAAAAATCGAGTTTTTGTGCATTTTCCAAGATTTTGGAACTTTTTGAAAAAAAACAAGAGTTTTTTCAGCTCGGCTCCTGGTCATCGTAGAGGGTCGAGGGATGTCTCAAATGAAAGGGGAGAGCGAGAAAACATGGCTATTAAAATTTGGAGTCAATCAGAGCACTAGAACCGGAGATAGACTGGTTTAAAGTTTTGGATGGTGGATCTTACGTCATCAGCTGATCGCCACAAACTATATAAGTGGAAACTCTGCTTGTGGAAATCAGTTCTCCTCCCGACTGGGTTGGAGTAGGTGAAGTCCGGAGCTCTTATGATGGCATTGGAGATCTCAAAAACCGGGTTTCTGTAAGAAACCGACTCAGAAAATTTCATTGCTGATATCAGCTAAGGCGTCAGACTTAAAGGTTAGCCAGGAGATGGCCTTCATCTCCAGACCATAAGACTCCAAAATTTTAAAGGCTTGTAACTTTGTTTCTACAAGTCCGTTTGACTTGATTCAAAAGATGTTCGGTCGGTCTTGACCTGCCCTAAGTGATAGACTACTTATAAAATTTCATAAGTAGTGCTAAAAAGTTGAAAAATTTAAATTCACTAGTTTTGGAGGTTTTCCGGGGTTTTCGACCCTGATGAGGTCAATGAAGGCATGGAGAAGTGTGTACGAGCCAGTCTTCTCATGCCTTACCATGATACAAGCAGCTTTTCACTGAAAGTGAGCAAGACACGGACAGTTTTGCTGTAATATTCCACTGACAGGGTGTTCCTTCGGGACGGCGGATGATGCCGTAGTGATGTGTGGCA
Source organism: Prostheceraeus crozeri (assembly GCA_907163375.1). Taxonomy (NCBI): domain Eukaryota; kingdom Metazoa; phylum Platyhelminthes; order Polycladida; family Euryleptidae; genus Prostheceraeus; species Prostheceraeus crozeri. The sequence goes on along the minus strand of CAJQUW010008328.1, from coordinate 128,324 downwards.
AGGGAGTGTGTCATATTTTAGACGAAACCGCTGGGGCAACTCATGTTGGGCATTTGACACTTCTCAAAATAGCACTGTGAACGCCAATCGGTTGAGTCTTAGCTATCTTGTCATGGGTGGCATCTAAACATCTCCATTGCAAAACGCTTGTGAATCAATGCTTCCTATCCCTCTCTACGGCTTGCTATCAAGCTGATCAAAGCAACGACTTGGGATGTTTCCTCTTATAAATAGCTCCACCGGTTTTCATCTCTGGCTATCAAGTCATGGACGGTGCAAGTTACGGAAATTTTTGGTGTCATACTTCCTGTTGGTGGGCGTTCTTTCGAGACAGCAGTGAAGTCCGTAGCGATGAGTACTGCACGGGACGTTGGCAATGGTAATCCTTGTGAAACCTCTCTGCGTCATGTTTCCAAGTGGTTGCCTTTCGTCTCAACGTTGTACTCTGACCGCCAGGGCAACATTTAGCTATCTGCCACAGGTTACCTCATAAAATCTCCATTGCATTTGTCTCCCGACAGTTGGCCAACCATGCGAGAATGAACCATAAGTTCTTTGAAGAACTGTCTCTATCACAGAGACGAAATGATGAAGGAATGAAACGGGAGGCCACCCTTGCACCACATGCAACACATCACAGACTTCTCTCTTCGTTAGTGAACAAGCTCTTGTGAACTTAGTCAGAAAATGCATCATGGTTTGCAAAAGCAAAGTTTAGTCAAATAGTTTTACTGTGACACATGTTTGTGAAAGTAAAGTTTGATCATTGCAGTTTTATGAAACACAAATGTCATAAAATGCAAGCGTTAGTGTAGTCAAATAATTAACCGTGACGCACGTTTGTGAAAGTAAAGTTTGATCATTGAAGTTTTATGACTGACCGAACTCACCACAGCACTAGAAAGTTTTATCGAAAAGGTTTTACTGCACAGTGTAGATTGTCTTGTAACTTACTTTCACAGTGTTAGAAGTTTTATCGAAAAGTTTTTACTGCACAGTGTGATTTGTCTTGTAACTTAATTTCAGTGTTAGAAAGTTTTATCGAAAAGGTTTTACTGCACAGTGTAGATTGTCTTGTAACTTACTTTCACAGTGTTAGAAAGTTTTATGTTGAGTGGAGTCAGTTGCCAAATGTTCCCCTATTAAAAAATTCAAACTCCATGACTGTTAGATTGCTGAATACTTCATCAGGTTTACTAAAAGCAGTCTTCTACTGCAGTGAGACTGAGAATTTAGAATGTTATATGAAAACAGTGTTCACCACAGCACTAGAAAGTTTTACTGCACTTTGTAGATTGTTTCACAGTCTTAAAAGGTCTTATAGTAAGTACTAGAGTGTTGAATGTTTTATAAAACGGGGTTAAGTCTTGTCACAAACGTTGAGTGTGTGAGAGCTAGTTCCATGACATTTAATCGCGTGGGTCCTAAAGTCCTAAAGTCCATAATCCAAGGGTAGGGCCATCTACGGTTGGATTTAGGGTTTTATATCACACGCGTTAACCGTTCGTGTAGAATACGTGAAGCACATGTTCGCTTAAAAGTCTAAACACAAACGTTGAAATTTTTTTAAGAAGTCTTTGACATGCTGTTGTGAAACTTAGCGAACGTTCAAAAAAGTTTTATGAAATGTTTCTGCAGTCACACTCGTTAGCGTACCAGCTTTACTAAATGTGTTGTTTGCCTTTATCAAATTGAATGCGTGTGTAGACTGTTTTGTAAATAAAGACAGATAGTGTGAAACGTTTTTACAGTCTGCGTTGACAGCATGCAAGTATACACATAACAACAGGTAACGTTTCTTAAAAGAGTCGAATGCATATGAGTTAGGAAACACTCAAAACACGTGTGAGATCAAAAATCAACCTGCTAGATTAAGTGAAACACAAAAGTGTCACAACAATTTTACGGGAAACTTGTAAAGGAGAACTGCGTATCGTGAACGTCTGCCATCAGCTTAGCTAGATGAGCATTACTCTCTTCTTTTTTCTTAGTCATACCATTCTTCACTCAGGTTTAAATCATGTGGAAATTATCAGCATGGCTCCATGTATCATGGAAAAGTAAGTGTGTTACATTTCATGATACGAAACGTCAACTTCAGATAACTCTAGAACGCTTTCAACTGCGAAGGTTACATCGGGCAATCCTATCCAACTCTTGCCGCGTCATTTACGTAGGAGACGGCATTGTATTTATTCGCATTCAAGAGATGATTCTACATAATGATCACTGCTACATCGTGATTCCAAAACCCTCATGGGAAGGTATAAAAGGGAAGTTCACTCAACCCTCATGTCATTTGTGAATCATGCTCCCCATCCGCATCATCAGCGCCATGCGCGAAATGAATCTCAGAAGAGACATCGATTTAGAACAGTTGTATACCCATCTTCCCGATTCAGTATATCATCGCGGTCGTCCGCAAATGTTGGTCATTTGCATGAGCAACGGTCGAAATCTTCAAATCTTTCGCTGCGGCAAAATCCAAGTCCTAGGAAACCTTACTCATTTCGTGATGCAGTCCATGTGTTACGAAGTCGTCAAGAAAATGCGAACACTCATGCCTCATCTACGCCTCAGTCCCCTGACATTGAAGAATATAGTAGTGTCTGTTCAATTGAAGGTGTTAGTGAATCTAGCCAACATTAAAACCAGCAATCACTGTATATTTTATGAAAGTGAACTCTTTCCTGCTGCTCTGATTCGGAAGTGGCATCCTGTACATATTGCAGTGTTTCACAACGGACATTGTATCATGACTAGTTTACGTGATATCAGTAAAGTAGCTGACATTGTTAAATCTTTAATGCGTTATCTGTATGAGTCACAGTTAATAGAATCGTGTTAATCACATGATGTGTTTTGAATGAGTCATCGCAATGAACTATCGCCTACACACGTGTCGGTGAAAAGGTCACGCTGTCTGACGTGAGGCGCCATCGATGTTGAATGACACTCCCACACACGTGTCGATGAAAAGGTCACGCTGTCTGGCGTGAGGCGCCATCGATGTTGAATGACACGGCCACACACGTGTCGGTGAAAAGGTTGAACAAAACTGATTAGATTCTTATCTAACTGACTGGTGCTTTACCACTTCATGAGTCAGAGCTATTTATAGACAGAGTCAGCAAAGTATTTGATGTTTCCTTAGCCGAAGAAATTTTCATGATGTTACATTCTTGTTACATGATGTTACATGTTTGCCATGTATTGACTTTGTGACTAAGTGCTTTTTATTTGTCAATTCTTTAAATGAACATTATGATTTTCAATGATTTTGATCCAAATATACGCCTCTATATTCGTTTGTGAAGATGTTAACTTACAAACTCTGACATGGTTATGACTTTATTTTCTACTTCACCTATAAATTGCTAAAGTCCATCATCTATGGGGATAGGGTACCTACGGCTGGATTTAGGGATTTAGGGTTTTATGTAGCACAAGTGAATGTTAACCGCTAGTGTATAGTACATTTATCAACTTAACCATTTGTGAATGACTTTATTCCTAACATTACAAACAACAACTTTATCTCTAACTTTACAAACAATGAGCTGATTCCAACTTTATTTTATTCTTCACCTATCTTACAAACTCTGACATGGTTATGACTTTATTTTATACTTTACCTATCTTGCAAACAGTGAGATACTTATGAGTTTATTTTATACTTCACCTATCTTACAAACTTAACAAACAGTGAAATGATTCTAACATTAATTCAAACTTTACGAACGCCAACTTTATTTCAAACTTTATAATCGTCAACTTTATTTCTAACTTTACAAACAGTGAAGTGATTCTGACTTCATTTATATTTCACCTATCTTACAAACAGCGACATGGTTATAACTTTATTTCTAACTTTACAATCATCAACTTTATTTTTAACCCTACCCATCTTACAAAATGATTAAAACTTTTACTTCTGTCTATTGAGTGAGAATCCCATCTTTATGTCAAAAGGAAAACGAGACAGTCTGTACATGATATGTTGTTCATCATCAAAACCGATTTTCATAGCACCGCACATAGGTCATACTGATGGTAGCAGAAAACAAAGTTTTTATGGCTCACATCACCCGAGAAAACAAAGTCACTCATGTGCAGGGACAAAACAAAGTCAGGAAAACCAGTTGATATGCAAGTCATGATATGAAGTGATCAGAAGTTGGACGCATGTTACAAGGCACTCATTCACAACGCCCCATAGAAAACGCCATGGAGTGAAAAAAGCAAAACATCAATCACAACAGAGGGGAAGCATTCATCATCATACATCGCCGGACGGAGGAAGAGAAAGTTTCTGTCTCTTGGGTGGAGGTAGATGAGTGTCTGGATGGCCGTACGGTAATGAGTGGTTAGGACTCATCCAGAGTCGCTTGTCTTCCCAAGCTGAGAGACATCGCTTCCTAAACGTCGTTGCTCTGACTTGATGCGACTGTGATTTTAAAATGGTCATTTCTACTTTTTTAATTTTAAGTGAATCTAAGGCATCTTGATAGTCCCTATGTGTCATTTTTCTAACGATTGACTTCGAGATGCCTTTCGCCCGTTTAATAGAAAGCTCTGAGGATTTTAGCTTCATGGAGTACATCTTGGGGCGAAGCAAGATCATCTCCTCTATCTGTTTGCCGGCACACTCATCCTTGAAGCAGCCAAGCTTCGCTTTATTTGAGGTAGAGTAAAGCGGATGGTCAGTGGGATAGTTGGAACTATCAAACTTGGGTGCTAAATATTTTAAAATGTCTTTCTGCTTGACTTGGCTAGTGGTTGTCAAAGCTAGGAAGAAGCTGTCTGTATCGCCTCCTACTAATTCCACATGTTGGATCAATGGACAAGTTCTGAAGGTGAGGTAAAAGAACTTGTACATTTCTAACTTGGAGTGATCCAAGACAGCTTGACCGACATAAATGGGCTTGCAAAGTTCTACTTTGGATTTTAGCATTTTAAAACCAGTGATGTCTTCGGAAATGACATCATGGTGACAAAACAACGGCGAGCGACATAACTTGATACTCATTTCCTGATCAGTCACGATACGATAGTCCATGCGCTTTCTTACATCCTACATGGTTTTACCAAAGAGGGCATTATTCTTAAATTTAAAGAAGTCCTTTTCGAAAGGATTCTTGGATTCAGCTCGTTTCTTACTATTAAATTCTATATACGGTTTTAGAAAGGGCTTCTGCCTAAACTGGATAGCGCGATGGACTTTGTCAAGTTGCATCCCCATACCTAGATAGAATTTGAGGATGGAATAGTGCACGATGTAATGCTGCTTGTTCAATTGGGTGAGCAACAACTTCCTAGTGGGTTTATAGTTTAAGTCATTTTCCGCCTCATATTGCCTATTGTGTTCTTCCATAAAGGGAGAGAACATATCTGGACTGACTATGCCAGATTCGGGTGCGAGAGGAAAATCAACGGTCCTATTCTTAATACAGTCTGGATAGATGAGGTCGACTTCAAATAAATAACCTATGTCGGCCTCATCTCCCAGTGCCATGATGTGTGCTGGATTGGAGAAGTGTTCAATGTCATGGGCTCTACCCATTGGAAGTCAGATTGTCGCAAAGGCTTGGATAATGCACTCCCATACAAATTATTTTGGTCTATGTACATTAAATTCGTGGTCGATCCTATGTCTTGGGTGCTGTTGACAACATGTTTGTTGACAAATGTTAAGCCACCCCTAATACCACGTTCAAATAACGTGTACATTTCTGCATCTTGCAGTAAATGAATGCTCTCTTTCGTCATCTTGAAGGCTGACTGATAGGACAGACCCGGCAGACTAACAAAATGGACGGGGTCTAAGGCGTCCTGTTCTAATGTGACTTTCCTAAAAGTCTCAAACACGTCAGCCAACAGATAGACGTCTAATTTTAAGTAGGCAAGCATGTAGTCACCAAAAGTGCGACACCTAAATTCTAACCATGCTTGCTCTGCATGCCTATAATCATCCAGCGAACAGTCCTCACCCGTCAAATAATTTTTAAATTTATCGATGGACGGAAGGGATGTTTCTTTCAATGTGTCCATTGAACTAAAATAAGTAAGGAAACACCCGTTTCCGCCGCATCAGACTGTCAATTATGTTGGGATAGTCTTTCTTTAAATGTTGAGTGAGGGGAAGTGTTTCTAAATTATTAGCCAACGCGGCTAAGGAAGAAGACATAAATTGAAAACTATCTTGAAACTTTATGTCATAGAAGACAGGCTTCCCCTCCTTCGTCTTATCGACTTGTACTTTAGCAGTGATGCACATAAATTTTTCCTTACTTTGTGCAATCACTTTGGATGACCAGGATTTCATATTACCGAATCCATGGCGAATGATGATGTGAGCATCATAACATTTAAAATTATGGAAGATTACGGGGAGCGTTCGCCGTTTGAGCCTAAGTTTCATACTACATTTACTGCATAAGGCAGACCTAAATTTACCACTGAGATGGCAATGGTCCCTCACTTTCTTATGTTGCTGATCATCAAAGGATGAACAGCAGCGGGGACATTCCGTGGTCCTATCAAAGTTGTGTTTATCGGCTTCTGTGAAGCACATGGGTTTCCTAGTCAGCTCCGTTTCATACCGTTGATAAAAGCGGGCTTTCTTATCTAAAAAGTTGAGGAAGTTTTCAACGCACTCCTCGCCTTGCCACACATGCATATTATTTTGATTCCTATAATATGGATGCCAAACTTCATATCAGGCAATGGCTGCTGGCTCATGACTTAGGTCTTCTTGTTCAATGTAACATTCAATGTCCGCATAGATGGTACATATGGGACTGAGCTCATTGCCGTTTTCCTCATACTTATACAATTTATCTTTGGGCATGACTTCCATTTGAAGTTTACCCCGAGAGCACCACTCGTAATGCTCTTCAAAATATGGTTTAGATGTGAAACGCCGCGCGCAGCGATCACAGTAATAATGTTTGTCCTCATGACTTTGTTGGTGGCGATACAATCTAGAAATTTTAGGAATGCCACAATAATGCCATTCTGGGTGGTTGTCGCTATAGACCAGGAGAAAATTGACAACCCGGTCGAAGTTACTTTGGCGGTTGTTATACTTTACGCCCTTCAGACCTTTTTCCCAGAGATGGACGACGATCTTAATGTTATTGAGTTTTTCAAATTGGGCGATGTCTTTAAAATCTAGTGTGTTGACATCTAACCCGTCAAACTTAAGCTCATCCTCCCATTCACAATACTTGGTGACTCTTTGACGATGTATACCTATATCATTATAGTGAAGAATGGAGAAGACGGCATACTTGAAACACTGGGACTGACATTCTACATTGATGACAGCCTTTTGTCAGCCAGTGCTTTGGGGAATGTGAAACAACCGCTCCCTTGCAAATTTTCTAAAAGATTGATTTTAATGTCTACTTTCTCTATCCCATCAAAAACCAGTCCGCTGTCTCTTTCATTAAATTTATTTAAGTTGCTGACGAGATAGGTCGCATGTCTCTCTATCCACTCGTTTACATCACCTATGAGATCAGCAGCACAGGAGGCTATCCTAATGGTCACAGTGGACTCTACTTCTCCCGTGCTACTGTCTACCTTATTGAAACGAGCAGTGAGATAGAACATGCCTTTGAGTAAAAATCTACCTAAGCTCGCCAACATTTGATGAATCAAACCTATATTATTCATCAAGAAAGGATGAATATCTTGTACAGGTTCAGAGCTTTCTAACTGATAGTCGCGAACAAGCTCTCAAGGGAAAAACTTGCTCAGCCTTAGAGTGACGTTGTTGTCAGTGTAAAGCTCAGTGGGATGTGTGTGACAGAGTGTGTGCGAAGAGAGAGCAAACTCTGTAGGAAAGGTCTTCTGACACATAGAACAGGAAAAGCCGACGTGCGATGAAGGATGCTTCCTACCTGTTGTTGTCGGTGGTTACCTCACACTGCCACAGGAACCGCCTTCGATGTGGACTCGCAAGTTGGTGTTGTTGTAGAACGTGCGTCCTCAACCTTCACACTTGGGTCGTTGAGGGATCGGTTGGCGCGCCGTCTCCAGATCTCCTTTCGCTTTTGGGCAGCGAGAATGCCGGTGTCGCCGAAGGCAGAATGGCCTCGCAAAGACCTGCCCACAGTCTGTACAGCTGAGCTGTCGAGCCATAGGTCCTTCTCTCTCCCTGACACCTTCCTCTTCGATTGCGATCTTCTCTCCCACTATCTCCAACTCCTGTTCCTCCAGCAATTTCTCCACCGACTGAACGAAGAGGAGAGGGAGGTCGTTTGCTGCAGGTGGTGGTGGCGATGCTGGGATGATGAAGGGACGGGGGGAACGTCACCGTCCAGGAGAACCGTCGCCAGATCTGTTGAGAAAAAGAGGAAAGAGATCAGTAACATGATCATAATTTCAAGTTTGAAGTCTTATACCCCTTTTCCCAATCACGGTTACTTACCATCTAAGGACTGTAACTCCGGCAGCAAGGATGGACGCGGAGGAGGCGGGAGAGGGACACGAGTCGAGGGTGGAAGAGTCCTTGGCTTCGGTGTCGGATCGATGTGGTGACGAGGAGCAGGGACTGGTGCAGGGGCGGGCGCAGGGAGCGGAGCAGGCGATGGTCAAGGTGGGGCGATGACAATGCCCGAGAAAGGAGTCGCACCTTGGGCGGAGGTAGATGGGCGGGAAGGTAGGGCCGGAAATTCCTCGCGGTATTTCCGCCTCGCGGTTTCTTCCCACTTCTTCATCTTAGCCATATCTGTAGAGAAAAAAGAGAGATTAGATAATGAGACAAAGATGATGCAGAGGATCTGAAACAGCCTAAACATGAGATGTTAAAGATGCTTACACTTGCCAAGCCGCTCATAGGCTTCCCCGATTGCTCCTTGGGGGACGGGTTCCCCATTACGAATACATTCATGTACTGAAAAAGAATGACAGCAAAGATAAGCAGAGGTAAAATTTGGATTCGGTTTAAGCATGAACAAAATAAGGGAAGGGCTCTTGATTTTAATGAGGATGTCTACCCTAATGATGTTAGTAATAGAGTGATACTTGATACAAATACTTACATTGCTCGATGGTGGCCTTCTCCATCTCGACAGCAATGCGGTAGTTCTCAATTTTCTTGGATTCCATTTTCTTGTTGGGATGCAGATGATCAATGGTAGATATAAAGTTCAATCACTGAAAAGGAAAGATAAGATTCGCTATATTTGCCTAGTCAACGTTTATCATGGGAACAATCATTGAAGTGACATCTAATGAGTTACATTTCACTCTACTCCATATCATAAAGACTAACCTTTGTCGAATGGCTAAAGTACTCTGACCTGGCGAGAGAAAGCTCACGTTGAGTATGAAGTCGAACGCCCAACATGAGCAACGGCTCAGAGGTTTCGGTCTAACAAACGACGAACAACCCGTGCAACGCAATCCCTCTACGGCAGTGCCCACCGTCCCGAAGGAACTCTCAAGCAAAGGAGGTATTGCAGCGATGATATGTTTTATGAGCAGAAGCGAATCTCTTGATAGCAAGAGACTACATGATAACAACCTGATAGCAGGAGCTCACCGACACTCACCTTGTGAAAGATAAATGTGAAGAGCAGAGCTGGTGAACTGCCTTTTATAAGATTTTCCTAAGCGGTGAATGGATGAGACCTCTCGTCCAATCACAGATGAGCTAGAGTTCCCGATATGTGCACACACATTTGTAACGCGTTATTGAAATCGTCTTAGGCAGAAATGATGCTTAGCAATAGACTCAACCATGGCACCTGAAGTCAATGCATTGAAACATGATGATTGCACGATTCGTTTTCATCAAGAGTGCTTCGGAGGCTTAATACAAGATTACATCCTTGAGTTTCAAAGGGAGGAGACAGAATTGGAAGCATGCTTAGACTACACACGAGAAATATTTACGGAGTTGATATCTTATTTCAAAGACAGTCTCATCAAGGCTCAATTAATTACACATGTCAATTACACTCATTTTCCACAAGGTGAAGCAGCGGAAAGTGTTGACTTTCAATTTCGTTCCTATGGACAAGAATATGTTACTGATGCTTCTGAGTTTTATACACGACATCTGCGGAAGATTATTTCTCGGATGGACAACTTTCATGGTTACGGCGATCATTTGCTTCTGAATAAAATAAACCATATTGTCATTGCTATTAGTAAAGTGGGTTTCAATGATGTTAAATCAAAGACCAAATAAAGTATATTTTCATGACACTTGTGTTGTGCTAAACTTTCTGACTACACTCACGATTAAAACTTCGAAGATCAAACTTTACTTTCACAAACGTGTGTCACGGTTAATTATTTGACTACACTAACACTTACATTTTATGACATTTGTGTTTCATAAAACTGCAATGATCAAACTTTACTTTCACAAGCATGTGTCACAGTAAAACTATTTGACTAAACTTTGCTTTTGCAAACCATGATACACTTGCTGACTACGTTTACAAGAGCTTGTTCACTAGCGAAGAGAGAAGTCTGTGATGTGGTGCAAGGGTGGCCTCCCGTTTCATTCCTTCATCATTTCGTCTCCGTGATAGAGACAGTTCTTCAAAGAACTTATGGTTCATTCTCGCATGGTTGGCCAACTGTCGGGAGACAAGTGCAATGGAGATTTTATGAGGTAAAGTCTGTCGTTTTTTCAAAAAGTTCCAAAATCTTGGAAAATGCACAAAAACTCGATTTTTAACAGGCTCTCATTTGGAAACAAAACCTTCCACAGATCTGAAAAGATAGGATCCTAGAGAACAAAGTGCGGTCTTGCCCCTAAAAGAAACCCGAGCTCTTCATTCACCTCCAATCCTCTGCTATTGACCGCCAAAGGTGTCCACAATTTAACATTTTCAGGGAAAAATCTCATGTGGAAACACAACTTTTCAACTTTTTCTCTCCGATTGACTTGAAACTCACCCTCTAGATGCAGAATGGCACGCTGATTCCAAATCTGGTCTCTGCTTTCCCGTCCGAGGCGTCGTTCACCTGCTAGAGCCGTTTTCGTAAACATTCTAACTCTGTCGTTTTTTCGCCAATGTCCCAAATTTTCAATGGCGTCTCACCTCTAAACGAAGGCAGATAGGAACATGCCGTTTCTTTCACTGAATTTGTCTTACTCTTAGCTTTCAAATGAGCTATCACACGACTTTCTACGATCTCTACAACCAAAGTTGGAAGATCGCTGCCGAGGGGCGGGAGGTCAGAACTTTTTCTCACCGATGTCGCTGGAAAGAAGTTTCTACACCCAAAATTGGCCAAAACTTCCGAATTTGCACTCTGCTTTCCCATCCGAGCACTCCTGCTGCCCGAAAAATGGACTTTCTCATCCCAAAACGACCAAAACCTGCCTTTTTCTAACTCTGACGTTTTCCTGCCATTTTCCTCCCTAAACCCTGGAAAATATGACCCAACTGAGCTTTTCACTGCATTTTTCTCACTCTTAGCTTTCAAATGAGCTATCACACGACTTTTTACGATCTCTACAACCAAAGTTGGAAGATCGCTGACGAGGGGGGGGGACGTCCCAAAACTTTTTTCCCTCCAATTTCGCTGGAAACATCTTTCCTAACCCAAAATTTCACGTAGGCTCCGAATCTTCCCTCCGTTTTCCCATCCGACCACTCCTGCTGCCCGAAAAATGGACTTTCTCATCCCAAAACGACCAAAACCTGCCTTTTTCTAACTCTGACGTTTTCCTGCCATTTTCCTATCAGGAAAACTCCTCCCTGCCTTCTTTCCCAACCCAAAATTTCACGTAGATTCCGAATCTGACCTCCAAATTCCCATCCGATCCCTCCTTAATGACGATTTCCGAGTTTACTCATCCCAAAACCACCAAAACCCACCCTTTCCTCACTCTATCCTTCCGAGATTCCACCCCTTACCTCACTGGAAAACTCTTCCTTCCTTTCTTCCTTCCAGAGGGGGGGGGGTAGGGACCTGTTTCCTCCCCTCGGACCCATTCCTCCCTACACATCCTTGGCCATCTCCCTCACCTTCCTTCCAGAGGGGGGGGCTGAGTCAGCATGATGACTCATCGATGACTCATCACTGCACCGCACTGGACTTGTTTTTGGGACGGGCTTACTACTAAAGACAAATTTATATTCTGGAAACAAACGTTCATTGAAAATTTGTCCAAGGATTGACAAACGTTGCTGCTAATAAAGCATCAAACATTAAAAAATATCAATGGATTGATGAAAGCTACATATTATAAAAACTCTCCAATGTAGGCGCTATTATGTATAAAGGCCTACGAATGACAGTACTACAATCTAAGGATAGCAGATCTTCAATAAATTATCAATGGACTAACAACCGTTACTTTGAGACCCGAGTGATGCCGAATGAAGACCATCGATGGATTAACAAGCGTCACTTTGAAAACCATCAAGGCAAAAGCAAATACCCAAGAAAATATCAATGGATTAACAAACAAAATGCAGGTATAAAAACAATCATGAGAATAGCAGATACTGAAGTAAAATATCAATGGATTAACAAACGCAAAACGCTACCATGCGGCAATTAAGGCTATCAAGAGAATAGCCGATGCACTAGAAAAATGTCAATGGATTAACAAACGTTGTTATGAAATATATCAAATGAATAACAAATGTTCATGCAAACCTAGGAACTGAATTATAATACAGTCTCTAACTTACAAGCATATTTTGTGTAAATCATAGCGCTGAGCTTGTCAGGCTTGAGCCTTTTTCGAAGCTTTGATAAGAGAATCCCCGCCTCGCTGAATAGTCTTTCTACAGAAGCCGATGACACTGGGGTGGAAAAAAGAATTTTTGCACACTTTGACAAAAGTCTTATTTGTGGTCCTTTCTCTTTCCAAAAATCCTTGATCGGATGTCTGGAGGCCACACGAATGGTCTCAAAAAGCAACATTTCTGTTTCAAGTTGTTCATGAAGCGAAGTCTTCATGCGCTTTGGGCGTGGAGCAAGCAATGTCTCAAACGGATCGCTGGATGTCGAGGGCTCACGTTCCTGGTTATCACTGACTTTGTCCGTGGGGATATCAGATATATGCATTGAATCAAGCAGCTGATTCAAATAGTTCACAGCACTCGATTTGAATCCTTGCATCTCCTGCTCCCATTCATTCATGAACACCTGCAATTCTCGGGTCTTTTTGCTGGAATATCTAAGAGTTTTCACCATATCCAAAGCCGTGTTGCAGACATCAATGCCTGACAAATAACATGCCGCTTTTGCAAATGATGAACCACAATATGGCCACAGCTTCTTTCTCATCTGGTTTCGTAGAAGGCAGCAAGTCTCCCGAGCGATGGCAGGCACTTCTTCACTAATCTGCATTTGGAACAAGTGAATATCCGAAGTAAGATAGTTCAGGTAAGATACATGAGAAGTTGGCTCATCAACCTCAACTCTCTGTCAAAGAAGCACTTGACGGCCTCCATAATATCCAACAGAGATTTCAGTGAAAGGTAAAGGTGGCAAATTGTCAGATACATGACAGTCTTCTTCTGACAGAAATACAGTGTAGTTGTCCACCGCAGATCGAAGTCGAGAATGTTGAAAGCGCCATGGGCGAGTCGTGCTTTTATCAGGAATAGCACGCTTCAGTCGCTTCGCATTTTGGTCGCGTACATTATAGAAAGATTCCACAGAAGTCAGATTAGACAGCATGCCACTTAGTAATTCTGGTGGAGACTTCTCGAAAACGTCTTTGACACAAGTCGACAAGGCATGTTCGGTACAACCAATTCTACCACCCAAGTTCAGCGTCGTTGGATAACGGCCGTCGAACGCTGCGACCATTTTCGGTTCGTTGTCGCTAACTATAAAGATGGGTTGAGAGAGCTCACCCTGTTTTTCATCATCCGGTGACTTAATGCATTCTTCGAGAATTTTGAAAGTGAACGAAGCGTCGTGTGGTACATCATCCAAATCACAAATCTTAAGTGGATAACTGAACCAACGCCAATCTTTATCGAGTCCACAAGCAACAATAGCAAAATAAGAAAGTCGATGTTCATGTCTTCCAGACCAAAAATCAATCATGCATGATACACCAGCATCCGGATCGTTGAGACTGTTTCTAAAATGATGTTGCAACTTCGCATGGGATTGCTCTCCCTCAGTCATTAACCCCGATGAAATGTAAGTTCGTCCGATGGAATAGTCATTGATCTTGTTGTTTCTGTGCGTTACCGAAGAAGCGAAGTTTGCGCAAGAAGATGCATTTTGAGCCATGGCGTTGATGGACACAGTCGGATGGGCACAAACAAGCTTCACTACATGCTGCTGCCATTGTTCTTTCGCTTCTTTCGGAAGAGGAGGCTTGCTTGTTGATGGAGCACACTGAAAACTTCGGTGAATGGTGAGTTGATTGGACGTCGCCGGTGCGCAGTTTTTCTCGAGATGGCGCTTTATTGCACTGACCTCTGGTTGACCCACTGTCCTCTTGTCTTCTTAAACCAAAGAAACAATTTCTTACAGGCATCACAATAAAGGAAAGGGGCCAACAATGGTTTCTTGTCGTCTCGGCAACCGGTGATATGTCCACTTGCACGGCCTTTATCCTCGAATCAAGATTGGCACTACTACTGGTTAATGACTTCGGTGGCGGAACAAAAGATACACGAGCAGCAGAAATGTGCTGCTGCAGAGTTTTTTTGTCTACTTCGAAGAACTTGTTCGAGGACATCGCAGCGACGACCTGCCTCAGAGTGGGAACTGAAGTTGCAGACGATTATAATAACATCATATAGCTCGGTTCCTCTTCGGTCTGCAGCCTAATGAATCATCGCCAAGCGTCAATCAGGGGAAAAGAATGTTTTGCGAGCTCACATTCCCTCACTTGAATTGTCAAAAGTTGCGTAAGTGAAATTGATCATGCAGCGCACGGGGCGAGAGAATCGGTTGGTCACTGACATGGATACTGATTCTCCGGCGCCGTTCAGTTAGTGCGCGTCCTGATAGTGCGCGTCTTTGTTCTATAATTGTGTCGCATGATTGCATAAGTAATGGAAGTAAGTCCTGTTACTGCGCGTGATGAGTGTTCACTTAGTGCGCGTAAATACTGGGCCACCTATAAGTTGCATTCAGATGTGCATCGCATGTTTCGACATGGAAGTCATCAAGAGCCGCAGAGGAAACCCGGAAAAATGGACACAGTGCGACAACGTTCTTGGCGACAAGCTGGTGATTCGAACCAACAATCATCTAGAAGGCTTTCACGGCAAACTGAAGAAAGATTTTGGCAAACATCCAAATATTTTCGTCTTTATCGAAAATCTGAAGAAAGAACAGGAGTCACAAGAACTGAATTTGAGATTGATGAGAGCTGGTGCGGAAACAAGAGAAAAGCAAAAGAAGAAATACAATGCAACAGAGAAGTTGAAGAATCTTCGACGGCTGCTTGATGGTAACGAGATCTCACCATCCGAGTTTTGTGGCAAGTGCTGTGTTATCTGCATTTCACAAAAGTAGTGTAGCATTTGATGCTTTTGTTTTTTATTCTTGTTTTTAAGATAAAAATCTACGAATAAATGCTCATTTATGAAAGCATTGTTTTTCCTAATTGGGATGTTTCTTGATAACCTTCTAGATAGTTGAGTCAAATTAAAGTAGAACTTATATTATAAAGAAACACGCGCACTAACCGGACAACATTTGAGTACCTAAACACTGGCGTGTACTAACAGTACGCGCAGTAACAGGACGCGCACTAGCCGGAAGACACCGATTCTCCTCCCGTCGGTTGACGATGTGAATTGACAGACAGCCTCAACAGATAATTACATAATCCAGGTTCTCTCTCTCTCTCTCATTCAAGACAAATATTAGTCTTCTTATAAGATTGATAAGCCAAGAAAAGAATTGTTATGGTGATGGTTACCGTCCCGTGTTTCGTCACCCTGACAGAATCATGCTTTTTTCAGACAACGACAGCCTGCTTACTGTAGACACACCTGTACAATGTACATGTATAAATGTTGTATTTTCACTTCAATCTGTGCGTCATTCATGAGCGGCTTCACCTAGTCATCCAGTAAGATGAGTGCAACTACAGCCTGCATTCTCGCTTTCTCACAACCTTTGCAAACCAAAAAAGAGTTGATACTTTCAAATAAGATTTAAATTTATCTTATTTTGGTGATCAAAATTTTCATTTAATTCCCATGGGATTCCCATAGCAAGATTCCCATCTCATGGGAGTTCCCATTCCCACGACAAGCCTGGTATGGGCAGCATGTACAAAATATACACGTACATGCATATTTTGTAAATTTACATGACTGATTTCAGTTTCGTTATTTGATGCTCATACACTCGTCAGCCAATGATTTCATTGAATCATAAGCACACTCCAGCCATCATACGACTTTGCACGTGTTTTGTTATGTAGGCTTAGATATTACTTTTTAAATGTCACAAAAAATGAAATATCTACAGGCTATTATTAGTAGGTAATTAAATTAGAGAAAATGTAATTCATGTTCATTTCTATGCATTTAGTAGTTTAGAATTTAGATATTTCTGTGGCAAGAATAAATGTCATGGAAACTTACTTTGTGCTGTTGAGGTGGTCGTCAATTCAAGGTGGAAACCTTCGCTCATCGTCCTTTCGTTTAGTTGAGATAATATTGTTATAGAAAGCATAATAGATTTCCATGTGGGAAGTAGATACAGATCACCATTTTGTTTCTTGAGCTTTATAAAGAAGCAGTCCAACAGATAGTTCATCTCCATCATTTGATAGGTAATCCTCATTCAGTACTCTTGATACTTTACTCTGTTAGTCAAGAGACATTTTCAATTATTCATGCCTTCGCTTGAATCAGTTGAAGTAAAGCGTGACTTTTCTATCGTCTTAGTGTTGAGTCTGGACTTCTTTCAATTCCTCTCTTATTTGATCGTAACCTTTTTCTACTGCTTTTCTTAATGTCAAAGTTAAACAGCTCATCATCAAAGTCCACTACTGCATAGTTGATGACCGTGTTCTTCCTCTCCTATATCATAAAAGAATAGAGTATATTTATTTTGACCTATCTTGTGGAATTCTTAGATTTCCATGATCATATACTTCTCGTTGTATTTCTCCACTGAATTCAAATTCAAGTATTTCTTCGCAAAAACTAACTATGTTATTTTCTGTTAATATTTTCATTCTGGTGAAAAAAGGACTTCGATTGCACAGATACAGTCCGTTTCATAAAAAGTGGATCATCCTAAAATGTGACTAAATAAAACATAAGTATGATACAGAAAGCATTTTCATGTTATTTCATGTCCCTAATATATTTAAATGTCCTTATACAATCTGATAAGCTATGATACAGTAACGGTTCTTAAGAAGCTAATATTTTGTGGCCCTACCTTTATTGTCAATGACATTACCAATTCGTCTAGGCATTGATTCGATGATATCGTTGATTTTTGACTGATCTAACTTTCTCCACTCTCATTTTAACAGTGACGTAAGTTGTGATACGCCATCTGTAGGTAGCAGTGAACGACGAACGTTACGTTTTAGAATACTCCATACATTTTCTATGGGATTCAGATCAGGAGAACGAGCTGGCCAAGATAATGTCCTAAGCCCTAATTGAGACTTGCATAAGTTGACTCTACTACTCCTGTGACCCGTGGCATTATCATCCATAAATAACCAAGTCGATGGATCACCAAGTTGATCTGTCATTTGGCCAATGTTCATTCGTAAAACATTCACATAGCGTTCAGAATTCATGGTTCCTTGCTGTATGTGAAGTTCAGAGCGGCCATTGGTCCAAATGCCAGCCCAAATCAGTAGAGTCGCACCACCTTGTACCCGGGGACGATGTAAATGTCTCGGAATTTCCTGATCAGATTTTATCCATAATCTCAATCGACCATCACTATCCTTCAAACGGACTGATGCCTCATCAGACCAGACAACCCGATCCCATTGATTTCGCCAGTGACAATGACTCATTGCCCATCTGAAACGTCTTTTTGTATGCTGATCTGATAATTCGATCTGAGAGGGCTTCTTACAGCTCTTGAAATTTGACTCAATAAGTCTTCTACGAATAGTGGACTTAGAAATAGACGAGACTAGTGCAGCCATCTCAGTTAACGAGAGACTTGGATCAACTTTAACAAATCTCAAAATTAGGCGGTCTCTACGTTTGGATGTTTTGCGTGGACGGCCAGAGCCCTCTTTACGACAGAGTCGAAAATCATCATTATGCCATCGATGCACATTTGTGTAAGGGACATTTAGTCGCTTGCTTGTAGCTCGCAAAGAAAACCCTAGTTGTAGCAAGGCTGACACGTTGCCTTTTGTGAATGCGATCTCGTTATTGTTCATTTGTGCTTTGTATTGTTTTCAACCGGTAAGAGATAGATTTCTAGCTGAAAGCAATCAGGAGTGCTGCCAACACCACCGCAACGAAGTCAGGAAGCTATGGAACATGAAGTCCAGTTAATCACATGTAGCAGTTACATTATTGTTGATGAATAATGGTGCTATACTGGCTCTGATTGACCGATTTTCTTTATTTTTGTTTTGCTTGATAGCTTTTGGCTTGTAGAAACAACATATTACATAACAAAGGAAACAAATGTAATTTTATAAGAGTGAGGTATGATTTTGTGTAACATTGCTAAATGAAGATCAAATTATCTACTACTTTTTTATCTATAACAGGAAAACAACTCAATATTCATGCTTGAAATTTCCAACAATGATATTAGTAAGCACAACTGACATATCTTCCAAATTTCAGAGAAATTCGTTCAAGTTTGGCGGAGTTAGACAAAGTTGAAGTTAAGGCGATGTTTAAGGGTGATCCATTTTTTATGAAACAATCTGTATTTATGATCTGGTGGAACCAGGGCGATGTAGAAAGAAGCTCAACGATTAATAGTTATCGTAAAATTCAATCGTAGAATCGATTGATCCATCGTGAAATCTATACGATTAATCGTTGGTTAAGGTGACCGTAGAATCAACTTTAACAATTAATCGACATCGTAGATTTCTGTGAAAATCAATCGTAGTTGTACGAGTAATCTAAAGGTCGTCGTGGATAGTCCAACATTAATCGTTATTCATTCTGCATTGAATCAACATTTAGCTGTGGTGGCTGCAGCATGGACAATATTGTCTTCGCATGAAACACGAGGTCTCTACGCAGACAACGTGTGCTTCATGATAGAAGAGATCCTCTGACGTATTTGAAAGATCACGAGCTGCTGCGGAACTATCGCTTCCGTAGGAGTGGTTTGAATCACCTAATTCGTTTATTCGGTGATAAGCTTACGCATGCCACACGTCGTACATGCCGTCTCTCACCGATGTCGCAGCTCCTTATAGCCCATCGATTTTATGGAACTGGTAGTCCGTATCATGTGATGGCTGAAATATTTGGTGTTGAGAAGTCGACAGTAGGTCTCGTCATACGGAAAATGACGAATGTTCTCAAATCAAAGCTACACGAATACGTTCATTTCCCAACTGGTGTTGAAGAAGCCAATCAAGCTAAAAGTGACTTTCGGGAGCATTGCAATTTGCCAGGTGTGTTAGGTGCCGTCGATTGCACACATATATTGCTTTATAAATCACCTTTGAAAGACGCGGAGCCGTCATTTGTGAATAGAAAAGGCCACTATACTATCAACACACAGTTAATTTGTGATTCGAAATATCGCATTACAAATGTGGTTTCTCGTTGGCCAGGCAGTGTCCATGACAACTTTATTTTCAAGAACTCTGCAATTGGTAGGAAAATGGAAAGAGAAGGAGAAAATAGACACGAACTCCTGCTGGGCGATAGTGGTTATTATCAGCGCCCTTGGATGATGACTCCATTTGCTGACCCTACCCACCCAAGAGAAATCGAATACAATAAAAGACATCGAAGAGGTCGGGTTGTTATCGAAGAGGTTAATGGTCAACTAAAACAGAAATTTTCCTTGTCTTGTTTATGGACTTCGTTTAAGTCCTTCATTCGCATGTGATGTAATTCTAGCTTGCTGTGTTCTATACAACATTTCCAAAGAATTGGGTGAACCAGAGCATCATGATGTTCCTACACAATATGTAAATCAGGGTAACGTGCAAGAAGCTATTGATGATCCTCATGGAGCATTGGACAGAGATGTATACGTCTTACAAAATATCATAATGTAGGTCAAAATATAAATTGTGTTAGATGGAACAATCGAATTTTTACTGCGTTTACTGCTTTTATATATCCGACAATATGCTAACTATGCTACATACAGCATTGCTAAGTTGTGAGACTACCCAACATTACTATTGACTAAAACCGAAAATGCTATTTATTATGATCATTTAGTAAATTACAACGGTATTGGTTCGTGCGGGGCTACGGTGTTCTGAGGTGTGGGGCGGCGATTTTGCTGCGGGATCAAAATATACTACTTTTTGCAACCCTGAAAATTTGTAGTGTATGGGGTATCATTTCTTAGTATATATATTTTCACGCCCCAATTACTTAATTCAATAATTGATGACCTATTATCTATTTTTTAAAATTATTTATTGAATCACAATAGGCCTATACATTTCCATTTTGCCCCAATATGTTTCACATTAAAAAATGAAACAAAAACGAAGCACTACCGGCAACACTACAAAGACTGGAAAATTTGTCCCTCATCGACAAGAAAGCAAGAATTCTCCTTATCTTCATGTACAAAACTTTGCTTGTTGGACAAACACTGCGCAATACATCTCAGACTCTCGTCGATACTTTTCAAAACATCGAGTTTTGATTTTTCTATCTGAATGAGAGACTTCAAATCGTCATCTCCACTGTCCCCTTGATTTCTCTCAAGGACAGCAGCCTTCACGGTCTTCAAAGGCTTTGCAGCACCCACGGTCTTCAAGGGCTTCGCAGCCTCCACTGACGAAGTTGAAGAATCATCGCTTTCCATTCCTTGGTTTTCGGCGAAAGAATCTCCTTCTGCTTCAGCTATGATGACATCCTTCATCTCCTTTTGAATGATATTCAATGTTTTCTCCAATATGGGTTTCAGCGTTGGTCTCGGTCCACCTCCTAAAAATGAAAATAGAAAATTACCTATTTATGAATACTAACTTATAGCTAAATTTCACCAACCTGTTTTTGATGACAACTGTTTATACTTTCGTGCATCACAAGATAAGTCTTGCCACTTCTTTCGAACACACTTCCATGTTCTCACAGCTACTCCGATATTTGATATTCGCTCAGCAGTCTTAAGCCAATACTTCTGCTTTACTTTTTCGACTTCTGCGGATGAGTGGCATGCAGTTCCAAACAATTTATGTCTGTATTCTTCAATGCACACCAACAGCTCATCGATCTCCAACACGCTCCATTTTGCCGATCTGCATGTGCTTGTAGTCATTTTCGTTTTTTCACACATAAAATGAACAATGATATTCAACGCTGCTTAGAAAGTTAGGTGATTCAATTGAAGCAATTTCAGTGTTAGAAACTATGACGTTGTCATAGAAACGATGATCGCATAGCGTACGATCAATCGTAAAGCTAAAGATCAATCGTCGCAACGATTGATTTCATTCTACGCTCACTGACGATTGATCATTAGTCCGATTAATAGTAGACCTTTTACGATTGAATAATTCATCGTTGCTTCACTATCAATCGTACTTTCTTTCTACATCGCCTAGGAATTGAAGAAGAGACTAAACGTAAATAATATAGAATGTCCTATGATGAAGAGATATGTTGATGACATTACTCTTGTACTACATAAGAGGTCAATGAATGTTGAGACAACAAGTATCGAGAACAAAGAAAAGGATGAAAATATAATGGAACTCGTGAAACGAATTGGAAATGAAATCCATGAAAGCATACAATTAGAAATTGACTACCCATCAAAACATCATGATAATAAATTACCAATTTTGGATCTGAAGGTATGGATTGAATCAAAAGACGAAGTACAAACCAATGTGATATTGCATAAATTCTACATGAAAGAAATTGCGTTTAGAATGATGGTACATGCTAGATCAGCTATGTCGTGGAGTATGAAACACAATAAGTACTTCGTGTTCTTCTGAACTGCAGTAGACATTTGCCATGGAAAACAACGGCGGAACATGTGAATGAAATGATGAAAAGAATTCAATTTTCTGGGTATAATAAATCATTTCGTGCTCAAACATTGAAATCAGCCTTGCATGCCTATAACAGTATGATCGACGACGAGAAAAACAAAATTCGACCATTACATAGACCAAAGATGTGGAGATACAATGAAAGAAAAGAAGAGAAAAGAAAATGAAAGAAAACATGGTATCAAAAGAGTGAAAACAAAAGTGTGTTATTCATACCAGCAACGCCTAATTCTATTTTAAAGAAGGAATGTGAAGAAGAAATAAAGAAAATTGGATTGAAAATAAAAGTTATTGAGGAAACAGGAGCAACGATAAAATCGAAATTACAGAGATCGAATCCATTTAGAAAGAATAAATGTACGACAGAATGCTTAGTTTGTGCATCTGAAGGAAAAGGAAATTGTCAAGCAGTGAGTGTTACATACGATATGGAATGCAAGAAGTGTCACGCAGTATATGTAGGAGAAACATCAAGAAACGCAAAGATGAGAGGAAATGAACATATGAGACAATTGGTAGAAAAGCAGGAAACATCTGTATTATGGAGACATTGCAAGGAACAACATGGCGGAGAAAATCAAGAATTTATTATGAATGTGACGGGAATGTACCACAATAATACGATGAAAAGACAAATTGCGGAAGGTGTAGAAATTAGAAAGACATGCAAAGAGAACATGAAATTAATAAACAATAAGACACAATGGAACCAGGCAAATTTGCCAAGTCAGTAGTAAGAAAACGGCGAACACTCGACCGGCGCGCCCCCCCCTCTGGAACGACAGAGGTTGTGGTCGGCCGCCGTGGTGCTTCGAGTCTGACTCCCCTCCCTCTGGAACGACAGAGGTCTGTCGTGGTGTGCCGGCCAAGTGGGTCCGAGAGGTTCGCTGACGTCCCCCCTCTGGAACGACAGAGTGTCGTGGTGGACTTGGGTGACCGCCAGGTTTTGACTTGAGGCTATAGTGTGTGATGTTTTTCGTGCAATCTGCTGAATGTTGGGTTGAAAATGGGCTGTTTCGAGTGGAAGCAGTGCTCGGATGTGAAAACGGAGGCCAGATTCGGATTCAGCGTGAAATTCTGCATCGGTATGGTGAGTTTCAAGTCAATCGGAGAGAAAAAGTTTCGCTGACGTCCCCCCCTTCGGCACCGACCTTCCAACTTTGTTTCTAGTGGACGGATTTTGTCGTGCCATAGCTCGTTTGACAGCTAAGAGTGAGACAAATTCACTGAAAGAAACGGCTTGTTCATATCTGTCTTCGTTTAGATGGGAGACGCCATTTAAGATTTTGGGACATTGGCGAAAAACGACAGAGTTAGAATTTTGGAGGTTTTGGGCTGTAGCTTCAAAACGAAGCATCGGATTGGAAAACGGATTTCAGATTTGGAATCAGCATGAAATTCTCTATCAACATGGTGAGTATCAAGTCAATCGGAGAGAAAAAATTTTCAACATTTTTCGAAAAAACGACAGAGTTAGAATTTTGGTCGTTTTGGGCTGTTTCGAGTGGAAGCAGTGCTCGGATGGGAAAACGGAGGCCAGATTCGGATTCAGCGTGAAATTCTGCATCAGTGTGGTGAGTTTCAAGTCAATCGGAGAGAAAAAGTTTCGCTGACGTCCCCCTCCCCTCGGCACCGACCTTCCAACTTCGCTTCTAGTGGACGGATTTTGTCGTGCAATAGCTCGTTTGAAAGCTAAGAGTGAGACAAACTCACTGAAAGAATCGGCTTGTTCATATCTGTCTTCATTTAGATGTGAGACACCATTTAAGATTTGGGAGATTGGCGAAAAACGACAGAGTTAGAATTTTGGACGTTTTCGGCTGTAGCGCCAAAACGAAGCATCCGATGGGAAAACGGATTTCAGATACTTCCCTCCCTCTCCTCCCTTGAACGTAAACTTAATACAATCTTTTTCATTTTCAGGCATCTACTCCATCTGCTGCACTAATAGGACAAAATGGCGGTCAAACGTTACAAGGTTCGCTACGATCAGATCATCTACAACTGAGGCCAGTGGAAGAAACAACCAAGGTACATAATCCTACACCGCCACAGCATAAATTTAAACAAGTCTTGCGTTATGACGATCATAGCGTAGTACTCCAAACGGGAATGCTCCCTTCCACGGATGTCAAGATAATGCGCAATCAGTATGGGGACTACATACTGATCCCCGTGAGTCCGTACATTCGCCGCCAACTTGATATTATTGAGGAGTACGTGACATTAAATATGGACATTCCTACTCCTCTTGCTCAAGAGTGGAAGGCGAGAGATGACAAGGATACTCCCTATAGAAAGATTTGGGATGGTAATCAAATTTGCCTACCGGTATCACATTGGTGTACTTACTATAAGAAGGAGGGAGATCATTCAGCATCCATCACATGCGACGAGCTCGGAGAAGGTACTTGGGATATCCTTTTCAAAGTGAATGGGCTATATTATGGTCGGCACAAGGATAATAAAATAGCCTCTCTCTCCATGCATATGGAATCCATCCTATATATTCCAAAACCATCCAACGTGGATGATATAATTGATCAAATCCTTAACAGCAGTGGTACGAAGCGCAAGTCGGAGAAGAATGCTACCTCAAAACGCAAATCAAAGAAGGAGAATTACTAGTCCTTTCCTAACTGTACCCTATGACAATTCGCTTATGTGCTTTGAGTGTCGTGGACGTGGTCTTATTAGATACATTTTACTTCTTCGTTGCCATCATATCATTTGTGTATTTTGTCGTGAAAAGCATCGATGTAATTCTTCATTTTGTGATATGTTATAGAACGTTTCCTTAGATGTGTAAATTTCCGTTTTAGGCTTCTATCATCATTTTTATGGATTGTGAGGGTGAACCTGTACAGGAGCTCAGTGCTATTGCTATGAACAATTGGACATATCAGATTGTTAGTGTCTATCATCAACAGAACAATGGGCGAGAAAACACATTCATGGACTTAATCTGAAATATTTGCAAGACTATGGCTTTTCTTGTGAGACTGCTCTTCTTATTGACTTTAAACGATGGTTAGCTGCTTTCAATGTTATACGCATCTTTTGTAATAATCCTGGTAAGGAGAGGAAAGTATTTCCCAATCTAATCATTGATGATATTTTGCTCCCGCCTTGGGATAGTAGAGTGAATCAACACCACCATGAAGTCACGAAACGTTTCAAGGATTTGTCTGTTCCTATTTTGTCTGTTCGTTGTAGTAGCTACGTTCATAACCAATGCTTCTTTCCTCCTTACCTCAACACTGCCAAAGTCCTGTATGGTTATCATTGCTCGCTGTATGATAGTTACCAGCTATATCTATTTTATCTCTTTCAAACCATTGATTTATAATGCATGCTTGTTACCGTTATTCAATAAATGTTACTATGAGAAGAGTTGTTGTTTTCATGCAATGGATGGGTTAGATAAAGGGCGATCATGTCTTTCTCAAACGACTGCGGAACATTACATTTTCATAGACAAAGTTTAAAAGGAGCTGTTGAAGATTATGTGATAAATTTTCATAAAGATGAGACCGACATCGAAGCAGTGATCGATGATGCTAGCACTCTATTTCTAGAGTTAATGAATACATTCTCTGATAGCATTGTCATGGCGCGATTAGTTGCGAAAATTAAGTTTAGTCATTTTGGAAAGGAAGAGGTGGAAAGTCGCTCTTTCCATTTTGCTTCTTATTCAATGGAAGTGGTAGATCACCCCCAAGAATTTTTTAAAAGACATATGATAAAAATTGCTGAACGTCTTAACGCATTTAACCATCATGGTAGCAGTCTAGTGATTGAAGCGATTTCAGATATTTACATTAAACTTTCCATATAGAAAAATTGAAAATGCAGTGGTACTTGATTGTAGCACAACTGGTTTTCGAGCTATGTCTGCTCACTCTCGAAGTATATTCCTTCTGTACATGTGTCTATTATTTAGAAAAGGCTAGCAAATTCATATCTTCAAAAAGACTTGCTATAGACATCAGTAACGGTGAAACTATGTGTTGTGATGTATGTAAGCGAAAGGATGGAAATGAAAAGCGCATCTTCAAGAGATGTAAGCATGCTTTTTGTCAACGCTGCTTCATACGTAATCGCATTCAACTTTGCAAATGTAGGCACTGTGATATTGCTCATTTCAAGTGCCACTTATGTCGCAATAGTTAGTACCTATGCAGATGTGGTAAAGATAGGTTTTAGCAAAGACTAACACGGAAAATGGCGAAATGTAAAATGACGAAACGTAAAAGTCAAAAGTTTTCTTCACCCATTCAAGCTCTCCGACGAATGAAAGCAAATCAGCGATACAATGCTGTACGACATGCTAACGATAAATTCATTTGTGAAATTATTTCTCATGTCAGAAAGTTGAGGACGAAGAAATTAGCACCAAAACAACGAAAGTTACTTAAGCGATATGCTACGAAATTGCGTTTCATCTCCAATCCTAAAGTCACCCTTCAAAGAAAGAGGGAAACTCTAACACAAAAGGGCGGTTTCCCTCTAGCGTTACTACCGATGCTAGCTCATGTCGTGGGTAACCTATTGGGTAATATCTCTGGCTCTAAGCGTTAATTATGCAAATGTTGAATCTCAAAGTATTAAAATGGATTTCAGACTTCAATGCGATAAAGTTCTGACTGTATCAGGCCCATCTCATGCAGGTAAAACTGTTTTCACGCTGAATTTATTGGATAAAAGAAGGGAGTTGTTTAAGGAACCTATCAATCGAGTGATTTGGTGTTATGGTATTTATCAACCGTCGCTTTTTCAGGAATTGCAAAGTCGCAACTTTATTCGACATGAAGGAATTATTCCAGTGGATAAACTTCAGTCTAATGATGTTGTTGTATTGGATGATCTATTAAAAGAAAGTAAGAATTCAAAAGATGTTACAGATATGTTCACTCGCGCAGCACATCATAAAAGGTGCTTTATCATCTATATCACACAAAATTTGTTTCCTGATGGAAAAGAAGCTCGTACACGAAACCTGAATACACACTATTATGCTATTTTCAAGAATCCGCGAGATAAAAGTCAATTTGAAATTTTAGCGCGACAAGTTGCACCCAGAGGATCAAAAGACTTAATTGAAATTTTTCAAGCAGCTACTGAAAAACCACATGGTTACTTATTCATTGAATTTACGCAAGAGTGTCCGGAAGAATTTAGATTTCGAAGTGATATTTTGAAAACTCCCATGATTATCTACAAACTATGAGTTCTTATTCTCGCATGATTGTTATTCGTCAGTGAATGTCGTTGTCACTTGCACTTGCTGCGCCAGCTCTAATAATGAAACCCCTAAGCAATGTGAACACGATCGCAAAACCGCTAAAGCTAAATGCTGCAGTTGTTGTAAATGTAGAAAGGCAAGAAAACAAAAAGATGAGAAGGAGGAAAAAGAGTCAGTCGTCATCGACTGAACGTTTGAAGTCAATCTATTATGATGTAAAACATCCGGCAGGATTTGCATCTATCAAGAAATTGTCAAAAGCGAGTGGTCTTCCACAATCACAAGTTAAACGATGGTTAAAGGGTCAGGCTACATATACACTCCACAAACAAGCGAAAAAGAAGTACCGCACCCGCCATTATATTGTTCATGACATCGATGAACAGTGGCAAGCAGATTTGTGCGATGTCGCCTCCATTTCAAAACATAACTCAGGAAATAATTTTATTTTAACCGTCATTGACATTTTCTCGCGTTATGCGTTAGCTCAACCTTTAAAAACTAAAGAAGGGAAAGGAG
This sequence comes from Prostheceraeus crozeri, assembly GCA_907163375.1. Classification (NCBI taxonomy): domain Eukaryota; kingdom Metazoa; phylum Platyhelminthes; order Polycladida; family Euryleptidae; genus Prostheceraeus; species Prostheceraeus crozeri. The sequence continues at coordinate 100,425 of CAJQUW010008328.1, read as the reverse complement.
TAGCAAAAGCATTCCAAACAATTTTTCGAGAAGGTCGCATTCCAAAAAGAATTCAGAGTGATCAAGGAAAAGAGTTTGAAAATCAGCATGTGACAAGATTATTTGAGAGGCATGACATTGAGTTGTTTAGTGTAAAGAGTGCTTATAAAGCTGCACTCGTTGAACGTTTTAATCGCACATTAAAAAATCGCTTGTGGCGACATTTTACTGCCAACTTGACACAAAATTGGACAAAGGTTCTACAAGATACACTCCATGCCTACAATCACTCTATCCATCGTTCTATTGGACTCAGACCAGTAGATGTAAATGCTGACAATGTAGGTAAAGTGCGCGAATCATTCCAACGTAAACGCACTCATGTGAAAAGTGATGTGAAAATTGGTGATAAAGTTCGTATCTCAAAAGTAAAAAGTGTTTTTGCTAAAGGGTACCTTCCGAATTGGACAGAGGAGGTATTTACAGTATCAAGGATTAATCAAAAAGACTCTCCCACCACCTACAAGTTGAAAGATTACGATAATGAAGAAATTGAGGGTAGCTTTTACCGCGATGAGATTGAGGTAGTCACTGAAAGTGAAACATATTTGGCAGAGAAAATCATCCGATGTAAAAAACGGGAAGGTGAAGAATGGTGTCTTGTTAAATGGGCTGGTTATCCTTCAAGTATGAACTCTTGGATGCGTCGTGCCGACATCTTTCATCTAAGTGATCGACAGTGATTCATGCAAAGTTGTAACTAACAATGTTTAGGGTTTGAGCTATGAATCCAACTGCCTCATTTTATTCACGACCCTCCTATGTAAGTGGTGGAGGACAAATTTACATCGGCGCTCGCCGCCAACGTGGAGGTAGCATAGTTGGTGAAGTGAAATCTGTTGTAGCACCTCTCATATCCAATGTCGGTAGATCTTTAAAACGAAATGTTCTAAGTAATGCCTTTGGCTTTGCTGGTGATGTTGCTAGTGATCTTTCCAGAGGTAGAAGTTTTAAGAGCAGTTTGTTGAATCGTGGGAAGGAACGCGGTTTAAAAACATTGAAGCAGACCTTTGCTGGTGTTACTCAAGGAAAGAAATCACCTAAACGAATGAATAAAGGAAGGAGGAAACATCGCGGTGCTGGTAAGGTGCGATCTTCAGTCAAAAGGCATTCACGCAAACGTCGCAGAGGCTCTAATCATTCATCAGGCGCTAAACGACGACGCTGCTATAACTTCTAATTATGGAGTGTAAAACTTTCGGTTTTTGTTTGTTTGATCAACAAGCCATACAGACAGATATTCTTAGTTCAAGTATTGTAGATTATCATCCTCGAACAGCTGAGAATGCTGGCCCCATTGAATTTGTTATTCCTGGTGGTAGTGATGACTACATAGATTTGAGTTATGCGATGGTTGATTTGAGGTTTAGAATTCAGCAAGCAGATGGAACTGCTATTGACGATACACATAAAGTTGGACTGAACAATTTACCATTGACTACATTACTTTGCGATGTTTCTCTAACGATTGGAGAGCAGCAAGTGGAAGGTGGTCAAAGCGATTATCCCTATAAATCATATTTCAATCATATATCACAGTTTCATCCAGCAGCACAAAAAAGTCATATGGAAGCCATGGGATGGTACAGAGATGAAGCAGGAAAATTTGATGCTGAAACAAACAGTGGCTTTGTAAAGCGATCTGCTATGATTAAAGATAGTAAAGTATGTCAGCTATATGGTCCGCTGAATTTAGACTTCTTTAGACAGTCAAAATTTTTACTGTGTAATACCAGCATGCGACTCAAGCTGACATTGAATAAGCCTGAATTTGCGCTGAATGCATTTGCTAAAGTTGACAATTTTAGAATTCATGTGGAAGATATTGCACTTTACATTCGTCTAGTAGTACCGAATCCAAGTGTCATTAGAGGACATGCTGAAGGTCTTAACCGCCAAAATGCCATTTACCCCGTTCAGCATACAAAGCTTCTCACCTTTACAATTCCGAAAGATCAAAAGAGTTTCATGACAGATGGCCTCTTTCCATCGGAAGCACCGAAGCTCCTCATGGTGGCAATGGTTGAAAATGATGCATTTAATGGTAATATAAAGAAGAATCCTTTCAATTTTAAACACAATCAGTTAAGTGAAATTGCTTTATGTGTAAAAGGTGTGAGTCATCCTGTCCACCCTACAAACCAGATTTTGCTGCGGATCAATTTCTGCGCAGTTATGTTGATTTTATGGATGTCTTTGGCTTTTACAATACGGATGACACCAACGGACTTACTATGAAAGAGTTTAAGAGTGGATATACTATTTATGCATTTGATTTGACTGCTGACAGCGATATTAGTGCCCCCTATCGTCAAGCGAACGTGCCTCATAATATTCGTTTGGATTTGACGTTCAAAAGAACACTACCTGAGACGATTAAAGTATTAATTTATGCAGTCTTCGATTCAAATATTGAAATTACAAAGTATCGTGACGTGATTCTTCAGTATAATCGTTAATGAGTTTGTTGACTGCTGACGATATTAAGACTAAAGTGCAGCGTAATGCAGACGAAGCGACGTTGAAAGCTTTCGATAATGTCTATTCACTCGATGCCTTACCACCTGCAGTACATCACTATCCCATCTTTATTGTGCTAAACACTCATTCGCAGAATTTAGGCGGTGAGCATTGGAAAGCGATCTTTATTGGAGAAGACCGACGTGGTGAACTATTTGACTCCCTTGCTCAACCTCCAAATATACCCACACAGCAGTGGTTGAGAAAACATACGCGTCAATATCAGCGAAATGAACGCATACTACAACATCCACTTTCATCAACGTGTGGTGCTTTTGTACTGTACTTCATCTTAAAACGTTTACATGTATCTCGATTTGTATCTGTTATTCAGAACTTTTCATGTAATCCATCCTCTAATGAAAAAATGATTTGTAAGTTCTATCATGATTTGAAATAAAAACATCATGTTGGAAAAATTGTTTTTTATTTTACAATCCGCTGGGTACGTACATACTCGATGAGATAGTCTAGGATCACATTTGCTTGTACATGAGATTTTAGTCCAGCAATGATCACTTTACTATTATGAAAGATTGCCACATGCACAGGTAACCAACAATTAATGAGAGCTGCAGGGAAAAGTTCGGGTTCATAACACAAATTGTAACTGCTGGTACGAATCTTCAAAAATGATACACTTTCACTCATTTGAGTAGAGATCACCATATTGTCCACAGTCAGATTCGACATCACACACCTCTCCCTCTTCCATATCCGACGTAGTAGTCTTTGTAGCTCTAAGCGCATTGACTGCGCCGATGAATGAGAAAGGGCGCCGAGAATCTGTACAGTCCCATTTGGGAAGAATTGAAGATTTCGTGAATTGTTCATCTTCACCACTAACATTTGAGGTCGGCCCGGGTAATACTTGCTGTTTGGAAGGTGTTGTTGTAATGTTGTGAGATCGATTTTGGTATAGAGTCTGAAGCGACGGAGAATGTTGACGATGGTGTAGCGATGGCGCTCCATGATGAAAGAATGAGTAAATTGAGCGATGTACCTTCCTCCTTTTATACTTTTCCCAACTACCTTGATGAAATGTGAAGTTAGTATGAAGTTGGGAATGATAGAGTTCAATTCGCCGATGGTTGACGCGCAACCAGATGCGATTTCCAATACGTGAATGTCTTTTCATATATAAGTATTTCAAATCCTTCATGATATGATGTAGAGATTAAAAATGACGATAAGATAAAGCAAACTCTCTTCTCACATTTCCAGTTGAATCTTTGAAATAGACGTTTCGATCATGATCCGTTTCAATACGTTGTAGGAAATCTAATTTCCAACTCATGGTGCGTGGTAGTCATGTCTGATTAAGATTTGCATAGTAGGGCGATGAACTCACGACGAATAAATGTCATGATGGAGCGATGTATGTAATGTATCTTCTATACTTCTCCCAATTGTATTTGCGAAATGAGAAACAGTTTGCGGAATGAGAATGGCAGATTTGAATTTCATTTCTGTAATGTTGAAGCCAAACTTGATCACCCAAGGAGATGAATCTTAATGTTTCAAAATATTCCAAATCCCTCATGATATCATTGAGGTTGACAAATTGTCGCCATGTTAATGTAATACCTCTTGATGTATGACCATGAGAATTTTTGAAATGCACGTTTCCATCACGATCAACTCTGATATACTGTAGAGAGTCCAAAATCCAAGTCTTCATGATGTTATGCAAAGCCGCAGATCAGCAATATAAAAATTTCGTTTTATCATATTTTGCTTAGCAATGCGGCTACAAAGAGATTTGCTAGTAATCGAGCCGCACTCTTTTCTACTCCCATTGATCATACACAGCAGCTAAATGGAAAGTGGGAAGTGGGTGTCACTCAACTTGTTCATAGCACCTGTGTCTTTACTTTTGATCATGAGGTGATGACTATTAATATGAGACGTACAGCTGCTTACCAATGTTAAAAGGGCTGCCGAGTAGACATTCCACAATGGCCGAAGAAAGATCTTCTATCACGTCAGAAATTCGTTTATGATTTCCTGAATAAAGCGTGTAAACATATTGTCCAATTTACTCCGCACAATGATGATCATAATTATGTACATCATGTAGTTGAGAAAGATTGGATTGTTGGTTTAAGTCCAAGTTTAAGAAATGATTTAGGTTACCTCGCTAGCGCCTTAACAAGCTATGATAATTTTAACGTTAATTACCACCCAAGTGGTCATAAACAGTTAATATATCGAGAGGAAGCTTATTATGTAGATCTTATTCCAAAAAATGAGAAGACGTTTGTGAAGAAGATTGTGATTAAGCCAAGAAAGACAAACATGACTCCTGAAACATTATTGAAGAAATTTAATTATCTCCTTCGAGTTGATGGTAAACAAGTGGCAACATTGACTTATATCAAATCATCTAATCATATTGCAATAAGCAAATTAAATGATGATGATCTAGTATTAGTTTGTTCAAAAGATTTTCATCAGTTCTTACGACATCGTTCTGCAGCTGTTCATGGAAAATTTGATATGCAACATTTGCCATGTGAAAGGTCAAATCAATTTGATACAGAATGGACCGTATCTTTATACAGAAAGTGTGTAGAGCCTTTAGGTGGTATCTTACATGAAACAAGAGTGTTGATGCCTCGCATTATTACTTCGGTTAAATTGGTTGTAGATTATTTAAATGAAGTGATTAATGAGCAACATATTTCATTTTCTGAAAAAGAAGGTACTTTGTCTCTCACTATAAGTGGAAAAGGTATTGAACTAATTATGGATAAAACTCTAATGGACATTTTGGGTTTTGATCAAAATATCTTTAAAAGTGGTACTGTAACCAAAGCTAGCGCAGACATGTCGCTATCGCGTCGTATTAACTATTTTCAGATATATTCCAATATTGGTGAAGATGTACGTGTGGGAGATGTTGAAGCTCCATTGCTAGCAATGATACCATACCAGCCAAAAAGCTTCAGTATTTTATCTGAGCATACTTTCAAGAAAGTGCATTATGCAAAGCTGAAATCAAACTACATCCCACAAATTGATATTGCCATTTATGACGATGCTGGTGCGTTGATTCCTTTTCATAAAGATGCTGTGATAAGCATCACACTCCATTTCCGAATGAAGAGTTAATGCAAAAGTATGCTAATATATTTTTCCAATGTGAATAATATGGAAAGTGAAAATAAGGACTCGTTTCTAATCTACTTGCCCAGTAATGCTTCTATGAATAAATTTCCTAATAATAAACCATCAGACTTTCGAGTAGAATTAAATCGCTCACTACATCTAGAAGGTGAATGGGAAGTAGGTGTTTCCAGCATCTACTATGATAGCAATATTCAGAATGTGAATGATTTGGAAGAAATGATATTGACTCCTCGCACCCATGATGGAATAACGATGAATAATGCATTCCAGTTCCCATACAATTTAACGTCATATGGAAAGTGGAACTATGAATGGATTCAGATAAAATCAGATTATTATGGTCCATTTGGGAATGAGAAAATTATTAAGGCATTCAACAGTGGTAATACTTCCATCATGAAGAATAAGGATCAGAAAGTTTATGAGTTTACTATCTATCATTGGAGTGGGAGACAGTTCCTTCGCTTTCATTCTTTTACTAAAGGTCTTACACTGAGGTTGGATAATGAATTCTATCCACATCTCGGTTTTGGCCATGGACTACATCTAACGTCAATTGCTACTGCAAATGTTAAAAAAGTTTATTCAAATCGAATCAACAAATTTCATTATAAATTTAAAATATTTGATGAAGATGTTGTAGAATGCGAAGAACGCATCATTTTGAAAAAGCGTGGTGTTCAACCTTTATCACTTATTGAGTTAGTAAAACGATGGAATGAGACTGTGGGTAAGAAGTATGGAGAGAAAATTATGGCGGACAAAAATAAGTTGGTTATTCAGAAATATAATGACAAACTTACAGTTTGTTTCTCTCCAACCTTGCGTCATTTTGTAAGACATTATACACCTATTATTGGAAGCGGTGTGGTGTATGGTTCTCATGAATATCACACTAAAGCTGATTCAGTTAATGATGAATGGTGGGTGGACATCTATGGTGATCGCATCAAGAAAATTTACCAGTCTTATCAAGAATCTAAAGTTGCTATCAATATAATGCCGCGTCTATATCATACAGTTGAAAGCTTCATTCATGTAGTAAATCCTTATATACAACAGAAGTTGAAGCATGTGATGAAAAGTAAATATGATGTAAAGACACACCACATTTCGTTTTCAATTGAAAATCAACGCGTTGTTCTGAAACTGGGTGATGACATTCAATGTCAATTGAGTAAAAATTTGAAAAAACTCTTTGGTTTTTCAATGCTACAAAGTGTTTGCTGCTGCTTATACGATTGGTATAGAAACACCAATGACACTTGATAAACATGAACAGCACCTTTACATTCAAAGTGATTTGATTCTACCTATTTCTGTTGGTGAGAAAAAAGAATACATTTTACGTGATTTCATTCATGATAAAGACGCTTCATATGGAATAGTCGAGAAGATGTTTGAATCTATTTTCTATCATCCCGTCGTCAAACAAACTATACCCTCTATTGCTATCAAAATTACCAATGGTTTACAAGAGTGCATCCATGTGAAAGATACTAAATCCCTCGTAACTTTAGTGTTTCGGAAAGCAAAGTGAAGTCATTGTGATATGTTTATTGAAATAAAAATATGTATATGAAAAAGTCTTTTCACAGATATAGGGGGAATGGGATGACTGTAGGCATATATTCACAAGGAAATACAATCTCATGTAACACATAAAACAACCATGTATATCTACAAAAAGCAACATCAAAATACTAAGTTAAGGATGATTATGCTAAGACGTCTCCTGAATGTGGTAGTGTGAGTTTAATTCTTTTGGGTGGTGGTATGTTTGTGTCAGGATGTCCATGTGGAAGAGATGTGTTATGTCCTATCCAACACCTCTTATCCTCCCATGCTGAAAGCGCCCGTTTCCTAAAAGTATGAGTTTTGATCTCAAGATTGTCATATTGACAAACGTTATATTTTTATTTCTATAGGCTTCCAGGAAATTTTTATGTTTCATGTTAGAGACCAATGATCTTGATATGCCTTTAGCACGCTTAATACTATCGTCGCTATCCCTTAATTTCATACTGTACATTTTTGGGCGGAGGAGAATCATTTCATCTATTTCCTTCCCTGCTGTCTCATCCTTAAAGCAGCCAAGTTTTGCCTTATTTTTGACGGAGTAGAGTGGGTGATCAGTAGGATAATTTGATGTATCAAAATATCTTTCTAAAGATTTTCCTACTTCATTGAAATTTAAATCTTTTTGAGTGGTAATACCTAAGAAGAAACTATCTGTATCACCACCCAACAAACGAACCTCTTTTACGAGAGGACATGGTTTTAGTATTTTATAAAAGAGTTGGTACATTTCAAGCTTAGAGTAATCTAGTACAGCTTGGCCAATACAGATGGGCTTGCACAACTCAACTTCAGATTTTATTATTTTAACACCTACAAGGTCCTCATCGATAATGTCTCTATCGATGAATAGAGGTGATGAGACCAATTTCTTAAATTTTGTAACATCATTGACTAGTTTATAGTTTACACGTTTTCTAACATCCTCCATCGTCTTACCAAATAGACTATTATTCTTATACTTATAAAAATCTTTTTCAAAATTATTTTGGGCTAGTGCACGTTTCTGGCTGTTGCTATCAATATAAGGTTTGAGGAAGGCTTTCTGTCTAAATTTAATAATGCGGTGAACTCGTTTTAAAATCATGCCCATTTCTAAATAAAATTTTAAGATGCTAAAGTGGACTAGATAGTTTTCCTTATCATATTGGGTGAGTAAATGTTTGCGGCAAGGCTTATAGTCGGGTTGACCGCATGATTCTAAATCTTTATGAAATTGTTTCATAAAGTCGGAAAACATATCTTTGGTCACTTCACCTGATTCGGGTGCGAGTGGAAAATCTACGGTTTTATGTTTAATATTATTTGGATAGATTAGATATATCTCAAAATAATATCCCCAATCACCTTCATCTGGAATTGCTAGCATGTTAGAAGGGTTGGAGAGATGCTGAATTTCACTATTATCTAACCAGCTAAACTCAGAGTGAAGGAGTGGTTTGGATAGTGAACTACCATATAAATTATTTTGGTCATAATACTTAAGATGAGTCTGATCATTGCCTACTAATTTTGATTTTAACCTATGTTTATTTACAAATGTGAGACCACCGCGAATTCCTTGCTCAAATAAATTATACATCTCTGGATCTTGTGAGAGATGAATGGTCTCACCAGTCATTTTAAAAGCAGACTTAAATGACATGGCTGGCAGACTGACAAAGTGGACGGGATCTAACTTATCTTCTTCTAATGCCAATCGTCGAAACTCCTGAAATACATCAGCCAGCAAAAATACATCTAACTTAAGATAGGCATTCATATATTCGCCAAATGTATGGCAGTCAAATTTTATCCATGCATCTTGTGCATGATCATAATCTTCGGTCTTACATTCTGCGCCGGTCAAATCATTTTTAAATTTATCTATGGGCGGAAGAGAAGTCTCGCCGAGTTTACTAATCGCATCAAAATATGCATATGGAAAGATTCCTTTCCGTGTGATAACTTCATCGGTTAGATTTGGATATTGTTTCTTAAGATTTTGTGTTAGTAGAAGAGACTTTAGATTTTGTACGAGAGAGGCCAGTGATGCAGTCATAAATTGGTAGGAATCTAAAAATTTTATATCAAAATAGACCGTCTTATTTTCTTTAGTTTTATCGACAGGCACTTTTGCTGTCATGGCCATAAACTTCTCTCTCGTTTGTGCTATTACATCAAGCTTCCACTCTTTCATTTGACCTAAACCTCCTTTTATTATCATATGGCTGTCGTAGCCCTTGAAATTATGGAAAATGACGGGTAATGTACGCCGTTTCATCCTAAGTGAAAAATTGCATTTTGAACATAGTGCGTTTCTAAATTTACCAGTGATGTCATCATGGTCGCGCACTTTCTTAATCTTATCATCATCAAATGTTTTCCTACATTTGAGGCAAACGTTGCAACTATCAAATTTTGCTTGATCATCTGCTGTCATATGCAATGATCTGCGATAGAGTTCACCATCATACTTTTGTTGAAATTTTACAGCCTGTTCGAGGAATTGTAGGAATTGGTAAATACAATCCTCACCTTGCCAGACGTGCATTTTATTTTTTCTATTTTGGAAATGGTCATGCCATACTTCATAGCAGGAAATGGCTGCTGCTCGATGGGTGTTATCATCGATATAGCATTCGATGTCAGCATAGATGACACGAAGAGGACTTAGTTCATCACCATTCTCTCTATATGAAAACTCCTTATCTTTGGGCATGCGCTCTATTTGTAGTTTACCTCGCTTACACCATTCGTAATGAGCTTCAAATTTGTTTTTACTCCTAAAGTTCCGAATTCATCTGTCACAGTAATAAATCTCTGATGAGCTAGAATTTCTTAGGTGGTGGTATAAGCGAGAAATTGTGGCAATACCACAGTAGTGCCATTTCTCACTATCATCCTGTCTTACTAATAAAAGGTTGACAACGTGCTCATAACAACTCGAACGCGAGTTGTAGCGGACACCCTTCAATCCCTTTTCCCAAACATGGAGAACTATTTTGATGTTGTTAAATTTTTCAAATTTTTCTATATCTTTAATTTTTATATCTTAACTATTGCAGTAATCAAACTTTAATTCATTCTCCCACTGTTGATACTTACTCTTACGGTATCGGCTATTCTGTACATCATTATAGTGGAGAATGGAGAGGACGGCATACTTAAAACATTGCGATTCGCAATCTATAGAAATGACTGCTGCTTTATTTCTTAAATTTTTCGGAAGTTTAATGGTGCCTCGTCCAGAGTAGTTCTCTAATAAAGTGATTTTAATCATGGCGGTCTCAATACCATCAAAAATGAGTCCACTATCACGCTCGTTAAATTTATCTATGTTTAATTTTAACCCTTGGATATGAAAATTTATCCAAGACTCGCAGTCTACAACTTCGGTTGCAGGAGAGGAGGGTATGTGAAACTCCAACCTCTCTACTATTTGACCAGTATGGTGGTCGATTTTTACATATTTTATTTTGAGATAGATGAGCGCCTTCATTCTAAAATTGACTAAATTGTAGAAGAGCGCACCAATCAAAGTTGAATTTTGATGAAACCATTCTTCAAAGTCAGTAATGGTTTCTGAGGATTCCATCTGGTAGTTCCTCACTAAATTATTTATCGACACTTCAGAGAGTCGGATAGAGGACGTGCTGTTAGTATAACTATCGTCACTGTGTGTATGTCGAAGTCTATGTGAAGATAGTTCAAAATGTGACTCAAAAGACTGAATGCATAAATCGCAAGAAAAGGAGACATCGTTAACAGAATCATCCCCCACCTTCGGAGATTGATGCTGACTTAGGTCTACAAACACCTCGCTTGATGTGTCGGACGAGATCACGCTTCCTCGTGAAGATGTGCCCACAGTCAGCACATTCCCGATCGTTGCATTCCCGCGACAATATTGACATGGACTCGCTCGAGATGGGACTGGTATCACCTGAAAGAGAAATCATTCTATCATCTCTGTTCAAGTCTCAGTGTATTGTTACAACCTACCTTGACTCGACAACTCTAAACTTTCCTCGAGAAGGGAGGGCGTTGGTGATGAAGTTGATGCCTGAAATTGAGGAAGATGCTATTAGCCACACGTTTGAGGGAGATGACTGATGAATTCCTTAACTTACCATTTCAATGAAATCAAGTTTAAGGTTGATACTTCAACAAGATAGAGACTTCACTCAAATTTGGAATTCACGAGAGAGCAGTTCACTTGTACGCCTCAAATATAGAATTCGCTAGAGAACACTTTACTTACACGTCTCAAAGACAGAGTGAAATGACACGGATGTCACTTTACATATATACTTTCATATTCATCATTCATTGGCTGTTGGTTGCTTGTTTATACCTAAGAATTAGGAAACATTTCAAAGTTATTATCCACAGTCAACATGACAAGCCCTCCGACAACACCGAACACTACATTGGAGTTCTCTTCTCCATGCTCATCACCAAGGGCGCTCGTTGCACCAAACGCTCCAACGAAGGGGAAGGTAGAGAAGGTGTACCGACTCGACAATATCAGAAAGTTGTCATTAGCAGCGGACGACGAAGAGAGTGTATGTGAGAAGGAGTATCCCGATTTAACAGGCATGAGGTGGAAGTATCTGCAGTACGATACTGATGATGTGATGGAGATCACCAGCACCAAATTCCTCCACCAATTATGGGAGTGGTACACCCCTAACTCCCAGCCACGAACTATGGCGGAGTGGGAGTATATCGACAAAGTGAGGCTCGCGGTAGAAGAACGATTGAAGCAAGTGAACTGTTTTTGTGATCTATGTGAAGCCAGACTCTGGGACGATATTGACGATGAAGACCTTTTGAAATACATGCCATAATAAATTTTTATTTCGTATTATCTTTGCTTTCATACTGACTTACTTGAATGGGGCTTAAGTGGATGATTTAACCATGTATACTTTTTCATTTGGAAATAGTAGCACACTTAGTTTAACTTGCAATTCTTATAACATTTCATATGGATGATAATGGCAGATGAAATAGTGTTAAATAAAATTAAGATAGCTTACATGATTATGGGATAGCAATTGACTGCGATCCATGTGTAAAGAGCTTGTTAGACTACGGAAGAGAGAAGTGTGTTATGTTGCGTGTGGCGCGTGAGTGTCCTCCCATTTCATTCCATTCATCAATTCATCTCATTGATAGAGACAGGTAGAACTCATGGTTCTCATAACGTATGCAATGGATAGTTTATAAGGCAACCTTCGACAGCTGGCTAAATGTCGCCCTGGCGCGAATGCATACTACGTTGAGACAGAGGCAATCACTTGCAAACATGACGCAGAGAGGTTTCACAAGATTGACCATTGCCGAATGTCCCTTGCGGTATACATAGCTACGGGTTTCACCGCCGCCCTTTACAGGAACGCCCGTCGAAAGGAAGTATTACACCGAACTTCATTTGCAACGTTCAAGTTGACTGATAGCAGATTCAACTTAATGATAGTATTCGCCAGTCTGAAGACTGCCCAGGGCAAACCGCGAGGAGGTTCTATCATGTCTTGCCCCTTGGTGGCCCCATAAGAACCGTTTGTGGTTCGTTCTCGGGGTGTGTGATAGGGACTCAGGCTTGTTGTTTCGACTGCGGCTCCGGCAACGGGGCGGATGGTCGCTTCTCTTGGATGTCTGTAAAGAAAGAAGTAGTGAGTTATCATCTTACATTTTAATTTAGTCATTTTTACTTACAGATCTTCTCGGAAGCTTCCTCATAAGGGAAATTCGAGATCGAATGACGATGATCGAAGGTGAAGTGTAGACACTCCACCCCTTTCTTCACCCGAGAGTAGCATTTCTCCCCTCTTCCACGCTCGTACAAGAGAGGAGTTTCTGCTACTCTCCCCTTTCTAATATGGATGTGCAGACGGCTGGAACGCACCCTTCGATCGCGATCCACCAGCTGCGCCGAACGGTGCAGCTCGTGGTTCGTCTCGACCACCTTAGCCATCTGCACACGGAGTCTCTCCACTTCCTCCTTCAACCTTCGTATCTCCTTCTCCCTACTTTCCCTCTCTGCTAGCAAAGTCTCTTCTCTGGCTTTCCCCTCGAGAGTCTTGAGCCTCTCCTGCTCCAACTCGCCATCCCGCTCGCTTAATCTCTCCTTCACCTTCTTCATCTCTCCGGCCACGTTCTTTAGGTCCTCATACTTTGCCTTGTATGAGAAGGCCTTCTCCTTCAACTTCTCCACCTCTTTTTTTAGTTTATCCCGTTCGGCGATCACCGGCGGGCGCTTGACAAAATTGCGACATTGTTTTGCAATTCCGCTCGCAGTCACGGCTGTAGGGGTCTCGCGATCGAGGTCGACGTCCTTGATAGGTTGCGACTGTAGCTCTCCCTCCTCCTCCTCCTCCTCACTATCGCTGCTGGACAGCGAGCTATCGCTACTAAGCGAGGATACAGCGGCAATCGCTTCAATGGCGGATTGTAGCTCAGTGGCCTCAGTGGTGAAGAGTGAACTCCGTTCTTGCTCGTTGGCGGATTGTAGCTCCAAAGAACGGAGCTCAGTGGCGAAGAGTGAACTCCGTTCTTCTTCGCCTACTTCGCCTGTTTGACACTCGCTGTGTTGTGAGTGCCAATCCTCCAACCGCTCACTTAAGCGACTGATTTTGTGGGCTCCGCAATAGTAGCGACCGACCACTATCTGTTTCTTGCTAGTGAAAGCGTGCTTCTTGAAGGCGTCAGCTGGGAATACCTTCCGGCATTGACACAGTTTGAAACTGGTCTTGACATTATTGTATTTCGGCATTTCTGAAGCGAAAAACGGAAAACAATGATTTTTACACTTAGTGAGGAATGATAGATTTGAGTGTAGTGAGTGGCACTCGATCCCGTCGACAGCCCGAAGGCCTTGTACTGATCACTAGGGAAGTGAGAGATCTTCCCCGATACCCGCTATTTACAGCTTAAGACATCATTGTCACTGCCCCGAATTGGTAACAGCAACGCCGAGTCAAAGGTAGTGATCAGTAGCTGGGATCTAACCCCTCAAAGCTGCCTTAGACTTAGTTAAATTTGAAATCTGATAGCAGATTTGAACTCAGCATACTTGAAAACCTTGAGGAAACATCCCAAGTTATTGCTTTGATCAGCTTGATAGCAAGCCGTAGAGAGCTTGATTCACCGGCGTTTTGCAATGGAGATGTTTAGAGGCCACCCATGACAAGATAGCTAAGACTCAACCGATTGGCGTTCAAAGTGCTACGTTGAGAACTGTGTCAAATGCCCAACATGAGACATGAGTTGTCCCAGCGGTTACGGTCTAAACTATGACACACTCCCTTGCCACACTTATCACTACGGCATCGTCCGCCGTCCCGAAGGAACACCCTGTCAGTGGAATATTACAGCAAAACTCTCCGTGTCTTGCTCACTTTCAGTGAAAAGCCACTTATACCATGAGACGACTGGCTCAGACATCATAAAAATGCTTTCATTGACTTCAGCAGGGTCGAAAACCCCAGAAAACCTCCAAAACTAGTGAATTTAAATTTTTCAACTTTTTAGCACTACTTATGAAATTTTATAAGTAGTCTATCACTTAGGGCAGGTCAATAGCGACCGAACCTTTTTTGAATCAAGTCAAACGGACTTGTAGAAGCAAAGTTGCAAGCCTTTAAAGTTTTGGAGTCTTTTATGGCCTGGAGACGAAGGCCATCTCTTGGCTAACCTCTAAGTCTGACGGCTTAGCTGATATCAGCAATGAAATTTTCTAAGTCGGTTTCTTACAGAAACTCGAAATTTGGAATGTCGAAAATGTCGACGAAGCTATCATCGGAGCTCAGAGAGACAACCTACCTTTGACAATCTCTCGTATTAATGACAAGTCTCTGTCGGTTCCCAGCTTATATAGTGTGTGGCGTTCAGCTGATGACGTAATACCCATCATCCAAATCTTTAAATCCGTCTATCTCCGGTTCTGGTGCTCCGATTGAGATGGAAATACACCATTTCCATGTTGAATTTGACGCTGAATCCGAATCTGGCCTCCGTTTTCCCATCCGATGCTTCGTTTTGGCTCTACAGCCCACAGCCATTGCAAAAATTCTAACTCGTTTTTTCGAAAAATGTTGAAAATTTTTTCTCTCCGATTGACTTGAAACTTACCATGTTGATAGAGAATTTGATGCTGATTCCAAATCTGAAATCCGTTTTGCTCTCCGATGCTTTGTTTTGGCGCTACAGCCCAAAACGTCCAAAATTCTAACTCTGTCGTTTTTCGCCAATGTCCCAAAATCTTAAATGGCGTCTCACATCTAAACGAAGACAGATATGAACAAGCCAATTCTTTCAGTGAATTTGCCTCACTCTTAGCTTTCAAACGAGCTATTGCACGACAAAATCCGTCCACTAGAAGCAAAGTTGGAAGGTCGGTGCCGAGGGGGGGACGTCAGCGAAACTTTTTCTCTCCGATTGACTTGAAACTCACCATACCGATGCAGAATTTCATGCTGATTCCAAATCTGAAATCCGTTTTCCAATCCGATGCTTCGTTTTGAAGCTACAGCCCAAAACGTCCAAAATTCTAACTCTGTCGTTTTTCGCCAATGTCCCAAAATCTTAAATGGCGTCTCACATCTAAACGAAGACATATATGAACAAGCCGATTCTTTCAGTGAATTTGTCTCACTCTTAGCTTTCAAACGAGCTATTGCACGACAAAATCCGTCCACTAGAAGCAAAGTTGGAAGGTCGGTGCCGAAGGGGGGGACGTCAGCGAAACTTTTTCTCTCCGATTGACTTGAAACTCACCATACCGATGCAGAATTTCACGCTGAATCCGAATCTGGCCTCCGTTTTCCCATCCGAGCACTGCTTCCACTCGAAACAGCCCAAAACGACCAAAATTCTAACTCTGTCGTTTTTTCGAAAAATGTTGAAAATTTTTTCTCTCCGATTGACTTGAAACTCACCATGTTGATAGAGAATTTCATGCTGATTCCAAATCTGAAATCCGTTTTCCCATCCGATGCTTCATTTTGAAGCTACAGCCCAAAACGTCCAAAATTCTAACTCTGTCGTTTTTCGCCAATGTCCCAAAATCTTAAATGGCGTCTCACATCTAAACGAAGACAGATATGAACAAGCCGATTCTTTCAGTGAATTTGTCTCACTCTTAGCTTTCAAACGAGCTATGGCACGACAAAATCCGTCCACTAGAAACAAAGTTGGAAGGTCGGTGCCGAGGGGGGGGGGACGTCAGCGAAACTTTTTCTCTCCGATTGACTTGAAACTCACCATACCGATGCAGAATTTCACGCTGAATCCGAATCTGGCCTCCGTTTTCACATCCGAGCACTGCTTCCACTCGAAACAGCCCATTTTCAACCCAACATTCAGCAGATTGCACGAAAAACATCACACACTATAGCCTCAAGTCAAAACCTGGCGGTCACCCAAGTCCACCACGACACTCTGTCGTTCCAGAGGGGGGACGTCAGCGAACCTCTCGGACCCACTTGGCCGGTCGAGTGTTCGCCGTTTTCTTACTACTGACTTGGCAAATTTGCCTGGTTCCATTGTGTCTTATTGTTTATTAATTTCATGTTCTCTTTGCATGTCTTTCTAATTTCTACACCTTCCGCAATTTGTCTTTTCATCGTATTATTGTGGTACATTCCCGTCACATTCATAATAAATTCTTGATTTTCTCCACCATGTTGTTCCTTGCAATGTCTCCATAATACAGATGTTTCCTGCTTTTCTACCAATTGTCTCATATGTTCATTTCCTCTCATCTTTGCGTTTCTTGATGTTTCTCCTACATATACTGCGTGACACTTCTTGCATTCCATATCGTATGTAACACTCACTGCTTGACAATTTCCTTTTCCTTCAGATGCACAAACTAAGCATTCTGTCGTACATTTATTCTTTCTAAATGGATTCGATCTCTGTAATTTCGATTTTATCGTTGCTCCTGTTTCCTCAATAACTTTTATTTTCAATCCAATTTTCTTTATTTCTTCTTCACATTCCTTCTTTAAAATAGAATTAGGCGTTGCTGGTATGAATAACACACTTTTGTTTTCACTCTTTTGATACCATGTTTTCTTTCATTTTCTTTTCTCTTCTTTTCTTTCATTGTATCTCCACATCTTTGGTCTATGTAATGGTCGAATTTTGTTTTTCTCGTCGTCGATCATACTGTTATAGGCATGCAAGGCTGATTTCAATGTTTGAGCACGAAATGATTTATTATACCCAGAAAATTGAATTCTTTTCATCATTTCATTCACATGTTCCGCCGTTGTTTTCCATGGCAAATGTCTACTGCAGTTCAGAAGAACACGAAGTACTTATTGTGTTTCATACTCCACGACATAGCTGATCTAGCATGTACCATCATTCTAAACGCAATTTCTTTCATGTAGAATTTAAGCAATATCACATTGGTTTGTACTTCGTCTTTTGATTCAATCCATACCTTCAGATCCAAAATTGGTAATTTATTATCATGATGTTTTGATGGGTAGTCAATTTCTAATTGTATGCTTTCATGGATTTCATTTCCAATTCGTTTCACGAGTTCCATTATATTTTCATCCTTTTCTTTGTTCTCGATACTTGTTGTCTCAACATTCATTGACCTCTTATGTAGTACAAGAGTAATGTCATCAACATATCTCTTCATCATAGGACATTCTATATTATTTACGTTTAGTCTCTTCTTCAATTCCTAGGCGATGTAGAAAGAAAGTACGATTGATAGTGAAGCAACGATGAATTATTCAATCGTAAAAGGTCTACTATTAATCGGACTAATGATCAATCGTCAGTGAGCGTAGAATGAAATCAATCGTTGCGACGATTGATCTTTAGCTTTACGATTGATCGTACGCTATGCGATCATCGTTTCTATGACAACGTCATAGTTTCTAACACTGAAATTGCTTCAATTGAATCACCTAACTTTCTAAGCAGCGTTGAATATCATTGTTCATTTTATGTGTGAAAAAACGAAAATGACTACAAGCACATGCAGATCGGCAAAATGGAGCGTGTTGGAGATCGATGAGCTGTTGGTGTGCATTGAAGAATACAGACATAAATTGTTTGGAACTGCATGCCACTCATCCGCAGAAGTCGAAAAAGTAAAGCAGAAGTATTGGCTTAAGACTGCTGAGCGAATATCAAATATCGGAGTAGCTGTGAGAACATGGAAGTGTGTTCGAAAGAAGTGGCAAGACTTATCTTGTGATGCACGAAAGTATAAACAGTTGTCATCAAAAACAGGTTGGTGAAATTTAGCTATAAGTTAGTATTCATAAATAGGTAATTTTCTATTTTCATTTTTAGGAGGTGGACCGAGACCAACGCTGAAACCCATATTGGAGAAAACATTGAATATCATTCAAAAGGAGATGAAGGATGGCATCATAGCTGAAGCAGAAGGAGATTCTTTCGACGAAAACCAAGGAATGGAAAGCGATGATTCTTCAACTTCGTCAGTGGAGGCTGCGAAGCCCTTGAAGACCGTGGGTGCTGCAAAGCCTTTAAAGACCGTGAAGGCTGCTGTCCTTGAGAGAAATCAAGGGGACAGTGGAGATGACGATTTGAAGTCTCTCATTCAGATAGAAAAATCAAAACTCGATGTTTTGAAAAGTATCGACGAGAGTCTGAGATGTATTGCGCAGTGTTTGTCCAACAAGCAAAGTTTTGTACATGAAGATAAGGAGAATTCTTGCTTTCTTGTCGATGAGGGACAAATTTTCCAGTCTTTGTAGTGTTGCCGGTAGTGCTTCGTTTTTGTTTCATTTTTTAATGTGAAACATATTGGGGCAAAATGGAAATGTATAGGCCTATTGTGATTCAATAAATAATTTTAAAAAATAGATAATAGGTCATCAATTATTGAATTAAGTAATTGGGGCGTGAAAATATATATACTAAGAAATGATACCCCATACACTACAAATTTTCAGGGTTGCAAAAAGTAGTATATTTTGATCCCGCAGCAAAATCGCCGCCCCACACCTCAGAACACCGTAGCCCCGCACGAATCAATACCGTTGCAATTTACTAATTTGATCATAATAAATAGCATTTTCGGTTTTAGTCAATAGTAATGTTGGGTAGTCTCACAACTTAGCAATGCTGTATGTAGCATAGTTAGCACATTGTCGGATATATAAAAGCAGTAGACGCAGTAAAAATTCGATTGTTCCATCTAACACAATTTATATTTTGACCTACATTATGATATTTTGTAAGACGTATACATCTCTGTCCAATGCTCCATGAGGATCATCAATAGCTTCTTGCACGTTACCCTGATTTACATATTGTGTAGGAACATCATGATGCTCTGGTTCACCCAATTCTTTGGAAATGTTGTATAGAACACAGCAAGCTAGAATTACATCACATGCGAATGAAGGACTTAAACGAAGTCCATAAACAAGACAAGGAAATTTCTGTTTTAGTTGACCATTAACCTCTTCGATAACAACCCGACCTCTTCGATGTCTTTTATTGTATTCGATTTCTCTTTGGTGGGTAGGGTCAGCAAATGGAGTCATCATCCAAGGGCGCTGATAATAACCACTATCGCCAGCAGGAGTTCGTGTCTATTTTCTCCTTCTCTTTCCATTTTCCTACCAATTGCAGAGTTCTTGAAAATAAAGTTGTCATGGACACTGCCTGGCCGACGAGAAACCACATTTGTAATGCGATATTTCGAATCACAAATTAACTGTGTGTTGATAGTATAGTGGCCTTTTCTATTCACAAATGACGGCTCCGTGTCTTTCAAAGGTGATTTATAAAGCAATATATGTGTGCAATCGACGGCACCTAACACACCTGGCAAATTGCAATGCTCCCGAAAGTCACTTTTAGCTTGATTGGCTTCTTCAACACCAGTTGGGAAATGAACGTATTCGTGTAGCTTTGATTTGAGAACATTCGTCATTTTCCGTATGACGAGACCTACTGTCGACTTCTCAACACCAAATATTTCAGCCATCACATGATACGGACTACCAGTTCCATAAAATCGATGGGCTATAAGGAGCTGCGACATCGGTGAGAGACGGCATGTACGACGTGTGGCATGCGTAAGCTTATCACCGAATAAACGAATTAGGTGATTCAAACCACTCCTACGGAAGCGATAGTTCCGCAGCAGCTCGTGATCTTTCAAATACGTCAGAGGATCTCTTCTATCATGAAGCACACGTTGTCTGCGTAGAGACCTCGTGTTTCATGCGAAGACAATATTGTCCATGCTGCAGCCACCATAGCTAAATGTTGATTCAATGCAGAATGAATAACGATTAATGTTGGACTATCCACGACGACCTTTAGATTACTCGTACAACTACGATTGATTTTCGCAGAAATCTACGATGTCGATTAATTGTTAAAGTTGATTCTACGGTCACCTTAACCAACGATTAATCGTATAGATTTCACGATGGATCAATCGATTCTACGATTGAATTTTACGATAACTATTAATCGTTGAGCTTCTTTCTACATCGCCCTGGTTCCACCAGATCATAAATACAGATTGTTTCATAAAAAATGGATCACCCTTAAACATCGCCTTAACTTCAACTTTGTCTAACTCCGCCAAACTTGAACGAATTTCTCTGAAATTTGGAAGATATGTCAGTTGTGCTTACTAATATCATTGTTGGAAATTTCAAGCATGAATATTGAGTTGTTTTCCTGTTACAGATAAAAAAGTAGTAGATAATTTGATCTTCATTTAGCAATGTTACACAAAATCATACCTCACTCTTATAAAATTACATTTGTTTCCTTTGTTATGTAATATGTTGTTCTACAAGCCAAAAGCTATCAAGCAAAACAAAAATAAAGAAAATCGGTCAATCAGAGCCAGTATAGCACCATTATTCATCAACAATAATGTAACTGCTACATGTGATTAACTGGACTTCATGTTCCATAGCTTCCTGACTTCGTTGCGGTGGTGTTGGCAGCACTCCTGATTGCTTTCAGCTAGAAATCTATCTCTTACCGGTTGAAAACAATACAAAGCACAAATGAACAATAACGAGATCGCATTCACAAAAGGCAAAGTGTCAGCCTTGCTACAACTAGGGTTTTCTTTGCGAGCTACAAGCAAGCGACTAAATGTCCCTTACACAAATGTGCATCGATGGCATAATGATGATTTTCGACTCTGTCGTAAAGAGGGCTCTGGCCGTCCACGCAAAACATCCAAACGTAGAGACCGCCTAATTTTGAGATTTGTTAAAGTTGATCCAAGTCTCTCGTTAACTGAGATGGCTGCACTAGTCTCGTCTATTTCTAAGTCCACTATTCGTAGAAGACTTATTGAGTCAAATTTCAAGAGCTGTAAGAAGCCCTCTCAGATCGAATTATCAGATCAGCATACAAAAAGACGTCTCAGATGGGCAATGAGTCATTGTCACTGGCGAAATCAATGGGATCGGGTTGTCTGGTCTGATGAGGCATCAGTCCGTTTGAAGGATAGTGATGGTCGATTGAGATTATGGATAAAATCTGATCAGGAAATTCCGAGACATTTACATCGTCCCCGGGTACAAGGTGGTGCGACACTACTGATTTGGGCTGGCATTTGGACCAATGGCCGCTCTGAACTTCACATACAGCAAGGAACCATGAATTCTGAACGCTATGTGAATGTTTTACGAATGAACATTGGCCAAATGACAGATCAACTTGGTGATCCATCGACTTTGTTATTTATGGATGATAATGCCACGGGTCACAGGAGTAGTAGAGTCAACTTATGCAAGTCTCAATTAGGGCTTAGGACATTATCTTGGCCAGCTCGTTCTCCTGATCTGAATCCCATAGAAAATGTATGGAGTATTCTAAAACGTAACGTTCGTCGTTCACTGCTACCTACAGATGGCGTATCACAACTTACGTCACTGTTAAAATGAGAGTGGAGAAAGTTAGATCAGTCAAAAATCAACGATATCATCGAATCAATGCCTAGACGAATTGGTAATGTCATTGACAATAAAGGTAGGGTATCTTATTGTCATTGACAATAAAGGTAGGTAGCTTATCAGATTGTATAAGGACATTTAAATATATTAGGGACATGAAATAACATGAAAATGCTTTCTGTATCATACTTATGTTTTATTTAGTCAAATTTTAGGATGATCCACTTTTTATGAAACGGACTGTATCTGTGCAATCGAAGTCCTTTTTTCACCAGAATGAAAATATTAACAGAAAATAACATAGTCAGTTTTTGCGAAGAAATACTTGAATTTGAATTCAGTGGAGAAATACAACGAGAAGTATATGATCATGGAAATCTAAGAATTCCACAAGATAGGTCAAAATAAATATACTCTATTCTTTTATGATATAGGAGAGGAAGAACACGGTCATCAACTATGCAGTAGTGGACTTTGATGATGAGCTGTTTAACTTTGACATTAAGAAAAGCAGTAGAAAAAGGTTACGATCAAATAAGAGAGGAATTGAAAGAAGTCCAGACTCAACACTAAGACGATAGAAAAGTCACGCTTTACTTCAACTGATTCAAGCGAAGGCATGAATAATTGAAAATGTCTCTTGACTAACAGAGTAAAGTATCAAGAGTACTGAATGAGGATTACCTATCAAATGATGGAGATGAACTATCTGTTGGACTGCTTCTTTATAAAGCTCAAGAAACAAAATGGTGATCTGTATCTACTTCCCACATGGAAATCTATTATGCTTTCTATAACAATATTATCTCAACTAAACGAAAGGACGATGAGCGAAGGTTTCCACCTTGAATTGACGACCACCTCAACAGCACAAAGTAAGTTTCCATGACATTTATTCTTGCCACAGAAATATCTAAATTCTAAACTACTAAATGCATAGAAATGAACATGAATTACATTTTCTCTAATTTAATTACCTACTAATAATAGCCTGTAGATAGTTCATTTTTTGTGACATTTAAAAAGTAATATCTAAGCCTACATAACAAAAAACGTGCAAAGTCGTATGATGGCTGGAGTGTGCTTATGATTCAATGAAATCATTGGCTGACGAGTGTATGAGCATCAAATAACGAAACTGAAATCAGTCATGTAAATTTACAAAATATGCATGTACGTGCATATTTTGTACATGCTGCCCATACCAGGCTTGTCGTGGGAATGGGAACTCCCATGAGATGGGAATCTTGCTATGGGAATCCCATGGGAATTAAATGAAAATTTTGATCACCAAAATAAGATAAATTTAAATCTTATTTGAAAGTATCAACTCTTTTTTGGTTTGCAAAGGTTGTGAGAAAGCGAGAATGCAGGCTGTAGTTGCACTCATCTTACTGGATGACTAGGTGAAGCCGCTCATGAATGACGCACAGATTGAAGTGAAAATACAACATTTATACATGTACATTGTACAGGTGTGTCTACAGTAAGCAGGCTGTCGTTGTCTGAAAAAAGCATGATTCTGTCAGGGTGACGAAACACGGGTCGGTAACCATCATCATAACAATTCTTTTCTTGGCTTATCAATCTTATAAGAAGACTAATATTTGTCTTGAATGAGAGAGAGAGAGAGAGAACCTGGATTATGTAATTATCTGTTGAGGCTGTCTGTCAATTCACATCGTCAACCGACGGGAGGAGAATCGGTGTCTTCCGGCTAGTGCGCGTCCTGTTACTGCGCGTACTGTTAGTACACGCCAGTGTTTAGGTACTCAAATGTTGTCCTGTTAGTGCGCGTGTTTCTTTATAATATAAGTTCTACTTTAATTTGACTCAACTATCTAGAAGGTTATCAAGAAACATCCCAATTAGGAAAAACAATGCTTTCATAAATGAGCATTTATTCGTAGATTTTTATCTTAAAAACAAGAATAAAAAACAAAAGCATCAAATGCTACACTACTTTTGTGAAATGCAGATAACACAGCACTTGCCACAAAACTCGGATGGTGCGATCTCGTTACCATCAAGCAGCCGTCGAAGATTCTTCAACTTCTCTGTTGCATTCTTGTATTTCTTCTTTTGCTTTTCTCTTGTTTCCGCACCAGCTCTCATCAATCTCAAATTCAGTTCTTGTGACTCCTGTTCTTTCTTCAGATTTTCGATAAAGACGAAAATATTTGGATGTTTGCCAAAATCTTTCTTCAGTTTGCCGTGAAAGCCTTCTAGATGATTGTTGGTTCGAATCACCAGCTTGTCGCCAAGAACGTTGTCGCACTGTGTCCATTTTTCCGGGTTTCCTCTGCGGCTCTTGATGACTTCCATGTCGAAACATGCGATGCACATCTGAATGCAACTTATAGGTGGCCCAGTATTTACGCGCACTAAGTGAACACTCATCACGCGCAGTAACAGGACTTACTTCCATTACTTATGCAATCATGCGACACAATTATAGAACAAAGACGCGCACTATCAGGACGCGCACTAACTGAACGGCGCCGGAGAATCAGTATCCATGTCAGTGACCAACCGATTCTCTCGCCCCGTGCGCTGCATGATCAATTTCACTTACGCAACTTTTGACAATTCAAGTGAGGGAATGTGAGCTCGCAAAACATTCTTTTCCCCTGATTGACGCTTGGCGATGATTCATTAGGCTGCAGACCGAAGAGGAACCGAGCTATATGATGTTATTATAATCGTCTGCAACTTCAGTTCCCACTCTGAGGCAGGTCGTCGCTGCGATGTCTTCGAACAAGTTCTTCGAAGTAGACAAAAAACTCTGCAGCAGCACATTTCTGCTGCTCGTGTATCTTTTGTTCCGCCACCGAAGTCATTAACCAGTGGTAGTGCCAATCTTGATTCGAGGATAAAGGCCGTGCAAGTGGACATATCACCGGTTGCCGAGACGACAAGAAACCATTGTTGGCCCCTTTCCTTTATTGTGATGCCTGTAAGAAATTGTTTCTTTGGTTTAAGAAGACAAGAGGACAGTGGGTCAACCAGAGGTCAGTGCAATAAAGCGCCATCTCGAGAAAAACTGCGCCAATCTCCCAAATCTTAAATGGTGTCTCACATCTAAATGAAGACAGATATGAACAAGCCGATTCTTTCAGTGAATTTGTCTCACTCTTAGCTTTCAAACGACCTATTGCACGACAAAATCTGTCCACTAGAAGCGAAGTTGGAAGGTCGGTGCCGAGGGGGGGGGGACGTCAGCGAAACTTTTTCTCTCCGATTGACTTGAAACTCACCACACCGATGCAGAATTTCACGCTGAATCCGAATCTGGCCTCCGTTTTCCCATCCGAGCACTGCTTCCACTCGAAACAGCCCAAAACGACCAAAATTCTAACTCTGTCGTTTTTTCGAAAAATGTTGAAAATTTTTTCTCTCCGATTGACTTGATACTCACCATGTTGATAGAGAATTTCATGCTGATTCCAAATCTGAAATCCGTTTTCCAATCCGATGCTTCGTTTTGAAGCTACAGCCCAAAACCTCCAAAATTCTAACTCTGTCGTTTTTCGCCAATGTCCCAAAATCTTAAATGGCGTCTCACATCTAAACGAAGACAGATATGAACAAGCCGATTCTTTCAGTGAATTTGTCTCACTCTTAGCTGTCAAACGAGCTATGGCACGACAAAATCCGTCCACTAGAAACAAAGTTGGAAGGTCGGTGCCGAGGGGGGGGGACGTCAGCGAAAATTTTTCTCTCCGATTGACTTGAAACTCACCATACCGATGCAGAATTTCACGCTGAATCCGAATCTGGCCTCCGTTTTCACATCCGAGCACTGCTTCCACTCGAAACAGCCCATTTTGCATCAGCAGATTGCACGAAAAACATCACACACTATAGCCTCAAGTCAAAACCTGGCGGTCGCCCAAGTCCACCACGACACTCTGTCGTTCCAGAGGGGGGACGTCAGCGAACCTTTCGGACCCACTTGGCCGGCACACCACGACAGACCTCTGTCGTTCCAGAGGGAGGGGAGTCAGACTCGAAGCACCACGG
Organism: Prostheceraeus crozeri; assembly: GCA_907163375.1. Classification (NCBI taxonomy): domain Eukaryota; kingdom Metazoa; phylum Platyhelminthes; order Polycladida; family Euryleptidae; genus Prostheceraeus; species Prostheceraeus crozeri. Next base: position 74,209 of record CAJQUW010008328.1, on the reverse strand, counting down.
CGGCCGACCACAAAGTCTGTCGTTCCAGAGGGGGGGGGCGCGCCGGTCGAGTGTTCGCCGTTTTCTTACTACTCAAGTCTATCCATCCAAAGAAATTGATAGACATCAAATTGTGCCAAAGTGTACAATGATATTTAATGTTTTTACAGTTCGTTACTCTCAGATCCATCATAATCTATGATCTGCTGTACACTGTAAACCGTTGACTGACAATTGACACATTTATCCTACAAAATCTATTTTGTCGGTCATTGTTAGTTCTTGTAGGATGATTGCCACTGAACACCTACAATATCTGACAAAAAGCGACAAAATGAATTGTAATGAATTATAGCTTAAATTATATCAAAAAGGTAGGTGATTAAATTAATTAATTACATCGTTTTGCCACACGATAATACATATTGCACAAAAGTCAAGCAATCACTAATCCAAAAAATCAATCAATATTCAACAGTTTTTGTTTAGTTAATTTCCATACAAAGCATCTGCTTCGATATCAGTGGAGAACCTACAAAATTTGTCGGATATCGCAGGATATTGGAGGTGACAATCGTCGGTTGATTTTGTCAGTAATTTTGTAGGATAATTGTCGGTCTACGGTTTACAGTGTATATACAGTAAGTACAAATTTCAAACCCGATCATTCATTTGTGTTTGATTGACAACGCCGGATCGGTGAAATACATTTCAAAGTTAATAATAATAAAAGTGCATCAAAAGACCATATTTTAAATTTTACAATTTTAACGAAGATCAAAGTACACAAAATAACTGATATTTAAGAAATTGTTAAGTTTGTGTTTCATTGAAGTATCTAAGTTTGTCATAAAAATGGATCTATAGAGCAAATTATACATATGGTATTGGATCTGGGATTAGGCATAAGCATATTTCATGTCTTCTCGTAGGTTACATCAAGAACATCTATGATTAATGTAAGATATCTTATATTAATCATGGATGTCCCTGGTTACATGCGATAGTACAAGGCCAATTAATCATTCCTGCACATTCGACATTTAAATTTTGATACATCACTGATATTTGGCTTTACACAGGGAAAGTCCTGGTCCATAGATTTAATGTACTCGTCTCTTTCGGAGACTTGTGCATTAAATCTGTTGACTTGGACTTTCTCATCGTGTAAAGCCTGGTATCAGTGATATATCATATACTGAAATCATATAAATGCATTGATAACAATGCGTCTTAATGCCTGATGCCCATGCACATACCCGGCACCAATTGCACTTCAGATTTGATAATTATGAAGATTGCAGAGTGCCAGCTGACCTGGGCGTAGAATAGAGTTCTAAGTACAAAAATTCCTGAATAAAAGTAGAGAGAAAGAAAGAAAAATTCCTGAAATAAGTAGACACTGCGCTTTTCTCTCTGCAAGGACTTGTCAGCATGGTTAGGAATGACCCAAAGTAGCTGAAAATAACTGGAATGGCTGAGCAAACTGAAGGACTGCACTGCACAACGGGCTGCTCTGTGTTCATTCATCCTGGCTTTACCCTGCGGCTGGAAATAAAGATTGTAGAACACCAGTTTTAGATATTTTAATCTATAGCTTGGACCATTGCGAGCCGTATTGCTGAACCCTTGTAGGGCAAAGCGCAAGGCTGCCACAATTTTTGTGCTTAAAGTTGTTCAAGTCAGAAGACGTCTCTCAATCAGATTTGCTAATGTTTTGCAATCGTTATGAGTTTAATAGCTTGATTTAATTGATGCATAATCATGTTTATTTCAGGACTGATAGAAGAAACGGCAAATACCTCACTCCTACAGCTTTGTTCGACAAAATATGATTGATAAAGACCCAAAGAACCAAAACTGGGAAATAAAAATATTTACAATATAGCACGTACTTCATCGTACATGTACATGATGCATTTGCAGTACTTCTATGATAGCAGAAGAATGATTGCAGTAGAATCTTATAAATAGGCAATTAGCACTCTTCATTCTTCATGTCATGTTTGCGACATTTCATGTGTTCTGATTTATTATGAAGTTTTCCCAAGCATTTACAAATAGAGTATCGCATTAGTAATTAAGTAAATTATAACTTGAGTCTGCATAGACTATAGAAGTGTCACATGCTCTTAATTTTAATGTAAATTATCAAGCTTTTAATGAAAAATGGTCTAGATATGAAAAATAATGCCAGCTACAGTAGGGTAAGATGGCGTCGGCCCTAGTCCGACACCTGGTTGCTTCGAGTCCGACTCCCCCCCCCCTCTGAAACGGCAGAGGTTGGAGTTGCCGGAGGTTGTTCGTGGTGCGCTCTCCAAGCTGTCGTGGTGTGCTGGCTAGGCTGGCGTGGTGTGCCGGCCAGGTTGGCGTGGTGTGCCGGCCAGGTTGGAATGGTGGAGTTTCGGTGCGAGACCACTCCCATCGTGTTTCTCGTGAAAAGTTGGGTTAACTAAATTTTTTCACACCCCTCCCCTCTCGGCAGCGATCTTCTAATTTTGGTTCTAGTGGATGGATTTTGTTTTATAGATACTCATTTGAAAGATGAGAAAAAACTGCTCGATGACATTTTTGTTGCGAGTCAATCGGATCAGCCGTTCAAAAGTTAGAGCTGTTACAAGATTTTAGGTCAGACCTCAGATTTGACGAAAAAATCCTAAGTGTCAGAGCCAATTAGTATGGACAAAATTTTTTAAATTTTTCCAAAGTGTCGCATTTCGACCTGGGACTTTTACCAAAACACTTTTCATCAAATTTCTCCGACCCCCCCCTCGGCACCGTTGCTTCAAACTTTGGTTCTAGAGATCGTAGAAAGTCGTGCAATAGCTCGTTTGAAAGCTAAGAGTGAGACAAATTCAGTGAAAGAAACGGCTTGTTCATATTTGTCTCCGTTTAGATGTGAGACGCCATTTAAGATTTGGGCGATTGGTGAAAAACTACAGAGTTAGAATTTGCCAAGAAACAGCTCCAGCGGGCGAACGAAGGCTCGGATTGGTAAACGGAGGCCAGATTTGGAATCAGCTTGATGTTATTGTCCAATGAGGATCATCATCCAATGAGAATCAAGCATTTCTATATAAATAGCGAGCTTTCCACAGTGAGAATCATTCCATCGTTGAATCGCACGAGTGACGGACGCACATTTTCTCTCTCTCTACTTCCCTATTCTATTTTCCAACTAAAATGGTAAGTCGCTACTTCCCTCCCTCTTCTCCCTTGAACGTAAACTTAATACAATCTTTTTCATTTTCAGGCATCTACTCCATCTGCTGCACTAGTAGGACAAAATGGCGGTCAAACGTTACAAGGTTCGCTACGATCAGATCATCTACAACTGAGGCCAGTGGAAGAAACAACCAAGGTACATAATCCTACACCGCTACAGCGTAAATTTAAACAAGTCTTGCGTTATGACGATCATAGTGTAGTACTAAAAACGGGAATGCTCCCTTCCACGGATGTCAAGATAATGCACAATCAGTATGGGGACTACATACTGATCCCCGTGAGTCCGTACATTCGCCGCCAACTTGATATTATTGAAGAGTACGTGACATTAAATATGGACATTCCTACTCCTTTTGCTCAAGAGTGGAAGGCGAGAGATGACAAGGATACTCCCTATAGAAAGATTTGGGATGGTAATCAAATTTGCCTACCGGTATCACATTGGTGTACTTACTATAAGAAGGAGGGAGATCATTCAGCATCCATCACATGCGACGAGCTCGGAGAAGGTACTTGGGATATCCTTTTCAAAGTGAATGGGCTATATTATGGTCGGCACAAGGATAATAAAATAGCCTCTCTCTCCATGCATATGGAATCCATCCTATATATTCCAAAACCATCCAACGTGGATGATATAATTGATCAAATCCTTAACAGCAGTGGTACGAAGCGCAAGTCAGAGAAGAATGCTACCTCAAAACGCAAATCAGAGAAGGAGAATTACTAGTCCTTTCCTAACTCTACCCTATGACAATTGCTTATGTGCTTTGAGTGTCGTAGACGTGGTCTTATTAGATACATTTTACTTCTTCGTTGCCATCATATCATTTGTGTATTTTGTCGTGAAAAGCATCGATGTAATTCTTCATTTTGTGATATGTTATAGAACGTTTCCTTAGATGTGTAAATTTCCGTTTTAGGCTTCTATCATCATTTTTATGGATTGTGAGGGTGAACCTGTACAGGAGCTCAGTGCTATTGCTATGAACAATTGGACATATCAGATTGTTAGTGTCTATCATCAACATGCCAACTGCGATCCCAATGATGAACAATGGGCGAGAAAACACATTCATGGACTTAATCTGAAATATTTGCAAGACTATGGCTTTTCTTGTGAGACTGCTCTTCTTATTGACTTTAACCGATGGTTAGCTGCTTTCAATGTTATACACATCTTTTGTAATAATCCTGGTAAGGAGAGGAAAGTATTTCCCAATCTAATCATTGATGATATTTTGCTCCCGCCTTGGGATAGTAGAGTGAATCAACACCACCATGAAGTCATGAAACGTTTCAAGGATTTGTCTGTTCCTATTTTGTCTGTTCGTTGTAGTAGCTACGTTCATAACCAATGCTTCTTTCCTCCTTACCTCAACACTGCCAAAGTCCTGTATGGTTATCATTGCTCGCTGTATGATAGTTACCAGCTGTATCTATTTTATCTGTTTCAAACCATTGATTTATAATACATGCTTGTTGCAGTTATTCAATAAATGTTACTATGAGAAGAGTTGTTGTTTTCATGCAATGGATGGGTTAGTTAAAGGGCGATCATGTCTTTCTCAAACGACTGCGGAACATTACATTTTCATAGACAAAGTTTAAAAGGAGCTGTTCAAGATTATGTGATAAATTTTCATAAAGATGAGACCGACATCGAAGCAGTGATCGATGATGCTAGCACTCTATTTCTAGAGTTAATGAATACATTCTCTGATAGCATTGTCATGGCGCGATTAGTTGCGAAAATTAAGTTTAGTCATTTTGGAAAGGAAGAGGTGGAAACTCGCTCTTTCCATTTTGCTTCTTATTCAATGGAAGTGGTAGATCTGCCCAAAGAATTTTTTAAAAAACATATGATAAAAATTGCTGAACGTCTTAACGCATTTAACCATCATGGTAGCAGTCTAGTGATTGAAGCGATTTCAGATATTCACATTCAACTTTCCATAAAGAAAAATTGAAAATGCAGTGGTACTTGATTTTAGCACAACTGGTTTTCGAGCTATGTCTGCTCACTCTCGAAGTATATTCCTTCTGTACATGCGTCTATTATTTAGAAAAGGCTAGCAAATTCATATCTTCAAAAAGACTTGCTATAGACATCAGTAACGGTGAAACTATGTGTTGTGATGTGTGTAAGCGAAAGGATGGAAATGAAAAGCGCATCTTCAAGAGATGTAAGCATGCTTTTTGTCAACGCTGTTTCACACGTAATTGCATTCAACTTTGCAAATGTAACCACTGTGATATTGCTCATTTCGAGTGTCACTTATGCCGCAATAGTTAGTACCTATGCAAATGTGGTAAAGACAGGTTTTAGCAAAGACTAACACGGAAAATGGCGAAACGTAAAAGTCAAAAGTCTTCAAAGTTTTCTTCAGCCATTCAAGCTCTCCGACGAATGAAAGCAAATCAGCGATACAATGCTATACGACATGCTAACGATAAATTTATTCGTGAAATTATTTCTCATGTGAGAAAGTTGAGGACGAAGAAATTAGCACCAAAACAACGAAAGTTACTTAAGCGATATGCTACGAAATTGCGTTTCATCTCCAATCCTAAAGTCACCCTTCAAAGAAAGAGGGAAACTCTAACACAAAACCTTCCAGCGTTACTACCGATGCTAGCTCCTGTCGTGGGTAACCTATTGGGTAATATCTTTGGCTCTAAGCGTTAATTATGCAAATGTTGAGTCTCAAAGTAATAAAATGGATTTCAGACTTCAATGCGATAAAGTTCTGACTGTATCAGGCCCATCTCATGCAAGTAAAACTGTTTTCACGCTGAATTTATTGGATAAAAGAAGGGAGTTGTTTAAGGAACCTATCAATCGAGTGATTTGGTGTTATGGTATTTATCAACCGTCGCTGTTTCAGGAATTGCAAAGTCGCAACTTTATTCGACATGAAGGAATTATTCCAGTGGATAAACTTCAGTCTAATGATGTTGTTGTATTGGATGATCTATTAAAAGAAAGTAAGAATTCAAAAGATGTTACAGATATGTTCACTCGCGCAGCACATCATAAAAGGTGCTTTATCATCTATATCACACAAAATTTGTTTCCTGATGGAAAAGAAGCTCGTACACGAAACCTGAATACACACTATTATGCTATTTTCAAGAATCCGCGAGATAAAAGTCAATTTGAAATTTTAGCGCGACAAGTTGCACCCAGAGGATCAAAAGACTTAATTGAAATTTTTCAAGCAGCTACTGAAAAACTACACGGTTACTTATTCATTGACTTTACGCAAGAATGTCCGGAAGAATTTAGATTTCGAAGTGATATTTTGAAAACTCCCATGATTATCTACAAACTATGAGTTCTTATTCTCGCATGATTGTTATTCCTCAGGATGAATATGTACAATTGACTGCCATGCAGCAAGTAAAGCAACCTCTTGCAAATCAAATGTATAGGAAAGAATTAGATTATCAGCAAAATGTTCACATCAAAGATCCACATCGTGCTGTATTATTACAATCGGAAACTGTTGAAAAATTGAAAAATTTGAAGAATAAGATGCGTGACTCTGTATCGACTGCTACACCTTTAGCATCTCCTGCACATGCCATATTTCTTTTCAACAGTATTGAACCCCACCTCAATGTAAATGATAGAGGAGAAATCATTACAGATGAAAATAAAGTGATTGATGCTTCACGTTATGAAGACTTGATTCAGTATGCGACACGTAGAAAGCGCCGTCAGGGCTATGTTCCACCTGGTTGGACATACTTTTTAAACTATTGAAAAAGCATAATGTGCCAAAATTTGCTTTGAATAATGAGACATTGAAAGAACTTGATTCAACAGTGGCTACCGCTCCAATGCTTCAGACGATCAAAATGCCAACAATTTGGTTTAAGACGTCACCTGCTACATCCCCTCCCACACTCACTAAGCAAACAAGAGGAAGAACTCGACGTAGATCTACGCCACCACTAAAACTAGTAAAAGGAAAACGTAAAACAGCTCCTCCCAAGAAATATATGTTCTCAGACTATTAACATGAAGCAGATGTGTTGCTTACCATGTAATGAGCCGCCGGAGGTGAGTGTCGTTGTCACTTGCACTTGCTGCGCCAGCTCTCACAATGAGACCCCTAAGCAATGTGAACATGATCGCAAAACCGCTAAAGCTAAATGCTGTAGTTGTTGTAAATGTAGAAAGGCAAGAAAGCAAAAAGATGAGAAGGAGGAAAAAGAGTCAGTCGTCATCGACTGAGCGTTTGAAGTCAATCTATTATGATGTAAAACATCCAGCAGGATTTGCATCTATCAAGAAATTGTCAAAAGCGAGTGGCCTTCCAGAATCACAAGTTAAACGATGGTTAAAGGGTCAGGCTACATATACACTCCACAAACAAGTGAAAAAGAAGTACCGCACCCGCCATTATATTGTTCATGACATCGATGAACAGTGGCAAGCAGATTTGTGCGATGTCGCCTCCATTTCAAAACATAACTCAGGAAATAATTTTATTTTAACCGTCATTGACATTTTCTCGCATTATGCGTTAGCTCAACCTTTAAAAACTAAAGAAGGGAAAGGAGTAGCAAAAGCATTCCAAACAATTTTTCGAGAAGGTGGCATTCCAAAAAGAATTCAGAGTGATCAAGGAAAAGAGTTTGAAAATCAGCATGTGAGAAGATTATTTGAGAGGCATGACATTGAGTTGTTTAGTGTAAAGAGTGCTTATAAAGCTGCACTCGTTGAACGTTTTAATCGCACATTAAAAAATCGCTTGTGGCGACATTTTACTGCCAACTTGACACAAAATTGGACAAAGGTTCTACAAGATACACTCCATGCCTACAATCACTCTATCCATCGTTCTATTGGACTCAGACCAGTAGATGTAAATGCTGACAATGTAGGTAAAGTGCGCGAATCATTCCAACGTAAACGCACTCATGTGAAAAGTGATGTGAAAATTGGTGATAAAGTTCGTATCTCAAAAGTAAAAAGTGTTTTTGCTAAAGGGTACCTTCCGAATTGGACAGAGGAGGTATTTACAGTATCAAGGATTAATCAAAAAGACTCTCCCACCACCTACAAGTTGAAAGATTACGATAATGTAGAATGGTGTCTTGTTAAATGGGCTGGTTATCCTTCAAGTATGAACTCTTGGATGCGTCGTGCCGACATCTTTCATCTAAGTGATCGACAGTGATTCATGCAAAGTTGTAACTAACAATGTTTAGGGTTTGAGCTATGAATCAAACTGTCTCATTTTATTCACGACCCTCCTATGTAAGTGGTGGAGGACAAATTTACATCGGCGCTCGCCGCCAACGTGGAGGTAGCATACTTGGTGCACTGAAATCTGTTGTAGCACCTCTCATATCCAATGTCGGTAGATCTTTAAAACGAAATGTTCTAAGTAATGCCTTTGGCTTTGCTGGTGATGTTGCTAGTGATCTTTCCAGAGGTAGAAGTTTTAAGAGCAGTTTGTTGAATCGTGGGAAGGAACGCGGTTTAAAAACATTGAAGCAGACTTTTGCTGGTGTTACTCAAGGAAAGAAATCGCCTAAACGAATGAATAAAGGAAGGAGGAAACATCGCGGAGCTGGTAAGGTGCGATCTTCAGTCAAAAGGCATTCACGCAAACGTCGCAGAGGCTCTAATCATTCATCAGGCGCTAAACGACGACGCTGCCATAACTTCTAATCATGGAGTGTAAAACTTCCGGGTTTTGTTTGTTTGATCAACAAGCCATACAGACAGATATTCTTAGTTCAAGTATTGTTGTAGATTATCATCCTCGAACAGCTGAGAATGCTGGCCCCATTGAATTTGTTATTCTTGGTGGTAGTGATGACTACATAGATTTGAGTTATGCAATGGTTGATTTGAGGTTTAGAATTCAGCAAGCAGATGGAACTGCTATTGACGATACACATAAAGTTAGACTGAACAATTTACCATTGACTACATTACTTCGCGATGTTTCTCTAACGATTGGAGAGCAGCAAGGGGAAGGTGGTCAAAGCGATTATCCCTATAAATCATATTTCAATCATATATCACAGTTTCATCCAGCAGCACAAAAAAGTCATATGGAAGCCATGGGATGGTACAGAGATGAAGCAGGAAAATTTGATGCTGAAACAAACAGTGGCTTTGTAAAGCGATCTGCTATGATTAAAGATAGTAAAGTATGTCAGCTATATGGTCCGCCGAATTTAGACTTCTTTAGACAGTCAAAGTTTTTACTCTGTAATACCAGCATGCGACTCAAGCTGACATTGAATAAGCCTGAATTTGCGCTGAATGCATTTGGTAAAGTTGACAATTTAGAATTCATGTGGAAGATATTGCACTTTACATTCGTCGAGTAGTACTGAATCCAAGTGTCATTAGAGGACATGCTGAAGGTCTTAACCGCCAAAATGCCATTTACCCCGTTCAGCATACAAAGCTTCTCACCTTTACAATTCCGAAAGATCAAAAGAGTTTCATGACAGATGGCCTCTTTCCATCGGAAGCACCGAAGCTCCTCATGGTGGCAATGGTTGAAAATGATGCATTTAATGGTAATATAAAGAAGAATCCTTTCAATTTTAAACACAATCAGTTAAGTGAAATTGCTTTATGTGTAAATGGTGTGAGTCATCCTGGTCCACCCTACAAACCAGATTTTTCTACGGATCAATTTCTGCGCAGTTATGTTGATTTTATGGATGTCCTTGGCTTTTACAATACGGATGACACCAACGGACTCAATATGAAAGAGTTTAAGAGTGGATATACTATTTATGCATTTGATTTGACTGCTGACAGCGATATTAGTGCACCCTATTGTCAAGCGAACGTGCCTCATAATATTCGTTTGGATTTGACGTTCAAAAGAACACTACCTGAGACGATTAATGTATTAATTTATGCAGTCTTCGATTCAAATATTGAAATAACTAAGTATCGTGACGTGATTCTTCAGTATAATCGTTAATGAGTTGGTTGACTGCTGACGATATTAAAACTAAAGTACAGCGTAATGCAGATGAAGCGACGTTGAAAGCTTTCGATAATGTCTTTTCGCTCGATACCTTACCACCTGCAGTAAATCACTATCCCATCTTTATTGTGCTAAACACTCATTCGCAGAACTTAGGCGGTGAGCATTGGAAAGCGATCTTTATTGGAGAAGACCGACGTGGTGAACTATTTGACTCTCTTGCTCAACCTCCAAATATACCAACACAACAGTGGTTGAGAAAACATACGCGTCAATATCAGCGAAATGAACGCATACTACAACATCCACTTTCATCAACGTGTGGTGCTTTCGTACTGTACTTCATCTTAAAACGTTTACATGTATCTCGATTTGTATCTGTTATTCAAAACTTTTCATGTAATCCATCCTCTAATGAAAAAATGATTTGTAAGTTCTATCATGATTTGAAATAAAAACATCATGTTGGAAAAATTGTTTTTTATTTTACAATCCGCTGGGTACGTACATACTCAATGACATAGTCTAGGATCACATTTGCATGAGATTTTAATCCAGTAATGATCACTTTACTATTATGAAAGATTGCCACATGCACAGGTAACCAACAACTAATGAGAGCTGCAGGAAAAAATTCGGGTTCATAACACAAATTGTAACTGCTGGTACGAATCTTCAAAAATGATACACTTTCACTCAATTGAGTAGAGATCACCATATTGTCCACTGTCAGATTCGACATCACACACCTCTCCCTCTTCCATATCCGACGTAGTAGTCTTTGTAGCTCTAAGCGCATTGACTGCGCCGATGAATGAGAAAGGGCGCCGAGAATCTGTACAGTCCCATTTGGGAAGAGTTGAAGATTCCGTGAATTGTTCATCTTCACCACTAACATTTGAGGTCGGCCCGGGTAATACTTGCTGTTTGGAAGGTGTTGTTGTAATGTTGTGAGATCGATTTTGGTATAGAGTCTGAAGCGACGGAGAATGTTGACGATGGTGTAGCGATGGCGCTTCATGATGAAAGAATGAGTAAATTGAGCGATGTACCTTCCTCCTTTTATACTTTTCCCAACTACCTTGATGAAATGTGAAGTTAGTATGAAGTTGGGAATGATAGAGTTCAATTCGCCGTTTGTTGACGCGCAACCAGATGCGATTTCCAATACGTGAATGTCTTTTCATATAGAAGTATTTCAAATCCTTCATGATATGATGTAGAGATTGAAAATGACGATAAAATAAAGCAAACTCTCTTCTCACATTTCCAGTTGAATCTTTGAAATAGACGTTTCGATCATGATCCGTTTCAATACGTTGTAGGGAATCTAATTTCCAACTCATGGTGCGTGGTAGTCATGTCTGATTAAGATTTGCATAGTAGGGCGATGAACTCACGACGAATAAATGTCATGATGGAACGATGTATGTATCTTCTATACTTCTCCCAATTGTATTTGCGAAATGAGAAACAGTTTGCGGAATGAGAATGGCAGATTTGAATTTCATTGTTGCAACGTTGAAGCCAAACTTCATCACCCAAGGAGATGAATCTTAATGTTTCAAAATATTCCAAATCCCTCATGATATCATTGAGGTTGACAAATTGTCGCCATGTTAATGTAATACCTCTTGCAGTGTGACCATGAGAATTTTTGAAATGCACGTTTCCATTACGATCAACTCTGATATATTGTAGAGAGTCCAAAATCCAAGTCTTCATGATGTTATGCAAAGCTGCAGATCACCAATATAAAAATGTCGTTTTATCATATTTTGCTTAGCAATGCGGCTACAAAGAGATTTGGTAATAATCGAGCCGCACTCTTTTCTACACCCATTGATCATATACAACAGCTAAATGGAAAGTGGGAAGTGGGTGTCACTCAACTTGTTCATAGCAACTGTGTCTATACTTTTGATCATGAGGTGATGACTATTAATATGAGACGCACAGCTGCTTACCAATGTGAAAAGGGCTGCCGAGTAGACATTCCACAATGGCCGAAGAAAGATCTTCTATCACGTCAGAAATTCGTTTATGATTTCCTGAATAAAGCGTGTAAACATATTGTCCAATTTACTCCGCACAATGATGATCATAATTATGTACATCATGTAGTTGAGAAAGATTGGATTGCTGGTTTAAGTCCAAGTTTAAGAAATGATTTAGGTTACCTCGCTAGCGCCTTAACAAGCTATGATAATTTTAACGTTAATTACCACCCAAGTGGTCATAAACAGTTAATATATAGAGAGGAAGCTTATTATGTAGATCTTATTCCAAGAAATGAGAAGACGTTGGTGAAGAAGATTGTGATTAAGCCAAGAAAGACAAACATGACTCCTGAAACATTATTGAAGAAATTTAATTATCTCCTTCGAGTTGATGGTAAACAAGTGGCAACATTGACTTATATCAAATCATCTAATCATATTGCAATAAGTAAATTAAATGATGATGATCTAGTATTAGTTTGTTCAAAAGATTTTCATCAGTTCTTACGACATCGTTCTGCAGCTGTTCATGGAAAATTTGATATGCAACATTTACCATGTGAAAGGTCAAATCAATTTGATACAGAATGGACCGTATCTTTATACAGAAAGTGTGTAGAGCCTGTCGGTGGTATCTTACATGAAACAAGAGTGTTGATGCCTCGCATTATTACTTCAGTTAAATTGGTTGTAGATTATTTAAATGAAGTGATTAATGACAACAAATTTCATTTTCTGAAAAAGAAGGTGTTTTGTCTCTCACTATAAGTGGAAAAGGTATTGAACTAATTATGGATAAAACTCTAATGGACATTTTGGGTTTTGATCAAAACATCTTTAAAAGTGGTACTGTAACCAAAGCTAGCGCAGACATGTCACTATCGCGTCGTATTAACTATTTTCAGATATATTCCAATATTGGTGAAGATGTACGTGTGGGAGATGTTGAAGCTCCTTTGCTAGCAATGATACCATACCAGCCAAAAAGCTGCAGTATTTTATCTGAGCATACTTTCAAGAAAGTGCATTATACAAAGCTGAAATCAAACTACATCCCACAAATTGATATTGCCATTTATGACGATGCTGGTGCGTTGATTCCTTTTCATAAAGATGCTCTGACAAGTATCACACTCCATTTCCGAATGAAGAGTTAATGCAAAAGTATGCTAATATATTTTTCCAATGTGAATAATATGGAAAGTGAAAATAAGGACTCGTTTGTAATCTACTTGCCCAGTAATGCTTCTATGAATAAATTTCCTAATAATAAACCATCAGACTTTCGAGTAGAATTAAATCGCTGACTACATCTAGAAGGTGAATGGGAAGTAGGTGTTTCCAGCATTTACTATGATAGAAATATTCAAAATGTGAATGATTTGGAAGAAATGATATTGACTCCTCGCACCCATGATGGAATAACGATGAATAATGCATTCCAGTTCCCATACAATTTAACGTCAGATGGAAAGTGGAACTATGAATGGATTCAGATAAAATCAGATTATTATGGTCCATTTGGGAATGAGAAAATTATTAAGGCATTCAACAGTGGTAATACTTCCATCATGAAGAATAAGGATCAGAAAGTTTATGAGTTTACTATCTATCATTGGAGTGGGAGACAGTTCCTTCGCTTTCATTCTTTTACTAAAGGTCTTACGCTGAGGTTGGATAATGAATTCTATCCACATCTCGGCTTTGGTCATGGACTACATCTAACGTCAATTGCTACTGCAAATGTTAAAAAAGTTTATTCAAATCGAATCAACAAATTTCATTATAAATTTAAAATATTTGATGAAGATGTTGTAGAATGTGAAGAACGCATCATTTTGAAAAAGCGTGGTGTTCAACCTTTATCACTTATTGAGTTAGTAAAACGATGGAATGAGACTGTGGGTAAGAAGTATGGAGAGAAAATTATGGCGGACAGAGATAAGTTGGTTATTCAGAAATATAATGACAAACTTACAGTATATTTCTCTCCAACCTTGCGTCATTTTGTAAGACATTATACACCTATTATTGGAAGCGGTGTGGTGTATGCTTCTCATGAATATTACACTAAAGCTGATTCAGTTAATGATGAATGTTTGGTGGACATCTATGGTGATCGCATCAAGAAAATTTACCAGTCTTATCAAGAATCTAAAGTTGCTATCAATATAATGCCGCGTCTATATCATACAGTTGAAAGCTTCATACATGTAATAAATCCTTATATACAACAAAAGTTGAAGCATGTGATGAAAAGTAAATATGATGTAAAGACACACAACATTTCGTTTTCAATTTAAAATCAACGCGTTGTTCTGAAACTGGGTGATGACATTCAATGTCAATTGAGTAAAAATTTGATAAAACTCTTTGGTTTTTCAATGCTACAAACTGTGTTTACTGCTGCGCATACGATTGGTATAGAAACACCAATGACACTTGATAAACATGAACAACACCTTTACATTCAAAGTGATTTGATTCTACCTATTTCTGTTGGCGACGAAAATGAACACATTTTACGTGATTTCATTCATGACAAGGATGCTTCATATGGAATAGTCGAGAAGATGTTTGAACCTATTTTCTACCATCCTGTTATCAAACAAACAATACCCTCTATTTCTATCAAAATTACAAATGGTCTACATGAGTGCATCCATGTCAAAGATACTAAATCCCTGATAACTTTAGTGTTTCGGAAAACAAAGTGAAGTCATTGTAGAATCTTATTGAAATAAAAATACATGATAAAAATGTGCTTTTTACATTTCAAGCGGGGAAGTCTTTACACAGGGGACTGTAGGGAACTATTTACAAGGAAATACAATCTCATGTAATACATAAAACAACCATGTATATCTACAAAAAGCAACATCAAAATACTGAGTTAAGGTTGATTATGTCGATACATCTCCGCTGTGTGGTAGTGCTAGTTTTATTCTTTTGGGTGGTGGTATGTTTGTGTCAGGATGTCCATGTGGAAGAGATGTGTTATGTCCTATCCAACACCTCTTATCCTCCCATCCTGAAAGCGCTCGTTTCTTGAACGTGTGCGTTTTCACAGTATGAACTTGAGATTTTAAGATTGTCATATTGACAAACGTTATAGTTTTATTTTCATAGGCCTTCTTATAGGACCGATGTTTCATTTTGTGAACAATGGATTTTGATATACCTTTAGCACGCTTAATACTATCTGCACATTCTTTTAATTTCATGGAATACATTTTAGGACGGAGGAGAATCATTTCATCTATTTCTTTTCCTGCTGTTTCATCCTCAAAACAACCAAGTTTGGCTTTATTCTGTATGGAATAGAGTGGATGAGTGGGATTGTAATTAGATGTGTCGAAATATTTTTCTAATGACTTAGCTACTTCATTAAAATTTAAATCTTTTTGAGTGGTAATTCCTAAAAAGAAACTGTCTGTATCACCACCCAGCAAGCGAACCTCTTTTACAAGAGGGCACGGTTTTAATATTTTATAGAAGAGTTGATACATTTCAAGCTTGGAATAATGTAAAACGGCTTGCCCAATATAGATGGGTTTGCACAACTCATACTTCTGATTTTATCATTTTAACACCTACAAGGTCCTCATCGATAATGTCTCTATCAATGAAAAGAGGTGATGAGGTCAATTTGTGATATTTTTGATCATCAATGACTAGTTTGTAGTTCATACGTTTTCTAACATCCTCCATGGTCTTTCCGAAAAGACTGTTATTCTTATATTTATAAAAATCTTTTTCAAAATTATTTTGGGCTAGTGCACGTTTTTGACTGTTACTATCTATGTAAGGTTTGAGGAAGGCTTTCTGTCTAAATTTAATGATGCGGTGAACTGACTTTAGAAGCATCCCCATTTCTAAATAGAATTTTAGTATGCAGAAGTGCACGAGATAATTTTTCTTATCATATTGGGTGAGTAAAAGTTTGCGGCATGGTTTATACCTTGGCTGTCCACACTCTCTTAAGTTATCATGAAATTGTGACATGAATGGTGAAAACATATCTTCAGTCACTTCACCAGATTCAGGTGCGAGTGGGAAATCAGCAGTTTTATTTTTAATGCTATTTGGATAAATCAAATCCACTTCAAAATAATATCCCCAATCACCTTCATCTGGAATCTTCAGTATGTTTGAAGGGTTGGAGTAATACTCAAGCTCATCTTGTTTTAACCAACTAAACTCAGAGTGAGGTAGTAGTTTAGACTGTGAACTGCCATATAAATTATTTTGGTCATAGTACTTTAGGTGGATATGATCATCACCTACTGTTTTAGATTTTATATGATGTTTATTTACAAATGTGAGACCACCACGTATTCCGCGCTCAAATATGTTATACATCTCGGGGTCTTGTAAGAGATGAATGGTCTCACCAGTCATTTTAAAGGCTGATTTAAAGGACATGGCTGGTAGACTGACAAAGTGGACAGGATCTAATTTGTCTTCTTCTAATGCCACTCGTCGAAATTCCTGAAAGACATCAGCCAGCAAAATGACATCTAATTCTAAGTAAGCGATCATATAATCGCCAAACGTTTTACAATCAAATTTTATCCATCCCTCCTGAGCATGTTCATAATCTTCTACTGGACAATCTTCACCCGTCAAATCGTTTTGGAATTTGTCAATGGAAGGAAGGGTTGTTTCATATAGTTTAGACATTGAGCTAAAATACGCATAAGGAAAGACTCCTTTGCGAGTGATCATGTCATCTGTTAAATTTGGATAGTGTTTCTTCAAAGTTTGACTATGGGGAAGAAACTTGAGATTTCGAACGAGAGAAGCTAGTGACGCTGACATGAATTGAAATGAATCTAAAAATTTTATTTCGAAGAAGACTGTCTTATTTTCTTTAGTTTTATCTACTGGTACTTTTGCTGTCATTGCCATGAATTTTTCTCTCGTTTGCGCTATTACATTAAACTACCACGATTTCATCTGGCTCAACCCTCCTTTTATGAGCATATGACTGTCATAGCCCTTAAAGTTATGAAAAATGACGGGTAGTACACCACGTCTCAACCTAAGTGAAAAGTTACATTTGGAGCAGAGTGAGTTTCTAAATTTACCAGTGATGTGATCATGATCACGCACTTTCTTCATTTTATCGTCATCAAACGTTTTATGACATTTAGGGCACGATGTGCAACTTTCAAATTTTTGTTTGTCTTCATCTGACATATGTAGTGACTTACGCTGCAATTGGGAATCATATGATTGTTGAAATTTGGCAGCTCTATCGAGAAATTCTAGAAATTTTGAAATGCAATCTTCACCTTGCCAAGTATACATTTTGTTTTGTCTATTCCTAAAGTGGTCATGCCATACTTCATAGCAGGATATGGCTGCTGGCTTGTGGATGATATCATCAATGTAGCATTCTATGTCTGCGTAAATGACACGCAGGGGACTTAATTCGTCACCATTATCCCTATGTGAAAATATTTTATCTTTGGGCATGCGTTCCATTTGTAATTTACCTCGCTTGCACCATTCATAGTGAGTTTCAAATTTATCTTTACTCCAAAAGGAGCGGATGCAACGGTCGCATAAAAAATGTTCACCTCTTTTAGAGTGCCCTAAGTGTGTGTACAAGCGAGAGATTTTGGGAATACCACAGTAGTGCCATTCCTCGCTATCATCTTGTTCTACTAATAAGAGGTTGACTACACGCTCATAACAAGTTGAACGTGAATTATAGCGGGCACCCTTCAACCCCTTCTCCCACACGTGAACGACAATTTTAATCTTATTATGTTTTTCGAACGTTTCTACATCTTTGATTTTCATGTTGTCACTATCACAACCTTCAAAGTCTAGTTCATCCTCTCACTGTCTATAGCTATAGGTATGATTTCGATTCGCGTTGATATCATTATAGTGAAGGATGGATAGGACTGCATATTTGAAACACTGTGATTTACAATCGACATTGATGACAGCTTTCTTATTATACAACGTTTTTGGTAGTTTAAATGTGCCTCGAGCTGCATGACTTTCTAATAGGGAAATTTTGAACATGGCTGAGTCCACACCATCAAAAATGAGAGCGCTGTCGCGTTGATTGAATTTATCTACATTTGATTTTAAACATTGAATATGAAAATTTAGCCAAGACTCGCAGTCTACAACTTCGGTTGCGGAAGAGGAAGGAACATGAAACTGTATTCTCTCCGTCACTTGACCCGTTTCAAAATCTATTTTAATATATTTTAGTTTAAGGTAGATGAGCGCCTTCATTCTAAAATTGTCTAAATTGTTGAAGAGCGCTTCGATAATGTTAGAATTTTGAAGGAGCCACTCAGGAAAATCTACTATTTGAGTATTGGACTCCATGCAGTAGTCGCGTACTAAATTATTATGTAAAACATTAATGAGGGAGATGGTAGAGGTACCGTTGGTGTAGTGATAATTTGCATGCGTGTGTTGAAGTCTGTGCGAAGATCGCTGAAAGTGACTATCAAAAGAAAGAGGGCACAAATCGCAAGGAAAGGAGATGTCATCGTCAGAATCAACTTCACCTCCGGAGATTGATGCCGCTTTGCGTTGACACACACGTTGTTTGATGTGTCGAAGGAGACTGTGCTTCCTTGTAAACATATGTCCGCAGTCGGCACATTCCCACTCGTTGCCTTGTCGCGAGAGTCCTGAGCTGGAACTCACATCACCTGAAAGAGAAATCATTCTATCATCTCTGTTCAAGTCTCAGTGTATTGTTACAACCTACCTTGACTCAACAACTCTAAACTTTCCTCGAGAAGGGAGGGCGTTGGTGATGAAGTTGATGCCTGAAATTGAGAAAGATGCTATTAGCCACACGTTTGAGGGAGATGAGTGAAGAAATTTTCAACTTACCATTTCAACGAAATCAAGTTTAAGGTTGATACTTCAACAAGATAGAGACTTCACTCAAATAATATGTCTCAAATTTGGAATTCACGAGAGAGCAGTTCACTTGTACGCCTCAAATAATAACAGAATTCGCTAGACAGCAGCTCACTTATACGTCTCATACTCATCATTCATTGGCTGTTCTTTCTGATTGGTTGCTTGTTTATACTTAAGAATTAGGAAACATTTCAAAGTTATTATCCACAGTCAACATGACAAGCCCTCCGACAACACCGAACACTACATTGGAGTTCTCTTCTCCATGCTCATCACCAAAGACGCTCGTTGCACCAAACACTCCAACGAAGGGGAAGGTAGAGAAGGTGTACCGACTCGACAACATTGGAAAGTTGACATTGCCAGCGGACGACGAAGAGGAGAGTGTATGTGAGAAGGAGTGTCCCGACTTAACAGGCGTGAGGTGGAAGTATCTGCAGTATGATACTGATGATGTGATGGAGATCACCAGCACCAAATTCCTACATCAATTATGGGAATGGTACACCCCTAACATCCAGCCACGAAATATGGCGGAGTGGGAATACATCAATAAAGTGAGGCTCGCGGTAGAAGAGCGGTTGAAGCAGATGAACTGTTTTTGTGATCTGTGTGAAGTCAGACTCTGGGACGATATTGACGATGAAGACCTTTTGAAATACATGCCATTATAAATGTTTATTTCATATTATCTTTGCTTTCATACTGACTTACTTGAATGGGGCTTAAGTGGATGATTTAACCATGCATACTTTTTCATTTGGAAATAGTAGCACGCTTAGTTCAACTTGTAAATCTTATAACATTTCACATGGGCGATGATGGTAGATGAAATAGTGTTAAATAAAATTAAGATAACTTACACTTCTGATACAGGGATAGCAATCGACTGCGATCCATGTGTAAAGAGCTTGTTAGACTACGGAAGAGAGAAGTGTGTTACGTGTATGTTGCGTGTGGCGCGTGAGTGTCCTCCCATTTCATTCCATTCATCAATTCGTCTCATTGATAGAGACAGGTAGAACTCATGGTTCTCATAACGTATGCAATGCATAGTTTATAAGGCAACCTTCGACAGATGGCTAAATGTTGCCCTGGCGCGAATGCATACTACGTTGAGACAGAGGCAACCACTTGCAAACATGACGCAGAGAGGTTTCACAAGATTGACCATTGCCGAATGTCCCATGCGGTATACATAGCTACGGGTTTCACCGCCGCCCTTTACAGGAACGCCCGTCGAAAGGAAGTATTACACCGAACTTCATTTGCAACGTTCAATTGACTGATAGCAGATTCAACTTAATGATAGTATTCGCCAGTCTGAAGACTGCCCAGGGCAAACCGCGTGGAGGTTCTATCATGTCTTGCCCCTTGGTGGCCCTTATGAGGGCCGTTGGTTCGTTCTCCGTGTTAATTACGTTGACTATTGGCTTGAATAGTCAATAGGTATGACCGTTAGGTTGTCGTATACCCTATACCGCCTAAGTCGTGGTGGTGCATCTGGCACCTTTCGGATGCGGGTGGTATTTGGAGTCCACACCTCATCCGTCCAAACGATCTTCTTGATCTTCCCCTTCTTCTCACACTCCTTCTCATCCTCTTCATCCCACTCGTCGAGGATGATGAAGTCGGGAATGGTATTAGCAGGAGATGTTGCTTCCATCGTGACTTAAAATTGAATGAGAAGCGCTACAATCTTCTGGCTGATATAGGGTTTTCAACAATGAATTCCTCAACTGCGAATCAGAAAGCTTCAGGGATAGCAATCGACTGCGATCCATGTGTAAAGAGCTTGTTAGACTACGGAAGAGAGAAGTGTGTTACGTGTATGTTGCGTGTGGCGCGTGAGTGTCCTCCCATTTCATTCCATTCATCAATTCGTCTCATTGATAGAGACAGGTAGAACTCATGGTTCTCATAACGTATGCAATGGATAGTTTATAAGGCAACCTTCGACAGATGGCTAAATGTTGCCCTGGCGCGAATGCATACTACGTTGAGACAGAGGCAACCACTTGCAAACATGACGCAGAGAGGTTTAACAAGATTGACCATTGCCGAATGTCCCATGCGGTAAACATAGCTACGGGTTTCACCGCCGCCCATTACAGGAACGCCCGTCGAAAGGAAGTATTACACCGAACTTCATTTGCAACGTTCAAGTTGACTGATAGCAGATTCAACTTAATGATAGTATTCGCCAGTCTGAAGACTGCCCAGGGCAAACCGCGTGGAGGTTCTATCATGTCTTGCCCCTTGGTGGCCCTTATGAGGGCCGTTGGTTCGTTCTCCGTGTTAATTACGTTGACTATTGGCTTGAATAGTCAATAGGTATGACCGTTAGGTTGTCGTATACCCTATACCGCCTAAGTCGTGGTGGTGCATCTGGCACCTTTCGGATGCGGGTGGTATTTGGAGTCCACACCTCATCCGTCCAAACGATCTTCTTGATCTTCCCCTTCTTCTCACACTCCTTCTCATCCTCTTCATCCCACTCGTCGAGGATGATGAAGTCGGGAATGGTATTAGCAGGAGATGTTGCTTCCATCGTGACTTAAAATTGAATGAGAAGCGCTACAATCTTCTGGCTGATATAGGGTTTTCAACAATGAATTCCTCAACTGCGAATCAGAAAGCTTCAGGGATAGCAATCGACTGCGATCCATGTGTAAAGAGCTTGTTAGACTACGGAAGAGAGAAGTGTGTTATGTTGCGTGTGGCGCGTGAGTGTCCTCCCATTTCATTCCATTCATCAATTCATCTCATTGATAGAGACAGGTAGAACTCATGGTTCTCATAACGTATGCAATGCATAGTTTATAAGGCAACCTTCGACAGATGGCTAAATGTTGCCCTGGCGCGAATGCATACTACGTTGAGACAGAGGCAACCACTTGCAAACATGACGCAGAGAGGTTTCACAAGATTGACCATTGCCGAATGTCCCATGCGGTATACATAGCTACGGGTTTCACCGCCGCCCTTTACAGGAACGCCTGTCGAAAGGAAGTATTACACCGAACTTCATTTGCAACGTTCAAGTTGACTGATAGCAGATTCAACTTAATGATAGTATTCGCCAGTCTGAAGACTGCCCAGGGCAAACCGCGTGGAGGTTCTATCATGTCTTGCCCCTTGGTGGCCCTTATGAGGGCCGTTGGTTCGTTCTCCGTGTTAATTACGTTGACTATTGGCTTGAATAGTCAATAGGTATGACCGTTAGGTTGTCGTATACCCTATACCGCCTAAGTCGTGGTGGTGCATCTGGCACCTTTCGGATGCGGGTGGTATTTGGAGTCCACACCTCATCCGTCCAAACGATCTTCTTGATCTTCCCCTTCTTCTCACACTCCTTCTCATCCTCTTCATCCCACTCGTCGAGGATGATGAAGTCGGGAATGGTATTAGCAGGAGATGTTGCTTCCATCGTGACTTAAAATTGAATGAGAAGCGCTACAATCTTCTGGCTGATATAGGGTTTTCAACAATGAATTCCTCAACTGCGAATCAGAAAGCTTCAGGGATAGCAATCGACTGCGATCCATGTGTAAAGAGCTTGTTAGACTACGGAAGAGAGAAGTGTGTTACGTGTATGTTGCGTGTGGCGCGTGAGTGTCCTCCCATTTCATTCCATTCATCAATTCATCTCATTGATAGAGACAGGTAGAACTCATGGTTCTCATAACGTATGCAATGCATAGTTTATAAGGCAACCTTCGACAGATGGCTAAATGTTGCCCTGGCGCGAATGCATACTACGTTGAGACAGAGGCAACCACTTGCAAACATGACGCAGAGAGGTTTCACAAGATTGACCATTGCCGAATGTCCCATGCGGTATACATAGCTACGGGTTTCACCGCCGCCCTTTACAGGAACGCCTGTCGAAAGGAAGTATTACACCGAACTTCATTTGCAACGTTCAAGTTGACTGATAGCAGATTCAACTTAATGATAGTATTCGCCAGTCTGAAGACTGCCCAGGGCAAACCGCGTGGAGGTTCTATCATGTCTTGCCCCTTGGTGGCCCTTATGAGGGCCGTTGGTTCGTTCTCCGTGTTAATTACGTTGACTATTGGCTTGAATAGTCAATAGGTATGACCGTTAGGTTGTCGTATACCCTATACCGCCTAAGTCGTGGTGGTGCATCTGGCACCTTTCGGATGCGGGTGGTATTTGGAGTCCACACCTCATCCGTCCAAACGATCTTCTTGATCTTCCCCTTCTTCTCACACTCCTTCTCATCCTCTTCATCCCACTCGTCGAGGATGATGAAGTCGGGAATGGTATTAGCAGGAG
The DNA here is from genome assembly GCA_907163375.1 of Prostheceraeus crozeri. Taxonomy (NCBI): domain Eukaryota; kingdom Metazoa; phylum Platyhelminthes; order Polycladida; family Euryleptidae; genus Prostheceraeus; species Prostheceraeus crozeri. The sequence continues at coordinate 50,814 of CAJQUW010008328.1, read as the reverse complement.
ATGTTGCTTCCATCGTGACTTAAAATTGAATGAGAAGCGCTACAATCTTCTGGCTTATATAGGGTTTTCAACAATGAATTCCTCAACTGCGAATCAGAATGCTTCAGGGATAGCAATCGACTGCGATCCATGTGTAAAGAGCTTGTTAGACTACGGAAGAGAGAAGTGTGTTATGTTGCGTGTGGCGCGTGAGTGTCCTCCCATTTCATTCCATTCATCAATTCATCTCATTGATAGAGACAGGTAGAACTCATGGTTCTCATAACGTATGCAATGGATAGTTTATAAGGCAACCTTCGACAGATGGCTAAATGTTGCCCTGGCGCGAATGCATACTACGTTGAGACAGAGGCAACCACTTGCAAACATGACGCAGAGAGGTTTCACAAGATTGACCATTGCCGAATGTCCCATGCGGTATACATAGCTACGGGTTTCACCGCCGCCCTTTACAGGAACGCCTGTCGAAAGGAAGTATTACACCGAACTTCATTTGCAACGTTCAAGTTGACTGATAGCAGATTCAACTTAATGATAGTATTCGCCAGTCTGAAGACTGCCCAGGGCAAACCGCGTGGAGGTTCTATCATGTCTTGCCCCATGGTGGCCCTTATGAGGACCGGTGGTTCGTTCTCGTGACCGTCATCAGTCATCATACTTCAGGCCGATTCTGCTGAGAGAGTCTTTGACTCTCTCCATGGTAGCAGTATCAACCTCTACTGATACCGACTGAGTAGTTGGAAGTGGTATGTAGCCCCACTCAGTCGTATCATCATCGCTAAACTGCAATGCACCTATCCGTGACAGATTGTCATACTGCTTCTTCCGCTCGTCAGCTCGCTGAAACTCGCGAAATAAGTTTCTCGGCTTTAACCGAGGCTTGTCAGGAGAGCTAACTTGAGTGCTCGGCGTCTGCATGATTGAAATGAAATGAAATGAGAGGTAGTGGTTTATATACCCCTCTAACGCGACGCAACGTTCAAGTTGACTGATAGCAGATTCAACTTAATGTTAGTATTCGCCAGTCTGAAGACTGCCCAGGGCAAGCCGCGTGGAGGTTCTATCATGTCTTGCCCCTTGGTGGCCCTTATGAGGGCCGTTGGTTCGTTCTAGGGAGTGGTGAAGGCAAGGAAAAGATCTGCAATGAAAATGATATGTATTAGAATAGGATATACTATCTTATTTGCTTTTCACTTACTAAGTTAGCCATCCTTGGGTAGTTTCGCGGGCTTCCTGACTGAAAATTTATGAAGATGCCCGCGCATACAGAGAGTGGCGTGGAGGCATCTTTTACTGGGATGGCCATTGTAGCAAATAATGCTTTCATCCAGACTTTGGTTGACAAGGACTCGACCGTCCAGATGGTTATCCCGAATAGGGATGTGAAACTCAAACATTCTGTCATCATTCAAACGATTCCATTCATTCCTCATGCGCTCCAACTTCGCAAACGACTCTCTCTCATCAGCCTGTCTACTCACACTCCTCTCCAACTCAGCATTCCTCGCTCTCAATACAGTCATCTCCTTCATCAACTCCTCATACTTCGACTCTGCCTCTCCCATTCTCCTCTCTGCAGCACTCGTCCTCTTCTCTCGCTCATCATTCTCGTCTTCCAACACTTGCACCTTCTTCTTCAACTCTTTCACAATACGCCTCATACGGATATTCTCATCCGCCACCTTACATCGCACCTCCTTCATTTTTAGCTCACTCAACTCGTCCAACACTCTCATTCACCTTCTTCAAACTTTCATACCGATCAAGCAACGAAGCATGTGCCGCTTGCTGCGACACATGCTTCTTCTCCATATCCTCATCCCACCGCGCCGACTGCTTCCGTAACCCACCACCCTTCAATATTGGGGAAGATGAGCTCAGCGGGGGGGGCGGTAATAACAATATTGGATACCCCGAGGAAGAAGAGCCAACTTCCTCACACGCTTCGTCACTCGCTCCCTATCCAAATCCACATTATCCTCATCATCACTCTCAAGCACTCTCTTCCGCCACTTCTCAGCCTTCAAACAGGCCACAGCATTCTCTACCTCATTCTCCACAGCATTCCCACTAGCATTCTCAACAACATTCCCACTAGTATTCTCAACAACATTCTCGGCCTCAGGTTTCTTGGCCTCTTTCCTCAACATTCGCTCCTTCTCAGCATTCATCAACTCCACAAATATCAAATCGTTCACCAACCCTCCTGTACACCCACCATGCCTCACATAGAACTCGGCCTCCTGCCCAACAACCAACAACACCCTGCACTTCACACAGGCAACCCTACTCAGGATAACCATGTGGTCGGTCCCTGCCTTCTTAATGTGGTCCTTTAGTCCGTCTCGGCGGTTGATTCGACCGCATTCACACATTTTGATATGAAACTTCTTGTTTCTATCGTTGTTTACCATGGTTAACTGTAAGGTAATGAAATTAGTATAAGTTTTGAATCATGTAGTATTCAGCCTAAAGCATAACACTTAGTGAGGAATGATAGATTTGAGTGTAGTGGGTGGCACTCGATCCCGTCGACAGCCCGAAGGCCTTGTACTGATCACTAGGGAAGTGAAAGATCTTCCCCGATACCCGCTATTTACAGCTTAAGACATCATTGTCACTGCCCCGAAGTGGTAACAGCAACGCCGAGCCAAAGGTAGTGATCAGTAGCTGTGATCTAACCCCTCAAAGCTGCCTTAGACTTAGTTAAATTTCAAATCTGATAGCAGATTTGAATGTAGTATACAGCCTAAAGCATAACACTTAGTGAGGAATGATAGATTTGAGTGTAGTGAGTGGCACTCGATCCCGTCGACAGCCCGAAGGCCTTGTACTGATCACTAGGGAAGTGAAAGATCTTCCCCGATACCCGCTATTTACAGCTTAAGACATCATTGTCACTGCCCTGAAGTGGTAACAGCAACGCCGAGCCAAAGGTAGTGATCAGAAGCTGAGATCTAACCCCTCAAAGCTGCCTTAGACTTAGTTACATTTCAAATCTGATAGCAGATTTGAACTCAGCATACTTGAAAACCTCAGATTACATGTTAAAACTTTGAAAAACTGAAAATTAAGAATTTTTAAAAAATTCCGCATTTTTTACTACTCATACTACTTTTAAAATTTTTTATCAGTAGTAAAGACATAATCAAACTCTATCACACAAACTTTGAAGTAAGAAGATAGCTTGCCTACTTCAAAAGATAGAGTCCTTTGAAACACCCGATATCGGGAGCTCAGAGCGACCGACCGTCGCTTACCTCGTCTTTCGATGAAGTTATCAGACTTACATGTACGTTGCCGGGGGTTTATATATGCTCAGAAGAAAACTTAAAATGGCTCTATCTCCGAAAGTATTCATTGTAGCGACATGCGGTTTGTTGCAAACGATTTGTCTCATCATGCTCTATCATATGACACCTGAATCATTCTCATGTGACCACGGGAAGTGGGTGGCTCAGCACATGGCCATGTAACATGCCACAAGTGAAAAAATTCCTAAGTGTGGGAGCTCCAGTGTGGTGAAAATTTTGAAAAATTTAAAACTTCCGAATTTCAATCTGGGACCCCTACCAAAACTTTTTTCATCACTTTTCACTGAGCCCCCCTACCGTTCGGAGAAATTTGATGAAACAAACTTTGGTCAGGGTCCCAGGTCGAAATGCGACACTTTGGAAAATTTTCAAAATTTTGTCCATACAAAGTCACTCTGACACTTAGAATTTTTTCAGGTGAGCTCCGACGTGAAATCTTGTAACAGCTTTAACTTTTGAACGGCTGGTCCGATTGACTCGCAACAAAAATGTCACCGAGCAGTTTTTTCTCCTCTTTCAAACGAGTATCTATAAGACAAAATCCATCCACTAGAACCAAAATTAGAAGATCGCTGTCGGGGGGGGGGGGTCAGTGAAATTTGATGAAAAATGTTTTGGTAAAGGTCCCAGGTCGAAATGCGACACTTTGGAAAAATTTAAAAAAATTTGTCCATACTAAGTGGCTCTGACACTTTGGATTTTTTCGTCAAATCTGAGGTCTGACCTAAAATCTTGTAACAGCTCTAACTTTTGAACGGCTGATCCGATTGACTCGCAACAAAAATGTCACCGAGCAGTTTTTTCTCCTCTTTCAAACGAGTATCTATAAGACAAAATCCATCCACTAGAAACAAAATTAGAAGATCGCTGCCGAGGGGGGAGGTGTGTGAAAAAATTTAGTTAACCCAACTTTTCACGAGAAACACGATGGGAGTGGTCTCGCACCGAAACTCCACCATTCCAACTTGGCCGGCACACCACGCCAACCTGGCCGGCACACCACGCCAGCCTAGCCAGCACACCACGACAGCTTGGAGAGCGCACCACGAACAACCTCCGGCAACTCCAACCTCTGTCGTTCCAGAGGGGGGGAGTCGGACTCGAAGCAACCGGGTGTCGGACTAGGGCCGACGCCCTAGTCTGACAGGAGGAGGGAGGTCCACGGCGGCCATCTTGCGCTATCCAGAGGTGTAGAACTCCTTACTACTTTCCACTCCTGTCGGCAGCCCGCAGATGTCTTTATGCATCGGTGAGTAAAATTCTCGAATTGTAGCGTTTATCAGATTTTGTGGTCAAGATTAAGAATAGATTAATTAATGATGTGTGCTGGGTGACATTCAAGATAATTACTCAGTTAGTGTACCAAGGATAGATACTCAATTATAAACTAAAACATATAAAGTTGAATTTTTGGTAGAGGTATCATAACGGGGTAAATCAGCCACCTTTAAATGGGGGTATGTAGGCCAGCATTGTCAACTTACCCCATCAAATGTTTGCAAGAAAACTGATTTATTTTAAGTCCATACTTTTAAAATGATATCTTAGTAGCATTTTTCATGAATCTACAGTCCGTTTCATAAAAAGTGGATCATCCTAAAATTTGACTAAATAAAACATAAGTATGATACAGAAAGCATTTTTCATGTTATTTCATGTCCCTTATATATTTAAATGTCCTTATATAATCTGATAAGCTATGATACAGTAACGGTTCTTAAGAAGCTAATATTTTGTGTCCCTACCCTTATTGTCAATGACATTACCAATTCGTCTAGGCATTGATTCGACGATATCGTTGATTTTTGACTGATCTAACTTTCTCCACTCTCTTTTTAACAGTGACGTAAGTTGTGATACGCCATCTGTAGGTAGCAGTGAACGACGAACGTTACGTTTTAGAATGCTCCATACGTTTTCTATGGGATTCAGATCAGGAGAACGACCTGGCCAAGATAATGTCCTAAGCCCTAATTGAGACTTGCATAAGTTGACTCTACTACTCCTGTGACCCGTGGCATTATCATCCATAAATAACCAAGTCGATGGATCACCAAGTTGATCTGTCATTTGGCCAATGTTCATTCGTAAAACATTCACATAGCGTTCAGAATTCATGGTTCCTTGCTGTATGTGAAGTAGTTCTAGCAAGGCTGACACTTTGCCTTTTGTGAATGCGATCTCGTTATTGTTCATTTGTGCTTTGTATTGTTTTCAACCGGTAAGAGATAGATTTCTAGCTGAAAGCAATCAGGAGTGCTGCCAACACCACCGCAACGAAGTCAGGAAGCTATGGAACATGAAGTCCAGTTAATCACATGTAGCAGTTACATTATTGTTGATGAATAATGGTGCTATACTGGCTCTGATTGACCGATTTTCTTTATTTTTGTTTTGCTTAATAGCTTTTGGCTTGTAGAACAACATATTACATAACAAAGGAAACAAATGTAATTTTATAAGAGTGAGGTATGATTTTGTGTAACATTGCTTAATGAAGATCAAATTATCTACTACTTTTTTATCTGTAACAAGAAAACAACTCAATATTCATGCTTGAAATTTCCAACAATGATATTAGTAAGCACAACTGACATATCTTCCAAATTTCAGGGAAATTCGTTCAAGTTTGGCGGAGTTAGACAAAGTTGAAGTTAAGGCGATGTTTAAGGGTGATCCATTTTTTATGAAACAATCTGTATATTGCTTCAATGATAATCGTTATAAAGTGCAGCAGATACAGTAAGCTTTATAGAGGCAGTGCATATTCTGTTTTCAATATTGTTCCGAACCATTCCACTGATTATGTGATTCATTAGGCTACTGCATTACATGTATGTATCGCTTTATTACTTGACATTTAAGCCAAAAATCAACATAGACTATACAGATATTTTCAGCATCACACCTAAACAGACGCGAATTTCAAATGACTGATATTGTAGATCTACATGTGTTATTGATAACAATAAGTCCACATGTGTTTTTAATGAATCACAAAATGATTGAATAAAAAATTTTACAATTCTTCTGAATACATTATTTTTAAACAAAGTTATACGGTATATGGAGCCTATGTATGATATATACTCATATATTTAATTCTTTGAAGTACTTATTAAACATCTTTTTTTCAGGATATGCCCGAAAGTACAATAAGAAAACCAAACGCGGCGAAATTCAGAAGGACATATTGGAGAAGGCAGTACAGCTCATCGATGGTGGAGGAAGTGTTCGAAAAGCTGCACAAATCTTCGACATTCCTAGGACAACTCTCCGTCATTTTATCTCAAGGAGTAAAGTCTCCGACCAACCGACACTAGCATATTCTAGGCATAAAATGGTTTTCTCCGAAGAGCAAGAACGGGAGATGAGTCGTTATCTGATTGATGCTGCAGCTATCTACTTTGGTCTCACAGTGAAGGACTTTCGTAAGTTCGCTTACTCGTGTGTGGAATATTACAAAATTCGCTGTCCTGAATCGTGGCACAAAGGCAAGATAGCAGGTATAGATTGGTATTTTTGGATTCATAAGTAGACATACTGAGCTTTCCATTCGTCGTCCAGAATCGGCAAGTATTGGAAGAGCAGCAGCCTTTAACAAAGAAAATGTGAATCTCTTCTTTTCTAAATTGGCAGATGTAATGGACAGACACCAACTAGAGTCAAGCTCTATATGGAATGTTGATGAAACAGGTGTTACCACAGTTGCACCAAATCAACCAAAAGTTCTTGCCGAACGCGGAGCAAGAAATGTGTGTTCTATTACATCGGCTGAAAGAGGGGAATTAGATACTGTCTGCACTGGTGTATCTGCATGTGGACAAGTGATTCCACCGTTTTTTATATTTCCACGTGTGCACTTCCGAGACTACTTTCTTTCTGGCGCACCTGCCGGTTCTTCCGGTGGTGCCACTCATTCCGGATGGATGTCTGCTGAACTGTTTTTGTCTTTTATGCAACATTTTTGTAAATTTGTTCGACCTTCAGTTGATCGTCCAGTGCTGCTCCTGCTGGATAACCATGAATCTCATGTTGATTTTGATGTTGTAAAGTTTTGCAAGGAGAGTGGAATAGTTCTACTGAGCTTTCCGCCTCATTGCTCTCACAATTTGCAGCCACTTGATGTGTCCGTACTTGGACCTCTAAAATCAAGAATTTTTAGAGCACAGCAGCACTGGATGAGATCTAACCCCGGTCGCCCAATATCCATTTATAACATACCTGGAATTGTAAATGAAGCATCGAACGAATCTATGAGTGTCGGTAATGTGACTTCCGGGTTTCGGAAGAAAGGGATATTTCCCTTTAATGCAGATATTTTCTCTGAATCTGATTTTAGCCCTTCTTCAGTTACTGACAGGCCAATTCAAGACGTAGAAAACCAAGAGCCTAAAACTTCTCATCAAGAGCCACGAACCGCAGATGTAGATAGTCAAACTTAGGCTTACTTCGAAACAGGAAGTGTGGGTTCAGTGTACTCATTGTCATGATTGGGCACACGGAAAATGCATCGGTGAAAACCACAGAATTAGATTCATCTGCGCGCGCCTCGGTTTCCTAGAAAGGAAGAATTGTATGTAACCTTAATATCGAAATGGCACATATCACAGAATTAGACAAATTGCTCCTTCTCGAATGGATAATTCGTGTATCGCTTGCTATTGGAAATGGCAAACAATAAGCTGTCAGCAAATGACACAAGAGCCAGTGAGAGATGCGTGTGTGCTGTGATATCACCTAGCACACACCAAAACACACATCGATGCGTGGCTTCGATTCAATGTATGCACTATACAGTGAGCAATGCCGAGGAGAGGATCATCAAGTGAACTAATTTTCGTACGCCTGCTACTTTCTTTAATAATGATCGGAAGGGTCAACATTATGGAGAAAACTTGTGGACAATGATCTGAAAACAGTGTCTACTATGTTTGTCATAATTGCGATTCAGATTATTCGGATTATGTAATTTAGGGATGTAATTGAAAATTCGATCATTTTGCCTGATTTAGAACCGACATGTATGAAGGCTAATGTAATTGTTATTTAGACATGTATGTATCTCTCCAGATTCTGTTAAATGGTTTTGTATGAGACTTTATCAAGGTATTCTAAGTACACTAAATATTTTCAGAACTCATGTTTTGATTTGAAGAAGTTCAGAAATGACGAGGCTAATGAATAATTATCGTCGCAGAAACTTTCGGCTTCTTAGATCAATCAATTAAAAAAGGAATATTGCTTGATCTGAACGAATATCTATTTAATTATTAACATAAATTATTTAATTGAATTTCAAAAAGGTAATTAGCTTATCAAGAAGAATAAGATTTCTAATATACAGTATATTCTTTATAAAAAATACTTGATGCAGAACAAGGCCATTTAGGAAATGTTTTCTTTATTTATTACAACGGGTTTTTAATAAGCATTTAGTGGGCTAATTAACCCCAAGTAGTGGGCCAACCTCCCCCGCCATTGGGGCAAGTTGGCCCGAACAAGTACCTCTATCTGAAAGTTAATTAAACCTAGTTATCAGATATTTCATAACTAAGCCACCAAAACATAGTTTTCCAACGTACATAGGTTTGCTATGGTGCATTGAGTATTCAGAAATTCCTTAACTGTTGGTACTGAGAATTCAAAATTCAAAAAAATGGGACAACCTTCCCCATCTTCCCCTAACTGTAAACTTCAAATCACTGAATCTCAAAATATTCAGAGTCGCACGATTTTCGATTAATCGTGCGCTGAGTACCAGAATGTGCCATCGTATTGAATTAGTCTACTCTTCTTGTAAACTGACAGAGTTAGGCAATCTAATTCTGTGGTTATTACTGATGTTGTAGAAGCATTTGAGTTGAGGAACTTTTGGGAAATGGAAAAAATGCCATTTTTCAAATGTTTTCGGGAAATTGTTTCTAGCAAGACCATATTCATGCACCCTTTACATGTCACATCATGTAATCGCACCCCCTGAATGAATTTGGAATGTGGCATCGTTTGTGAAGGTATAGGTCTCGCGTCGGATTACATTTACCCTTTTCAGTTTGGGTCGCATTTGACCCGTTGGGCATTTCGTGAAGATAGGGTGTAAGTGATCATGTTGGTAGCTTGATGGTTGAATAGCAGCAAGTGCAATGATTCACAACAATTCTAGGAATTCAGAAGACATGCCGTGTTATAAGTTATTGCAATGAAGTAATGTTTTTTAAATATAGCAAAAAATTTTTCGAGTTTTTTCTAAAATGTTATAGCCCTATCTGCGTAATGCTTTGCACCAGCTATTAAGTTACTTTTTAGAAGTGCTTGCACTGATTCTGGTCAAACAAGATGCGATGTGTCTAAATCTTCAACCACTTTACTCAATACTCATGCGGTCAATTGTTTGATCTAGAGCTAAATCTACCTATTGTTGTAAATAGGCCTTTTTTAGATTGACCTGCTGATGAACTTTGCAATGACTAATTCTCAAGATATTCAGCTTGTTTTGGCCATTCCATATGTGTAGAATCTAAAAATGAAGACCACTTTTCTTCATGATGAATTTTACCTAAAAATTGTTTTCAGTGGGCCTATTGTTTCATATCTTCCAATCTCAATTGTTGATGGAGAATTTGATGGTACTTGTCAATTTAGATGTTATGCGTCAGATTTTGATCTAGAGATCAATGTTCAGAAATGTTGCATTGCTGCCTATAAACCTGTTTCTACAGGCCTACTCCCAAAGCTAATAATCGCTAATCCTCGTAATATATGTAGATCTGATTTCGGTCGATTCATATGCGCAGAGTCCAAGAATGAGGACCATCTTACCTTATTTGTCTCAAATTCTCAACAATAACGAAGTTACTTGAAAAGATTTTTCAATAGGTTTATAGCCTACTTCGGATCGGTCCGATGGGCGATGTCCCATGTTTTTAAATCTCGGTTGAGATCACACTAAGATTGTATTAGGTTGCTACTCAATTCAGGTGTACTAAACTAAAAAATGTTTATGTCTCCCAATCAGGCCGATATTTTAATCTTATGATAAAAAAAATCGTAGTTTGTGCAATGTATCATTGGGCCAATGGAATTATGCGGTCCCAAGTCGGTGAGAGAAATCATTGTAGAACAAGTAAAACAGAGACTATCAATATGGAAAAAGTCTCTTTCAATAGATAAATCAGCACGCTGTTGCTTATCCTCACTTTTTTCGATTTGACTATACATGATCCAAACTGCCATAACTATCCATTGGGTCATATCTGACCCAAGCTGATATATATTACTTTCAATTTTTTTTAAATGAGAGGTATTACATTTTCTTAAAGCACTTATAATCATTAATAAGATCACACAATTATTCATGATGGCCATTCTAGCAGTCTTGGGCCATTTGTGGCTAATGTCAAGCGTTTAATTTGAGTCTCTTATGAATACGGATGTATTTTGCTCTTTTTCATGATATTTTCTTTTGTCATAAAAAAATGACAAATTTTGACAAATTCACAATGATCACACTACTCTAACAATTGCGAAATATGTTGTTGTAATACTCATAACTTAACGCACTAATTTCTTCTTCAGAAAAAATCAGTTCGTAATCTCAACTGTGTTTAAAACCCGTTTCAGCCAAGACTATTGTGAATCCATGATGCTCCAACAAAATTGGCATCAACACCTTGGATGTCAAAGGTAAAGTAAGCGTATATTTAGAATGACTGGAAATCAATACTAGATCATGATTACAATACAGGACAAGTAAGAATATATCAAAGTAAAGATGTACATGCAAAAAAAGCAACTGCATAGACGTTACACGAAGTCGAGTCCATAATTATGCAAAGTCATAAACATTATGAAAGATGACTCTCGACGCGAAGTACCGCAGTGAGGAAGGATGAAACGACTGGAATGCATGCTTCTTGGTGGCAGAAATGGATGCAGTGGGTGATCGTCCAGTGAAGTGCATTTTTCAAATAGTGAAAGGGCACTTTCCATTCTTCTATCATTCAATGATTCAACAGTTTGATAAGCAGTCACTTCCACAAATCATTCTGTGTGCGCGTTGCTATTGTCTTTCAGCCTGTCCAGTGATCACTGATGGCACACAAATAAACAGTGGACAGCAGTACTCAAAAATTGGTCGCAAAATTCCCTTATAGACAGTTATTAGTTCACTTTTACTTAGGAAAGATCTTAAAACTCTTATACAATGAAGTCTTTGAGAAAACAAACGTGTTGCATAGTCAAAATGGCTCTTCCATGATAAATCGTTTGACCAAATAACACCAAGAATTTTATGCTTACTGACAAGCTGAATATCAGGAATACAAAAAGGTTCACAATCATGGTTTGGCTTTGGAGTAGACTTTGTCTAACTGAACTTTGTCTAGATATTTGTTGCAGTGCAGGATATTGGGAACTGAAGCAAATTATTGCGTACAGTTTATCTGACAGTATCATCTGATGTTACCACAGAATTAAATATTTTGTTTATCTGCTTCGGTTTGCTAGAAGTGTGATTAATACGAAACGGACGGCACATTGAGGAACCTATTAGGTGGGCAAAAAGGAATTCCTAATACCTTACAGAGATAGGAAAAAAAGTCGTGCGTCGCTTGCGGATTAATGAGAGTTCCAGCAATGTGCTTCGATTGCCAAAATTCCTTCAGATTCGAAGAATTCAGATCATTGTCCACAAGTTTTCTCCATAATGTTGACCCTTCCGATCATTATTAAAGAAAGTAGCAGGCGTACGAAAATTAGTTCACTTGATGATCCTCTCCTCGGCATTGCTCACTGTATAGTGTATACATTGAATCGAAGCCACGCATCGATGTGTGTTTTGGTGTGTGCTAGGTGATATCACAGCACACACGCATCTCTCACTGGCTCTGGTGTCATTTGCTGACAGCTTATTGTTTGCCATTTCCAATAGCAAGCGATACACGAATTATCCATTCGAGAAGGAGCAATTTGTCTAATTCTGTGATATGTGCCATTTCCATATTAAGGTTACATACAATTCTTCCTTTCTAGGAAACCGAGGCGCGCGCAGATGAATCTAATTCTGTGGATGTTACAGTATATCTGATATATCTGATTCGAGTGCGCGGATTCTTCAATTGAGAACTTATGTCGTTCTGTCGCCCGTCGATAGCTCAGTTGGTAGAGCGTTAGCCTAGAATGCCAGAAGTCGGTGGTTCAAATCCACCAAGACGCGAAGCTATTTTCCTTTTGTTGAATTACTGTATACAGATAAGCAACTATCGACTTTAGTGATACGAAATTCACTATGGCCTTCTGGAACCGGCCTTGAAAGTTCAGACAAAAACAGATGTACCCCTGTATATTGACGTGCAATTCATTTATGATTTCTAGAAAAGAGGCATCTAACTTTTTAACCGAGTAACCGATCCATTATTTTGCACATCTTCACAATGGAAGTATAGGCTATTCATGTTCGATGCTTAATTCACAGTTGTTGTTATCGGCAATACTTATCTTGTAGAAATCAATCAGACACAGTACATGTAAATATCTATACTTCTAAGTTGCCATCTCAGTGACTGTCAGAAATTCAAGATATTTAGACATATATATAGACGGTGTATATGAAACTCATGTATTCTATTTAAAAACTTATCTTTCGAATGACAGATTCTCGGGCTCAAACTTTTACATCAATGTTACTTTCCCGTAATTTCTGCTCATATTAAATATTTTATAATGTAATCAACAGTTAACGATAATTATTATTATTATCAAGCATCATGACAATGCTCTTTATTAGCAACATCGAGAAAAGAGCGCTTCGTAGCATGAATACCATTCATATTTTCAAAATGTATGTTGACGATTGCTTCGCACTCCCAAATGGACAAGAAAGCGCTTTTGTATTTCAATCAATCCTGAATGCACGTGGCACTATTATTTTGATTCGGGATATGACTACCAAAACAAAATTAGCGATTGAGTCTTCTTGACTTTGCCATAACAACAAATGCAAGTGAGTTCGAATTCTACAAATAAGCCAGTCAAGAAGAATATCTTCATTAATTTCAATTCAAGCATTTCACAACAACAAATCTGGTACCAGCTAAGAAGAATGCATATTTCAATTCAAACATTTCATCACCAACAAAGCTAGCCACCATTAGAAATGATAGAATATGAATAACAGGGCGCTGTTCACACTCAACTTCGAATCAAAAGTACATGCAACAATTTGATTAAATCCTTCGACTGAATGATTATCCGAAAGACCTTATCAAGCTATCAAAAGATGAACCGGGAAGAATGTGAAAAAATATCGCTTATCTAAGCAAAAGCAGATGTTACGTCAAAGTACCCTTCATCTTCAATAAGCTAATCTCCCCCAAGCTCATCTCTTTTTTGTAAATAATGGATTAGTCCAATAGTGGCGCCTCTTTTTTCGTCTTCTTCTTCGCAGTAAAACCAGCAGACTTTCTTCATTCATTGAAAATGACTATAGAATGATTCCTTTGCAACAAGCACAACTGATAAATTTGTGTAGTTGAGCAAAATTTTATCGTCACGATAAATCGCTACAATGTGAACAGCAGAGCTTAGCGATAAATTGTTGATCTGAGAAAATGAAATATCGTCACGATTTTATCGTTATCGTGCTAGTGTGAACGCGCCTTTACTAGGACATCTGTCACTAGTCGGACTTTTAAAAGTACTATTTGGATTTATGAAAATACTGCTTGGATATATATTAGTCGGATGAATAAGTGTCACAGATATTGTAATTGTGTAAATAGCTATTCACATGTATCGATACAAATGTCAGTACGAAATACATTGTTGACTTATTTTTTTCACATTGTATAATAACTAAATTACGCACAATAAGAATTGCAGAGATATTAAGATGATATATTTTCCACAGCGCTCAATTGTCTACAGCTCCTGCACCAACAGCCGCGGTAGTGAAGAAGCGCAATTGGTCGTCACTCGCACCGAGGGTCACTCGTGTAACCTTCCATGCGGTGATGTTCGCTCTGGCGGCCGCGGTCATTCTTTCGTTGGTGTTATTCTTGGTCAAGTGTACAATCAATACTGCGAAGAGAAACAAGAGAAGGCGAAATCATCGAATACGAATCCCAGTAAGATACAATTGAGACATGCATGATTACAAGTAAACATTTTTAAGTACATTTTCAGTTATTTCTAACAGAATGTATTTTGTTTTCCATGTTCGCAGCGATTGATCATTGTTTCCATTTTGGGGACAGCAACTCAAGTGCTGTAAAAGGTGCCTGTTGTGTGCATCTCGAAAGCACTCAGTAGCCTCCTCCACTCATAAACTGAGGGCTTCAACGGCCAGTGAATAAAGGTAATGTCAATTTCTCTACAATCTTCCTATGGGCGGTGAAGAAGATAGCGTCCCGTTGGTGGTCATGGAGACCAATCCGGTCCTCATCAGATCAGTACCCAATGTCGAAGCCACCAAAAGTATCATCCGGCCCTCGTAGGGTAGATGAGGTTCCGATGCGTTCGAAGAAGAGCTTCAGAACTCGACGAGACGAGATGTCGATTGAGTCCCAGTGTCTTCGAAGGAAATTCGTTCAGTCAGCTAATCACTGTAGTTCAGCGACAAGTATTTTATCCTTCCTTTTCAGCGAGTGTCGTCTAAGGTAGACAGGAGAGTTCAGCAGTGATGGATACTGTCAATGAGACTGTGTGATAGGCCAAATGAAATTGGCGGTTGGAGACTCAGCTAATCTTGTGGTTCCGCACCTTCCACCGGATTATTTACATGCTCATGATACTGAAGCGATGTAGATGATAGTGCACGATGTGTAGTTTCTCTCATATAAAAACCATTCAAGGAGACAAAGTGAGTGACTAGATACCTTCGAAAGTTTGTCAGATAAATAGAATCAAAAGGTGAGCTATTTTAAGTTTTCGAACGAGACCACTACGTTGAAAGAAAGCGCATCAGCCGGACCGAAGTTTGGAAATCAAAACTACGGCACCCTGAAGAATGGCTAGCGAGTTTCTTCAATACGATAGCTTCTGAAAAGAAAATGCCGACAATATGGCAAAATTGTTTTACAATATCAGTTTGGAAGAAGAAAGGCAATCAGGCTTGAATGCAGTAATTATCGTCCCATCAGACTGCTGGTGCATGCCATGAAGATCCTGGATCGTGTATTCGACCACAGACTGAGAGAGATCATCAGGCTGTCGAAAAACCAGTGCGGATTCGTGAAAAATTGTGGGACAACAGATGGCATCTTCGTGATTCGTCAGCTGGCGCAGAAAGACGCCGAAAAGTCAAAGTCTTTGCATATCGCTTTCCTTGATTTGGAAAAGACTTTTGACCGCGTCCCACACGAGACCATCAGGCACGCACTCAAATCTCATGGTGTTCCCGAGGAGCTAGTCAGCTGGGTATAGTCCGGCAGCCAGAACGAGTTTCTGCAGGGAACGAGGCTGACAGTGAGACTTTCACAGAATGGTGTACACCCTATACCTACTGCGAATCGGCACGTCTGCCGAGTTCTAGTGAGTTCCTCTTCTTGTCAGACAGGATCAAAGGAAAACACATGTAAAGCCAATGGGACGCAGATTGAAGATTTGAGCGAAAATGAAATTTTGCATGTTTTCTCTGATTAAAAAAAAAGTACTAAGTCCAGAGTCATAATTTTTGGCATGGAATGTCTTCAGGTCATTTCCTTTCATTTTCATGCACCCCCTATCTATAGCTAAACGCATTTAGGTTTGACAAGCCTCTTAATGTCGGCAAACACAAACATTTTGAGCTACTTTATCCACATTCAACCACATTCTCACACACATTACCGATTAGATGCATGATAATAGCACATGCACATAATAGGAAATGACTTGAAGACATTCCATGCCAAAAATTATGATCTGAACTTAGTACTTTTCGTTTAATCAGAGAAAACATGCAAAATTTCATTTTCGCTCAAATCTTCAATCTGCGTCCCATTGTATTTAAATGTGTTTGTTTTCCTTTGATCCTGTCTGACAAGAAGAGGAACTCACTAGAACTCGGCAGACGTGCCGATTCGTAGTAGGCAAAGGGTGTACATCATTCTGTGAAAGTCTCACTTTCGGCCTCGTTCCCTGCAGAAAAGTTCCTAGTAGGTCTGCTGTACGATGAACCAAAGAGCAGGGTACGATCAGCTGCTGGAACGTCGAAGGACTTCACCGTTTCAGTTGGAGTACACCAAGGCTCAGCGCTGGTCCCGCTGTTGTTTATCATTATAATGGACGTGGTAACAAGGGACCTCCAAGTACCCACACCGTGGACACTCTTGTACACAGACGACTTGACCCTGGCATCCGAGATCAAGAGTGACTTGCAAGAGCTAGTCCGAGCTTGGAAGGATCGGCTCTCGCAGTACGGACTTCGTTTTAATGCTAATAAAACGGAATATTTTGACTTTCGACAAAGACGACACCTCCACCATCCAATTAGATGGGAAAGACCTTACGAAGGTAAACGTGTTCGAATATCTCGGCTCAATGATTAGTAACGATGGCAATGTCAGGCATGGAGTAAAAGCTCGCACCAGTGCTGCCTGGGGTACAAGTAGCGTAGCTTCACCGGCGTTCTCTATGACCGCAAGATACAGTCCGTTTCATAAAAAGTGAAGAAGCTAATATTTCGTGACCCTACCCTTATTGTCAATGACATTACCAAGTCGTCTAGGCAATGATTCAGTGAACGACGAACGTTACGTTTTAGAATACTCCATACATTTTCTATGGGATTCAGATCAGGAGAACGAGCTGGCCAAGATAATGTCTGCGATCTCGTTATTGTTCATTTGTGCTTTGTATTGTTTTCCAGTAAAGAGAAGATAGTTTTCAGATGAAAGCAAGCAGGAGTGAGTGCACCACACCGCACCGAAGTCAGGTCAGGATGGATGGACAATGAAGTATAATTAACACATGTAGCAGTTACATTATTGTTGATGAATAATGGTGCTATACTGGCTCTGATTGACCGATTTTCTTTATTTTTGTTTTGCTTGATAGCTTTGGCTTGTAGAACAACATATGGTAAGCACAACTGACATATCTTCCAAATTTCAGAGAAATTCGTTCAAGTTTGGCGGAGTTAGACAAAGTTGAAGTTAAGGCGATGTTTAAGGGTGATCCATTTTTTATGAAACAATCTGTAGTAGTAGGAAGCAAAAAGCGTCGACCCAACGTAGGTCGACGCATGTCTCACACTCTGCCCCGGTCTAATATACCACAAACTCAAGTACACAGCAGAAGGCGGATTGGAGGCACCAGATATATTGCGCCGTTCAGGCTTCTTCAGTGGTGTAAAGTGAAGTACACACAATCGGAGACACAAAGTCTGCAGTGACAGATAAATGCTCACAATAGCATGATGGTGACGTATTGATTGCACATGACAAGACAGTACACAAAGCCTTGCTGCATAGATATTTACACGAGAAATAATAGAGCAGCAGAAAACACATCAAAGGCAATCAATCATTCATTCATAAGTGGATCAAAGGTGGACCTATTAAAAGGCTTTAAATTATCACAAATGCCTTGTCAATGAATGGTTTTGACATACAACAATTGACAGCAATTCAAAAGTCGAAAAGCTCGTAAAGAGTACCAAATAGCATCTTAAAAAGGAAGAATACAAAAATACAGTGCTAAACGATATGCTTATAACCATACATAATACTGAAATGATAAACCAAAAGCTAAGTGAGAAGAGTAAAGAGTGAAATATTTACATATAATACAAAAAAGGTCATGAAGAAATGCTGTAATCATAAACAAATGGTGGAATAAATGAATGATAATGATTACTCAATTAATGGAAAATGAATGAATAAATTATATTGAAATGAGGAGAAAAAACTAAAGCAGTCAGCACGTCTGTTATATAACCATGACTTAAAAGATTAACATTAAGACAATATAGACCTGAAGTTACTGTCAGTTCGGTAAGAAAGACGGATATTGACATCAGAAACTGAGTGACAAGCTTGGCGGATGAAGGAGTTTAGCCTTGCGGTGCAGTTGCCCGGAAAAGTAGGCAAATAAAGAGACGTACCATGTTGGTTGCTCAAACGATTTAGACCTGGAGGAGATGCAGTGCCGAGACGCTTAATCCATCGAGTTTCCTTAGCCAGTCGCTGAGGATCGGGAAAAGAGCGGTCAATGGCTGCAAATCGCAAGCTGGACACAGGGTGCACAGAAGTAAAATGTGGAACAAGGGGAGACGAAGGGCTGACGTTGGCGATGTCACGTAGGTGTTGTCCAATCCTCTGTCGCAGTGGATTTGAGGTTTGGCCTATATAGCGTGCTGAACAATCAATACACTCAATCATATAAACGCAATGTGTGGATGCACAGGTGAGGCTGAACGTAATAGGAAACAATTGACTATGTGTCCTCCCTCTAAGGACAGATCGCTCAGCGGCATGCAGGCAAGCTCCACAGCGTCGGCCATTACATTGCCTAAAACCTGGTTGCCAATGTGGGATAAAGCCGGTTAAGGTCATCACACGTCTTGTCATCTTTCGTATGATGGTTCGGGTGGTGCCCTGGGATCTCCAAATAGGACAAACTTCGCGACAGGTGTTGGTGAAGTCCTCAGCCGTCGAAGAATAAGATGCCCATCTTAGCAATTGTGAATAAATTACGCCGTTGTAAACGTGCGGAGCGTGATGTGATTTCTGGGGCAGCAGATTATGGGCGGCAGTATCTTTGAAGAAGACACGATGAAGAAGTCTAGTGCCATCAGTGGGAGAGCGGTAGACAGTGAGGTCTAGAAAGCTGATCTGGTCGGGCGGGATGTTGGGTCATTTCAACCTGAATATTGGGGTCTTGGTCGTTGAGGTGCCGGTAGAAACTTTGTAAGGAATCAAGTCCATGTGGCCACACCGCGAAGATATCGTCCTGATATCGAACCCAAAGGCAAGGCTGAAGTGGTGAGGATGAGAGAGCGTTTCTTTCCCAATGACCCATATAAATATTAGCAAATGAGCCGCCGAAGGCCTTTCCCATGGCCACCCCTGAAACTTGAAGGTAATACTCATCGTTAAATTGAAAGTCATTGCGTTCCAAGCAGAATTGGAGAAGCTGGATAACACGCTCATCAGGACGTGAAGAATCAGGAGTGCGCGTGAATGCATGTCGAACACGCCTTAGGCCCTCGACGATTGGGATATTTGTGTATAAGGATTTAACGTCGAAGGTGCACAAGATGCTGCCGGTTGGAATGGTCTGACGACGGAGTATAGCGATAAGGTGGCGTGTGTCGAGTAAGAAGCTTGGTAGTTGACGTGCCAACGGGAAGAGGAAGAACTCGATGAAGCGTGCGATGTTGCTCAGTTCAGTGTTCACATCGGCAACGATAGGTCTGCCGGGAGGTATGTTAGTAGATGGCCATGTGGACTTGTGGAGCTTGGGGAGTAAATAAAACTGTCGTTCTTTGGGATTCAGTGGTGCAGACAAGAAGCGGAGCTCTTTTCTATTGATGAAGTTAGTTGAAGCCAGACTAGAGAGCACATCCGACAGCAGCTGTGTATCATCACGTAGTGGTTCATCAATGCTGCGATAAAATACTTCGTCAGATAGCTGTCTAGATCCTTCGTCGATGTAATCGGTCTTGTCCATTACAACCCATCTGCCACCTTTGTCCGCTGGGCGAATGATAACATTTGGATCAGAACTCAGAGACTGTAGACACAGCTTAGCACTTTCGGATAAATTCACATCGGAGAAACAGGAGTGTTCATTGAAAAGACATCCACGCGCGGCAGATAGAATCCTCTGGGAAAGAGAATGTATATGCGGTTGAACCAGACCATGTGGAGGCCATCTCGAGGACAAAGTTCTTCCAAAGCGACAGTCGTTGAAGTTCTGGCCATCGAGTCTAGTGGATCTCCAGTGTAGCTTTCGGACGAAGTCAACAACTCCATGAAAGGCTTGGACGTGGTTACATTGGGTAGGAGTAGGTATGAACTTCGGCGGATGAGACAATAGCTCAAGAAGTGGGAACGAAGTTGGACGATTTGAGGATAAGTTCACTGTTGAATTGAGGAGATGGGGTGTAAGCCTCCCATATATCAGTTTAAATGATTGAGAATTTTGTCATAAACAGCCGCCTTTGTGGCAGGAGACCACTCATTATTGGAGCTTTCAAAAGGAGATGGTGCTGACAAAATTATGCTGTTGGACGGATGCTTGTTTCTTGCGAGAGAAAAGAAAAAAGTTCATGAGCTGTAGCACGTTCAGAAGCGGAGAAAGTGGTGGGAAAACCAGATAAAATAACGAATAAAGTGGCGGAAGGGAATAATACATGACACCTTGCTTAAAGCACTTTTGAGACTGGTGAAGTTTGTATCCACACGATTTGCTTTGTCAAGAAGACTGAGGCACAGGAAGACATGGGAAATAGCAGGATCATGCTGCTCCGATCTCAGACGGCTGCGGAGGGCAGACAAGCGACCGTTTGGGGGAGTGATTAAACGACAACGGGGATCACGAAAGTTAGACAGATTGGAATCACCAAGGATGAGGCAAGTCTGGTTTTGAGAAGTCTGCCCTGATTCCGAAATAGGATCCGCGATCGCACTCTCTCCAGAAGATTGACTGGTTTCAGAATGCCGTGCAAATGCAGACACCGGCAAGTCGGTAGAAGAAGGGTGCAAAATGTCAGGAGTCACGTTGTTGCCAACACTCGAAGTCACTGGAGTAACAGCTTCGGCATCATGGCACATAGAAACCACATCGTCAGTTTCACTTAAAGACTCCACTGGATGTAAAGAATTCAAAATGGCGTTTCTAGGAGGCTCAGAGGGGGACTGGTAAGAAGGTGTTGAATCCATAGGAGTGGAATGATCGAGGTTGACATCGACAGTTGCTGTTAGGACGGCCATGATAGGTTGCTCAGGGACAGAAGAATGGAACTGAGAGACTTCGTCATGCGTTGATTGGTTGCTAAATTGGAGGACATCAATTCTAGTATTGGAAGCAACTGGGCTGGAATGGCTCTGGACCTGCGCGCCGTTAAGATGTTGAATCAGCTGCCGTTCACGTATATTGTTGAGTGCTTGATCCAAGGTTTCGTTAAGAAGCTTACGCCCAAGTTGTTTTCTTGCCCAATGACATGCAAGGGAAATCGAAGTTTCGAGCAATGCCGCTGGAAGTGGTGTCGCACTGAGATATTCTAAAGTGTCATTGATTGTGGACGAGTAGTGGTCAAGTAAAAGTCGAACACCGGAGTTCATCCATGATTTGGCTATGGCAGTGGCAGACCGGCGGAAATCATTCGATGAGAATGCAGGACACAGGAATGAAGCGAGGCGATCAGAAGTTTTGACCAACGAAGGAGGCGGTCGACATTGAAGATGATGGAGATGATGCAGGCACTTGATGATGCGGAACTGACCTTTCGTAACAGCGAAGTACTGCTCAGGCACTCGATGAATCTGGATTGGTCGACGAGGAGACGACACACATTGAAGTGAAGGTGCGCGTTGAGGAACGGGGCAGGGGCCCAAAATTGAAGCCGATTGTGTAGCAGATCGAAGTAAAGAACCACCAGGAAGTATACAGGAGACAGCGGATGATGAGCGAGGGGCAGGCACTGGACCAGGAGTAGGAAGCAAAAAGCGTCGACCCAACGTAGGTCGACGCATGTCTCACACTCTGCCCCGGTCTAATATACCACAAACTCAAGTACACAGCAGAAGGCGGATTGGAGGCACCAGATATATTGCGCCGTTCAGGCTTCTTCAGTGGTGTAAAGTGAAGTACACACAATCGGAGACACAAAGTCTGCAGTGACAGATAAATGCTCACAATAGCATGATGGTGACGTATTGATTGCACATGACAAGACAGTACACAAAGCCTTGCTGCATAGATATTTACACGAGAAATAATAGAGCAGCAGAAAACACATCAAAGGCAATCAATCATTCATTCATAAGTGGATCAAAGGTGGACCTATTAAAAGGCTTTAAATTAAAGCTAGTCCGAGCTTGGAAGGATCGGCTCTCGCAGTACGGACTTCGTTTTAATGCTAATAAAACGGAATATTTTGACTTTCGACAAAGACGACACCTCCACCATCCAATTAGATGGGAAAGACCTTACGAAGGTAAACGTGTTCGAATATCTCGGCTCAATGATTAGTAACGATGGCAATGTCAGGCATGGAGTAAAAGCTCGCACCAGTGCTGCCTGGGGTACAAGTAGCGTAGCTTCACCGGCGTTCTCTATGACCGCAAGATAGTAGTAGTAGTAGTAGCGTTTATTTGCAATAATTAAAAATCACAAGGTACAAATAATGTAAGAAATACAAAAGCAATGAAAGGTAACATTACGAACAAATGCAAAAGAGCTTAAAGAGAAATCAAATTCGAATTTGAAGCTGCTGATTACATAATGCAGTGGTCCAGGGTAGAAAAGAACACGAACGCCGCTGAGTGAGAGACAGCGGAGCATTCAACAAACGTGAAAAGGGCAGTCTCTCAGGAACATGACGATTTAGTGGATGATGCTGATTAGATTCCGACTTAAACAAAAGCTTCGTGGCAGCTTTGCTAAACCTCAGCGAAATTGCTGGAAATCCACCGCAAGTACAGGAGTCGTTACAAATTAACCGATGGCTCCGTTTCTGAAAACGTTCAAACTTATTTAAAAGTTTACAAGGCAAAGAGCCATAAACAGGTGAGGCATACAGGAAGACAGATGTAGCTATGGAATGATAAATCATAATCAGATTTTCTTTGGAAATGTTGAACTTAAGACATCGGATGATATGCAGTCTTTGAGATGCCGTCCTAATAACGGCGGCAACTTGAAGATCCCATTTCATATTGCAATCAAAAATGAATCCAAAGATTTTACAAGAGTCCACGATTTTGAAACCTGTATTAACATCAATAGCATTATCACGTGATCGCTGAACATATACTGGAGCATTTCTGTAGATTCAGAGTCAATCCACACTTCGAAAACAGCTTTTTACATTTATCGATAGCACAAGAGAAGATTGATGATTTAGTAAAGGTTCGATAATAGTAACATCATCAGCGTACTTAATACATGAAATAGTGCGTGGAATCCCAGAGAAATCAATCGCTCCCATGAATGCCGCAAACAGATATGATCCAAGAACTGATCCTTGTGGTACTCCAGAAGGAATGCTCACGGTTGGACCAAGATGATTCCTGATTTTGACCCGCATGTGACGATTTGAGAGGAAAGAGTGAAGCCACTGAAGAAATCCGTGGTTGAAACCTTGAGACATCAAATAGTTGATGAGACGACAATGTTGCAACTTATCGAATGCTCTAGAGAGATCGAGGCAGAAGACATTGACTGATGAGGTCTTACGATCGTCGAGGCACTTTGTTATGTGGTCATGCATGTCAACCAGAGCAGACGTCGTTGATCCGAAAGGTCTATAAGCATGCTGTTTGGGACCATAACAAGCAACCAAGTCAGTTCCAATTTGATTTAAGACAATTTTCTCAAACACTTTTGATAGAGGAGACACAAGCGAAATTGGACGGAAATCGGATAATCCTGGAGATTTCGATTTAGGTATTGGACAAATGTGGGAATACTTTCAGCACAAGGTCATTCGCAAAATTAAGAATGACAGTTAAAGTTTCATCGACAACCATTCAATTCTTATTCAGAAACAGAAGTAGATTCCCCCCACCGATGTTGAACAGATACGGCGCACCAAAGTCGATTCTTCAACTGTCATACTCTTCAATTCAATCCGATGATGAACTCGTTTTGCCTCGATTTTCTGTCGGATTCGCATCAACCGCATTTGTTTAGTGTTGAAGTCTTCAAAATGTTGGAAATCTAAAGAAAAATTCTGAGTACAACGCAAAAGCATTATTCATATCAAAATTCAATCATCAAGAGACAAGAAGTCATCGAATCTCGGGAAATTTGGACAAAGTAGAACTCTAAACATAGGATAGCAGATACACACCATTCTGATCGATCCTCTCCCCTTTGACGTTATGCCAGTTTCTGTAGTATTGAAATCTTCACACCCCGGTGAAATCTAGGTTTCTCTTCTGTGGAAAAGATCAAGGCTTTTGTTGATACATCTCATCCTTGGGGATTCCCTCATTTAAAAGGTATCACAGGAAAAGTTACAGATTCACAGGAATAGAATCGGGGGCACAAAAAGTTTCGCCAAGAATCGTCAGCAATAGGGTGCACTGAGATAGGGCCGTCCAGTACGCAAAATTGCAATCAAGCAAGACGTTCGTAAATGTAAAAACGTATTTCAAAGACATGAAATCCCAGACGCGATTCAGACCAAGAGGTTTAGAAGTTATCAAAGGCGCAAATGCGCAGCATTTACAGGTTCAGGAAAGAAATTCGACAATAACCACAGCAAAACCCGATTACAATCAAATAGGCTTCGTGGGGACGAGAACTGCGTCAATCTCCGTAAAACCTGGAGAAATCTTCTGGTTGGACTGGACCACAAATAAAGAAGAATAATCAACAATCAGACACGAAGTTCTTTGATCAATTGAGAATAACACATAAACCACAAGTACATTTTAGACAAAAGTCCAAAAAATGCGCAAATGAAAAACGGATGTCAAAGTCCTGAATGCGATTCGTGCTTCCAGAAACCAGGTGGAAGATACGTAACACAAATGAATATACCATATCTGACGAAAAAAATTTGACCATCACTTTGCAAACACCAGGACAAACAGCAAAATTTGTAATCTCGAAAGAAGGGATTTGCGCGCCCAAATTGAAACCCACCTCCCATCCGCAACTTTCGATCACTTCGCAAAACGCAACTTTACTTAACAACTTTCGATCACTTCGGACTTAAATGAAGAAGATTAAATGAAGACGAGAGTCGTTGATTTCAACATTAGCGTGATAAGTTCAAACAAAGATCATCATTTTTAGCAAAAATCGTCTCTCATTATAGTCAAACAAAATTGGACTCGTCTCGGTCCGACGAAAAATCATCGTCGAAAATTCGGTAGGAGAGAGACAAGTCAGTCGTCTGAGGTCGGGGGGTCAGAATTATTGTCAATCTACTAATCAAGAACCACAACCAAGTCGTCTGTAATTTGCCAAAAGTTGGGCGACGTGTTGCATCCCTCGTTCCGATCGCCAATGTGCACATAGCGCGAGATCACAAAAAAAATACAAATTTAGTTGTTGATGCAACATAGCGCGACCACTATCTCAAAGGAGCAACCTATCATCAACCTGTATTGAATCATGAACAATCAAATCAGAATCATAAATGTGGCTTTTAGTTTGTTCAATTGATGCTGATAAATTTCTTAGAAAAAGTCAATTTTATCAGAGTTGATCGAAGAAATCGTACACATAATTACACATCAAAAATAAATAAGAACTTTTCTAAAGAAAATCATTTATGAGCTTTTTAATATGAGCTTTTTAAAAGGTTGATAGCCAGTTGTAAGTGAAAGTCTGAAGTCCCGAATAGAAAGGAGTTCTTAGCATCGCCCAAGTACCAAAGTAAGGCGAGTTTGAAAGATAGCTCAGATTCTGAGAGGAGTCGGAATCAGTTCATTTCGGTTATGAGTGCTTTCTATAGATCTGTCAGTGTCGAAGATAGGTAGAGTGTGTCGCTTATATCCTTAAGCAAATAAGTCATATATTGAAAGTTAAGATGAGTTCCTTCCACATATATGCAAGCACTTGAGATGGAGGTTGAGTATTATTGTGATATTGCTATGATGAATTAGATTTTGTGATTGACTGTTCATTATAATTTGATTGATGATCATATTCTGTGGAGAATATGGATATAATGAGCATGAGGAAATGATAAGAAGGTGTGCGTTGGTATATAATATAAATTTTATATTTTATTTCAAAAAATTTCAAATGACAAATCATATAAATCAAATGTTCAATTCAATCACATTCAAAATCAAAATCACAAATCAATGCCAAACAACAAACACAATCATGCAAACATTGAAAGAATAAACAATTATTGATATCAATATTATGATGAAAAAGATGAATGTCAGAGGGCTGGTAATTGGAAAATTCAGTTTTTTGTGATTTAGGAATATTTGGAATATTGTGTGAATGATGCAATATGACAATAATGCTTGATCGATTGATATGTATACAATGCTGATTGACTGAAATTTATACATATAATTCTGATCGAATATATTAGGTCAAAACGATGTTACTTACTTGAGCTTATCCACGTTTTACAACGAGTACTTTATCATCTCTGGGGCTGGCGGGGGTTGAATCTGTCTCTGTCATCTCTGGGGGGAGCGGTCTTGGTTCGCGCGATTCCTATTTTCGTTTGACTTCTCTAGTATTTTTTGACGCGTGTTCTTCGTGGTCTCGCCATGTCTGACGCTCTGCCCCTTCGAAGCTTCCCACTCCACCCAAGCCAGCTTCCCTCTGCCAGCTCTCGACTCTAACACCTTCTCTCACGCTCCTTCACCTCCCCCCGATTCTCCAGCCTCTTCAGACTCCCTCACTTCTCCACACTTCCTTCCTTGATCCTCCCTGCTTCTTTCCTCCGTCTCCATGTTACCATTGCTCACATTCTCCGATCACCTGCTCTTCATGCAAACAAATCTTTCACAACATTCTTCATCTTAAGCCATACACGAGAACAACTCTCAACGAAAAGACTCATGACAATGGATTCTGGAGATAAGGGGGACCCTTTTGTTTTTCAGAAGGCTGGCTTACTTGCTCCTGGCCAACCGTTTGTTAGCCGAGCGCTTACTGCCTTCCCTTTCCCCCTTTGCTGTGGCAGCGTATCTCCGAGCTCCGAGACGTGGCACCTCTTGTAGGCTACTATGCTACTAATAATTCTTATTAGTCTGTCAATGATCTGTCGTAATTTAGTGGTATTCTTCGACACACACAGGTTGTAAATGTGTCACTCCCACCAGAGAGAGCAGATGGGAACACCTTTATGACAACACTTGTTACATGAGGTACAGAGAACTTTCATTCCCTCCTTCTCAATGCTCCTTTTCCATCCATAAACCATTTGCTCCACATCGTTCTTCGTTTCAGCAGTCAATACGATGTCATCAGCGTAAATGAGCTCCCATGGAATCTTGCCTCGACACTCTTTGGACAGTTTCTCCATCACAGTGATAAAGAGAAGAGGACTTAGTGCAGAACCTTGATGGACTCCTACCTCTATCACAAACTCCTCCGATGTGCCTGCCATGGAACTGACCTTTGACGTCGATCTTTTGTACAGTGACATCACAGATGTTGCAAGGCCTTCTGGAGTCCCTTGACGTCTTGAGGCCCAGGTTATTACTTTTCGTGGAACACAATCAAAGGCTTTTTGAAGATCAACGAAAACATGAAACAGCCTTTTCTGTTTCGCACAGTACTTCTCTTGAAGCTGCAGCAGAATGAAGATCGCATCGGTCGTCGACTTTCCAGTGCGAAATCCAAATTGCCGCTCGTCTACTTGTATGAGCTTCCTCTTCCTCATTTCGAGAACCTTTTCTAATATTTTCAAACCCTTTTCAAGCAGCCGTATTCCCCTGTAATTTCCACATTCCATCGAATCACCTTCACCTTTGTAAAGTGGAAAGTTACGCTGCTTTGCCATGATGGAGGTACTTTTCCTGAGCACAAAATACTTTGGAAGATGCCTCTCAACACTTGAAGCGCAATTTCACCTGCTCCTTTGATAAGCTCAGCCATCAAGCCGGATGGTCCAGGAGCTTTCCCACTCTTCATGCTCGCTATAGCATGCCTTATTTCTGCCTGCGTAACTTCCTCCAGGGGACTTTCCGTCACCTCATCATCTTCTGTCTCAAGGTCATTTTGCATATTGAGCAGATTTTCGAAATATTCCTTCCATCCTTTACTGATCTGATCCTCAGTTAGGATTATTTCACCGTCTTCACCTTTGATATATCTTGAACCACTGATGTCTTTCCGTTTGCTATCATCTGTCTTGCCAATCTGAACATTTTCTTACTCATTTCATTTCTGCTTGTCTCATTTACCCAGTTTTTCCAAGACTAATCATTCGCTACTGCCACCTCTTTCTTTGCCAGCTTCGACTTGACCTTATAATCGGACCGATCTTCAACACTCTTTAGCGTCTGCCATTTCATTAAGGCTGTTCTCTTAGCTCTAATGGCTTCTTGCACCCTGGCGTTCCACCACCAAGTCTCACGACTGAACTGCCCACGCTTCCATTTGTTTCGCCACATCGTTTTCTCTAACATTTTCTCTTGAAACATCTCCCAGTCTATAACTCCATTGTTTTTTTTCTTGAGTCATCTGTTGACTTAGAGATTCTTCGAATTCCTTCTTAAGATCTTTTGCGCTCAGTTTCCAAACTTTGATCTTCTTGCAACTCTTCCTATCGTTCACTTCCAACACAGTTTTCTTCGTCATGTCCATCACCAGAATCCGATGTTGCAAAAGAAAAGCGAGAGAGAAAGCTAGAGAAAAAGGGATCACCTTACAATCTCTCACCACACCGGCATCCTACTGTTTTACCAAGAAGAAGTCTATCTGGGTTTGATGGTCACCACTCTCGCACGTTATTTTCTTCTCCATGCCACTTGAGAAAAATGTGTTCATCACCTTCAAATCATTGCTTTGCCAGAATTCAAGGATTCTGTTTCCTTCACTGCTTGCTTGCCCGTATTCGAAGGGGCTTCTTCGAAACCAACTCTGCCATTCCCAATGTGACCATTTAGGTCTCCGGCTACAATGACGCTTTCAGATGCGGGTAATCGCATTATTTCGTCATCCAGTCTCCCCAAATGGCAAGGGAGGCAAGGGAGTGTGTCATAGTTTAGACCGAAACCGCTGGGGCAACTCATGTCTCATGTTGGGCATTTGACACAGTTCTCAACGTAGCACTTTGAACGCCAATCGGTTGAGTCTTAGCTATCTTGTCATGGGTGGCCTCTAAACATCTCCATTGCAAAACGCTGGTGAATAAAGCTCTCTACGGCTTGCTATCAAGCTGCTCAAAGTCTGTCAACGTCCTACAAACTCTACAGGTTTTCATGTCTGAGCCAGTCTTCTCATGGTATAAGCGGCTTTTCACTGAAAGCGAGCAAGACACGGAGAGTTTTGCTGTAATATTCCACTGACAGGGTGTTCCTTCGGGACGGCGGACGATGCCGTAGTGATAAGTGTGGCAAGGGAGTGTGTCTTAGTTTAGACCGAAACCGCTGGGGCAACTCATGTCTCATGTTGGGCATTTGATAAAGTTCTCAACGTAGCACTTTGAACGCCAATCGGTTGAGTCTTAGCTATCTTGTCATGGGTGGCCTCTAAACATCTCCATTGCAAAACACTGGTGAATCAAGCTCTCTACGGCTTGCTATCAAGCTGCTCAAAGTCTGTCAACCTCTTACCAACTCTACAGGTTTTCATGTTTGGCGATCAAGTCATGGACGGTGCAAGTCACGGAGATTTTCGGTGTGATACTTCCTTTCGACGGGCGTTCCTGTAAAGGGCGGCGGTGAAACCCGTAGCTATGTATACTGCAAGGGACATTCGGCAATGGTCAATCTTGTTAAACCTCTCTGCGTCATGTTTGCAAGTGATTGCCTCTGTCTCAACGTAGTATGCATTCGCGCCAGGGCGACATTTAGCCAACTGTCGAAGGTTGCCTTATAAACTTTCTATTGCATACGTTATGAGAACCATGAGTTCTACCTGTCTCTATCAATGAGACGAATTGATGAATGGAATGAAATGGGAGGACACTCACGCGCCACACGCAACATAACACACTTCTCTCTTCCGTAGTCTAACAAGCTTTTTACACATGGATTGCAGTCGATTGCTATCCCTGTATCAGAAGTGTAAGCTATCTTAATTTTATTTAACACTATTTCAGCTACCATCATCACCCATATGAAATGTTATAAGATTTACAAGTTAAACTAAGCGTGCTACTATTTCCAAATGAAAAAGTATACATGGTTAAATCATCCACTGAAGCCCCATTCAAGTAAGTCAGTATGAAAGCAAAGATAATACGAAATAAAAATTTATTATGGCATGTATTTCAAAAGGTCTTCATCGTCAATATCGTCCTAGAGTCTGGCTTCACACAGATCACAAAAACAGTTCACTTGCTTCAATCGTTCTTCTACGCGAGCCTCACTTTGTCGATGTACTCCCACTCCGCCATAGTTCGTGGCTGGATGTTAGGGGTGTACCATTCCCATAATTGATGGAGGAATTTGATGCTGGTGATCTCCATCACATCATCAGTATCGTACTGCAGATACTTCCATCGTATGCCTGTTAGGTCGGGACACTCCTTCTCACATACACTTTCCTCTTCGTCACCCGCTGGTAATGACAACTTTCCAATGTTGTCGAGTCGGTATAATTTCTCCACCTTCCCCTTCGTTGGAGCGTTTGGTGCAACGCGCGCCTTTGGCGATGAGCATGGAGAAGAGAACTCCAATTTATGTTCGGTGTTTTTGGAGGGCTTGTCATGTTGACTGTGAATAATGACTTTGAAATGCTTTCTAATTCTTAAGTATAAACAAGCAACCAATCAGAATGAACAGCCAATGAATGATGAATATGAAAGTATATATGCAAAGTGACATTCGTGTCATTTCACTCTGTCTTTGAGACGTATAAGTGAAGTGTTCTCTAGCGAATTCTGTTATTATTTGAGGCGTACAAGTGAACTGCTCTCTCGTGAATTCCAAATTTGAGACATATTATTTGAGTGAAGTCTCTATCTTGTTGAAGTATCAACCTTAAACTTGATTTCGTTGAAATGGTAAGTTGAAAATTTCTTCACTCATCTCCCTCAAACGTGTGGCTAATAGCATCTTTCTCAATTTCAGGCATCAACTTCATCACCAACGCCCTCCCTTCTCGAGGAAAGTTTAGAGTTGTTGAGTCAAGGTAGGTTGTAACAATACACTGAGACTTGAACAGAGATGATAGAATGATTTCTCTTTCAGGTGATGTGAGTTCCAGCTCAGGACTCTCGCGACAAGGCAACGAGTGGGAATGTGCCGACTGCGGACATATGTTTACAAGGAAGCACAGTCTCCTTCGACACATCAAACAACGTGTGTGTCAACGCAAAGCGGCATCAATCTCCGGAGGTGAAGTTGATTCTGACGATGACATCTCCTTTACTTGCGATTTGTGCCCTCTTTCTTTTGATAGTCACTTTCAGCGATCTTCTCACAGACTTCAACACACGCATGCAAATTATCACTACACCAACGGTACCTCTACCATCTCCCTCATTAATGTTTTACATAATAATTTAGTACGCGACTACTGCATGGAGTCCAATACTCAAATAGTAGATTTTCCTGAGTGGCTCCTTCAAAATTCTAACATTATCGAAGCGCTCTTCAACAATTTAGACAATTTTAGAATGAAGGCGCTCATCTACCTTAAACTAAAATATATTAAAATAGATTTTGAAACGGGTCAAGTGACGGAGAGAATACAGTTTCATGTTCCTTCCTCTTCCGCAACCGAAGTTGTAGACTGCGAGTCTTGGCTAAATTTTCATATTCAATGTTTAAAATCAAATGTAGATAAATTCAATCAACGCGACAGCGCTCTCATTTTTGATGGTGTGGACTCAGCCATGTTCAAAATTTCCCTATTAGAAAGTCATGCAGCTCGAGGCACATTTAAACTACCAAAAACGTTGTATAATAAGAAAGCTGTCATCAATGTCGATTGTAAATCACAGTGTTTCAAATATGCAGTCCTATCCATCCTTCACTATAATGATATCAACGCGAATCGAAATCATACCTATAGCTATAGACAGTGGGAGGATGAACTAGACTTTGAAGGTTGTGATAGTGACAACATGAAAATCAAAGATGTAGAAACGTTCGAAAAACATAATAAGATTAAAATCGTCGTTCACGTGTGGGAGAAGGGGTTGAAGGGTGCCCGCTATAATTCACGTTCAACTTGTTATGAACGTGTAGTCAACCTCTTATTAATAGAACAAGATGATAGCGAGGAATGGCACTACTGTGGTATTCCCAAAATCTCTCGCTTGTACACACACTTAGGGCACTCTAAAAGAGGTGAACATTTTGTATGCGACCGTTGCATCCGCTCCTTTTGGAGTAAAGATAAATTTGAAACTCACTATGAATGGTGCAAGCTAGGTAAATTACAAATGGAACGCATGCCCAAAGATAAAATATTTTCACATAGGGATAATGGTGACGAATTAAGTCCCCTGCGTGTCATTTACGCAGACATAGAATGCTACATTGATGATATCATCCACAAGCCAGCAGCCATATCCTGCTATGAAGTATGGCATGACCACTTTAGGAATAGACAAAACAAAATGTATACTTGGCAAGGTGAAGATTGCATTTCAAAATTTCTAGAATTTCTCGATAGAGCTGCCAAATTTCAACAATCATATGATTCCCAATTGCAGCGTAAGTCACTACATATGTCAGATGAAGACAAACAAAAATTTGAAAGTTGCACATCGTGCCCTAAATGTCATAAAACGTTTGATGACGATAAAATGAAGAAAGTGCGTGATCATGATCACATCACTGGTAAATTTAGAAACTCACTCTGCTCCAAATGTAACTTTTCACTTAGGTTGAGACGTCGTGTACTACCCGTCATTTTTCATAACTTTAAGGGCTATGACAGTCATATGCTCATAAAAGGAGGGTTGAGCCAGATGAAATCGTGGTAGTTTAATGTAATAGCGCAAACGAGAGAAAAATTCATGGCAATGACAGCAAAAGTACCAGTAGATAAAACTAAAGAAAATAAGACAGTCTTCTTCGAAATAAAATTTTTAGATTCATTTCAATTCATGTCAGCGTCACTAGCTTCTCTCGTTCGAAATCTCAAGTTTCTTCCCCATAGTCAAACTTTGAAGAAACACTATCCAAATTTAACAGATGACATGATCACTCGCAAAGGAGTCTTTCCTTATGCGTATTTTAGCTCAATGTCTAAACTATATGAAACAACCCTTCCTTCCATTGACAAATTCCAAAACGATTTGATGGGTGAAGATTGTCCAGTAGAAGATTATGAACATGCTCAGGAGGGATGGATAAAATTTGATTGTAAAACGTTTGGCGATTATATGATCGCTTACTTAGAATTAGATGTCATTTTGCTGGCTGATGTCTTTCAGGAATTTCGACGAGTGGCATTAGAAGAAGACAAATTAGATCCTGTCCACTTTGTCAGTCTACCAGCCATGTCCTTTAAATCAGCCTTTAAAATGACTGGTGAGACCATTCATCTCTTACAAGACCCCGAGATGTATAATATATTTGAGCGCGGAATACGTGGTGGTCTCACATTTGTAAATAAACATCATATAAAATCTAAAACAGTAGGTGATGATCATATCCACCTAAAGTACTATGACCAAAATAATTTATATGGCAGTTCACTGTCTAAACCACTACCTCATTCCGAGTTTAGTTGGTTAAATCAAGATGAGCTTCAGTATTACTCCAACCCTTCAAACATACTGAAGATTCCAGATGAAGGTGATTGGGGATATTATTTTGAAGTGGATTTGATTTATCCAAATAGCATTAAAAATAAAACTGCTGATTTCCCACTCGCACCTGAATCTGGTGAAGTGACTGAAGATATGTTTTCACCATTCATGTCACAATTTCATAATAACTTAACAGAGTGTGGACAGCCAAGGTATAAACCATGCCGCAAACTTTTACTCACCAAATATGATAAGAAAAATTATCTCGTACACTTCTGCATACTAAAATTTTATTTAGAAATGGGCATGCTTCTAAAGTAAGTTCACCGCATCATCAAATTTAGACAGAAAGCCTTCCTCAAACCACATATTGATAGTAACAGCCAGAAACGTGCACTAGCCCAAAATAATTTTGAAAAAGATTTTTATAAGTATAAGAATAATAGTCTATTTGTTAAGACGATGGAGGATGTTAGAAAACGTATGAACTACAAACTAGTCATTGATGATCAAAAATATCACAAATTGACCTCATCACCTCTTTTCATTGATAGAGACATTATCGATGAGGACCTTGTAGGTGTTAAAATGATAAAATCTGAAGTTGAGGTGTGCAAGCCCATCTATATTGGCCAAGCTGTACTAGATTACTCTAAGCTTGAAATGTACCAACTCTTTTATAAAATACTAAAACCATGTCCTCTCGTAAAAGAGGTTCGTTTGTTGGGTGGTGATACAGATAGTTTCTTCTTAGGTATCACCACTCAAAAAGATTTAAATTTTAATGAAGTAGCTAAGTCATTAGAAAAATATTTCGACACATCTAACTACAATCCCACTCATCCACTCTATTCCATACAGAATAAAGCCAAACTTGGTTGTTTTTAGGATGAAACAGCAGGAAAGGAAATAGATGAAATGATTCTCCTCCGTCCTAAAATATATTCCATGAAATTAAAAGAATGTGCAGATAGTATTAAGCGTGCTAAAGGTATATCAAAATCCATTGTTCACAAAATGAAACATCGGTCCTATAAGAAGGCCTATAAAAATAAAACTATAACGTTTGTCAATATTACAATCTTAAAATCTCAAGTTCATACTGTGAAAACGCACACGTTCAAGAAACGACCGCTTTCAGCATGGGAGGATAAGAGTTGTTGGATAGGACATAACACATCTCTTCCACATGGACATCCTGACACAAACATACCTCCACCCAAAAGAATAAAACTCACGCTACCACATTCAGGAGATGTATTGACATAATCAACTTTAACTCAGTATTTTGATGTTGCTTTTTGTAGATATACATGGTTGTTTTATGTATCGCATGAGATCGATTCTTCCTTGTGAATATATGCCTACAGTCAGCCATTCCCCCTATATCTGTGAAAAGACTTTTTCATACACATATTTTTATTTCAATAAACATATCACAATGACTTCACTTTGTTTTCCGAAACACTAAAGTTACGAGGGATTTAGTATCTTTCACATGGATGCACTCTTGTAAACCATTGGTAATTTTGATAGCAATAGAGGGTATAGTTTGTTTGACGACGGGATGATAGTAAATAGATTCAAACATCTTCTCGACTATTCCATATGAAGCGTCTTTATCATGAATGAAATCACGTAAAATGTATTCTTTTTTCTCACCAACAGAAATAGGTAGAATCAAATCACTTTGGGGCGATCATATCTTTTTCAAATGACTGTGGAACGTTTATTTCCATGATGAAGATTTAAACAGTTAGATTCGATGACGAACAAGATTTACTAGTTTGCAAGTTAAACTAAGCGTTCTATTATTTGTAAATGAAAGATTTAGTTTCAACAAATTACAGATTAAAAATAAAGTTTCAATAGTGTATGTATTAGAAATAAAGTTTAAGCTGTTTGTATGTTAGAAGTAAAATAAAGTTTCAAGAGTTTACAAGTTAAAAATGAAATTTCAACTGTGTGTACGTTAGAAATAAAGTTATATCTGTTTGTAAAATAAGATTGCGGGATTTAATAGTTTGTAAGTTAGACTAAGAGTTCTACTATTTGTAAATGAAAGATATAGTTTCAACAGTTTACAGATTAAAAATAAAGTTTCAATAGTGTATGTATTAGAAATAAAGTTTAAGCTGTTTGTATGTTAGAAGTAAAATAAAGTTTCAAGAGTTTACAAGTTAAAAATGAAATTTCAACAGTGTGTACGTTAGAAATAAAGTTATATCTGTTTGTAAAATAAGATTGCGGGATTTAATAGTTTGTAAGTTAGACCAAGAGTTCTACTATTTGTAAATGAAAGATATAGTTTCAACAGTTTACAGATTAAAAATAAAGTTTCAATAGTGTATGTATTAGAAATAAAGTTTTAGTCGTTTGCGCGTTAGAAATAAAATAAAGTTTCAACCGTTTACAAGTTCAAAATAAAGTTTCAACAGTGTGTATGTTAGAAATAGACTTTTATCGGTTTGTAAATTAACAGATTAAAAGTAAAGTTTCAACAGTGTGTACGTTAGAAATAAAGTTTTATCTGTTTGTAAAATGAGATTGTAGGATTTACTAGTTTGCAAGTTAGAATAAGCGTTCTACTACTTGTAAACGAAAGATATAGTTTCAACAGTTTACAGATTAAAAATAAAGTTTCAACAGTGTGTACGTTATAAATAAAGTTTTAGTCGTTTGTGGGTTAGAAATAAAATAAAGTTTCAAGAGTTTACAAGTTCAAAATAAAGTTTCAACAGTGTTCAATAAAGTTTTATCTGTTTACATGTTAGAAACAAAATGAAGTTTCAACAGTGTGTACGTTAGAAATAAAGTTTTATCTGTTTGTATGTTAGAAATAAAGTTTTAGCTGCTTGTATGTTAGAAATAAAGGTATAACATTTTATATGCTAGAAAGAAAGGTATAACTGTTTGTAAAATAAGATCATAAGATTTACTAGTTTGCAAGTTAGACTAAGCGTTCTACTATTTGTAAATTAAAAATAAAATTATAACTGTTTACAAGTTAAAGCGTTCATGCGATGATCAACAATTAATAAGCAGAGAAGCTTTGGATTCACTTTAACATTACCACATGTTTACAGATAGAAATGTATCACAGCAAGGCTACTTCATGAGTTAGTTTGCCAGGAGTGTATCATCTCAAACTTTTACTCTATTGTTGAAATTTCAGTTTTGTACATATTTGAAGTATCATCATTGCGGTTTGTTCTTGATGTGTTTACGATGAACGCACACATGAGTCTTATGACACTATGGTTGTATCTTATACGTTTCGATAAAGACTGAGCGAAGTAAATAAAAATCCAAGTTGAAAATCTCTTAGGTTGTATTATCAAATATCTTAGTATTATACAAAGTTGAGAATGTAAGTTGATCATTTTATCGGAATGTTGTTTTAAAATGAAAGTAAGAACTTCATCGTATGAGTATTCAAAGCATGTTTTGTAAATCAAATGTGTATAGTCCTGACATGATAGAATCAAGCTTGACAAACGCGTTTATGACATTTAGGGCACGATGTGCAACTTTCAAATTTTTGTTTGTCTTCATCTGACATATGTAGTGACTTACGCTGCAATTGGAAATCATATGATTGTTGAAATTTGGCAGCTCTATCGAGAAATTCTAGAAATTTTGAAATGTAATCTTCACCTTGCCAAGTATGCATTTTGTTTTGTCTATTCCTAAAGTGGTCATGCCATACTTCATAGCAGGATATGGCTGCTGGCTTGTGGATGATATCATCAATGTAGCATTCTATGTCTGCGTAAATGACACGCAGGGGACTTAATTCGTCACCATTATCCCTATGTGAAAATATTTTATCTTTGGGCATGCGTTCCATTTGTAATTTACCTAGCTTGCACCATTCATAGTGAGTTTCAAATTTATCTTTACTCCAAAAGGAGCGGATGCAACGGTCGCATACAAAATGTTCACCTCTTTTAGAGTGCCCTAAGTGTGTGTACAAGCGAGAGATTTTGGGAATACCACAGTAGTGCCATTCCTCGCTATCATCTTGTTCTATTAATAAGAGGTTGACTACACGTTCATAACAAGTTGAACGTGAATTATAGCGGGCACCCTTCAACCCCTTCTCCCACACGTGAACGACGATTTTAATCTTATTATGTTTTTCGAACGTTTCTACATCTTTGATTTCATGTTGTCACTATCACAACCTTCAAAGTCTAGTTCATCCTCCCACTGTCTATAGCTATAGGTATGATTTCGATTCGCGTTGATATCATTATAGTGAAGGATGGATAGGACTGCATATTTGAAACACTGTGATTTACAATCGACATTGATGACAGCTTTCTTATTATACAACGTTTTGTAGTTTAAATGTGCCTCGAGCTGCATGACTTTCTAATAGGGAAATTTTGAACATGGCTGAGTCCACACCATCAAAAATGAGAGCGCTGTCGCGTTGATTGAATTTATCTACATTTGATTTTAAACATTGAATATGAAAATTTAGCCAAGACTCGCAGTCTACAACTTCGGTTGCGGAAGAGGAAGGAACATGAAACTGTATTCTCTCCGTCACTTGACCCGTTTCAAAATCTATTTTAATATATCTTAGTTTAAGGTAGATGAGCGCCTTCATTCTAAAATTGTCTAAATTGTTGAAGAGCGCTTCGATAATGTTAGAATTTTGAAGGAGCCACTCAGGAAAATCTACTATTTGAGTATTGGACTCCATGCAGTAGTCGCGTACTAAATTATTATGTGAAACATTAATGAGGGAGATGGTAGAGGTACCGTTGGTGTAGTGATAATTTGCATGCGTGTGTTGAAGTCTGTGCGAAGATCGCTGAAAGTGACTATCAAAAGAAAGAGGGCACAAACCACAAGTAAAGGAGATGTCATCGTCAGAATCAACTTCACCTCCGGAGATTGATGCCGCTTTGCGTTGACACACACGTTGTTTGATGTGTCGAAGGAGACTGTGCTTCCTTGTAAACATATGTCCGCAGTCGGCACATTCCCACTCGTTGCCTTGTCGCGAGAGTCCTGAGCTGGAACTCACATCACCTGAAAGAGAAATCATTCTATCATCTCTGTTCAAGTCTCAGTGTATTGTTACAACCTACCTTGACTCAACAACTCTAAACTTTCCTCGAGAAGGGAGGGCGTTGGTGATGAAGTTGATGCCTGAAATTGAGGAAGATGCTATTAGCCACACGTTTGAGGGAGATGAGTGAAGAAATTTTCAACTTACCATTTCAACGAAATCAAGTTTAAGGTTGATACTTCAACAAGATAGAGACTTCACTCAAATAATATGTCTCAAATTTGGAATTCACGCTGAGAGCAGTTCACTTGTACGCCTCAAATAATAACAGAATTCGCTAGAGAACACTTCATTTATACGTCTCAAAGACAGAGTGAAATGACACGAATGTCACTTTGCATATATACTTTCATATTCATCATTCATTGGCTGTTCATTCTGATTGCTTGCTTGTTTATACTTAAGAATTAGAAAACATTTCAAAGTCATTATTCACAGTCAACATGACAAGCCCTCCAAAAACACCGAACACAAAATTGGAGTTCTCTTCTCCATGCTCATCGCCAAAGGCGCGCGTTGCACCAAACGCTCCAACGAAGGGGAAGGTGGAGAAATTATACCGACTCGACAACATTAGAAAGTTGTCATTACCAGCGGATGACGAAGAGGAGAGTGTATGTGAGAAGGAGTGTCCCGACCTAACAGGCATACGATGGAAGTATCTGCATTACGATACTGATGATGTGATGGAGATCACCAGCATCAAATTCCTCCATCAATTATGGGAATGGTACACCCCTAACTCCCAGCCACGAACTATACATCGGAGTACATCGACAAAGTGAGGCTCGCGTTAGAAGAACGATTGAAGCAAGTGAACTGTTTTTGTGATCTGTGTGAAGCCAGACTCTAGGACGATATTGACGATGAAGACCTTTTGAAATACATGCCATAATAAATTTTTATTTCGTATTATCTTTGCTTTCATACTGACTTACTTGAATGGGGCCTCAGTGGATGATTTAACCATGTATACTTTTTCATTTGGAAATAGTAGCACGCTTAGTTTAACTTGTAAATCTTATAACATTTCATATGGGTGATGATGGTAGATGAAATAGTGTTAAATAAAATTAAGATAGCTTACACTTCTGATACAGGGATAGCAATCGACTGCAATCCATGTGTAAAGAGCTTGTTAGACTACGGAAGAGAGAAGTGTGTTATGTTGCGTGTGGCGCGTGAGTGTCCTCCCATTTCATTCCATTCATCAATTCGTCTCATTGATAGAGACAGGTAGAACTCATGGTTCTCATAACGTATGCAATAGAAAGTTTATAAGGCAACCTTCGACAGTTGGCTAAATGTCGCCCTGGCACGAATGCATACTACGTTGAGACAGAGGCAATCACTTGCAAACATGACGAAGAGAGGTTTAACAAGATTGACCATTGCCGAATGTCCCTTGCGGTATACGTAGCTACGGGTTTCACCGCCGCCCTTTACAGGAACGCCCGTCGAAAGGAAGTATCACACCGAAAATCTCCGTGACTTGCACCGTCAAGGACCTGATCGCCAGACATGAAAACCTGTAGTTTTGGTAAGAGGTTGACAGACTTTGAGCAGCTTGATAGCAAGCCGTAGAGAGCTTGATTCACCAGCGTTTTGCAATGGAGATGTTTAGAGGCCACCCATGACAAGATAGCTAAGACTCAACCGATTGGCGCTCAAAGTGCTACGTTGAGAACTGTGTCAAATGCCCAACAGGAGACATGAGTTGCCCCAGCGGTTTCGGTCTAAACTATGACACACTCCCTTGCCACACTTATCACTACGGCATCGTCCGCCGTCCCGAAGGAACACCCTGTCAGTGGAATATTACAGCAAAACTCTCCGTGTCTTGCTCGCTTTCAGTGAAAAGCCGCTTATACCATGAGAAGACTGGCTCAGACATGAAAACCTGTAGAGTTGGTAAGAGGTTGACAGACTTTGAGCAGCTTGATAGCAAGCCGTAGAGAGCTTGATTCACCAGCGTTTTGCAATGGAGATGTTTAGAGGCCACCCATGACAAGATAGCTAAGACTCAACCGATTGGCGTTCAAAGTGCTACGTTGAGAACTGTGTCAAATGCCCAACAAGAGACATGAGTTGCCCCAGCGGTTTCGGTCTAAACTATGACACACTCCCTTGCCACACTTATCACTACGGCATCGTCCGCCGTCCCGAAGGAACACCCTGTCAGTGGAATATTACAGCAAAACTCTCCGTGTCTTGCTCGCTTTCAGTGAAGAGCCGCTTATACCATGAGAAGACTGCCTCAGACATAATTAAAAATGCTTTCATTGACTTCAGCAGGGTCGAAAGCCCCAGAAAACCTCCAAAACTAATGAGTTTAAATTTTTCAACTTTTTCGCACTACTTATGAAATTTTATAAGTAGTTTATCACTTAGGGCAGGTCAATAGAGACCGAACTTTTTCTGAATCAAGTCAAACGGACTTGTAGAAGCAAAGTTACAAGCCTTTAAAGTTTTGGAGTCTTTTATGGCCTGGTGACGAAGGCCTCTCGCTAATCTCTTGGGCTAACCTCTAAGTCTGACGGCTTAGCTGATATCAGCAATGAAATTTTGTAAATCGGTTTCTGACAGAAACGGAATTTGGAATGTCCGAAGCTATCATCGGAGCTCAGAGAGATGACCTACTTTTGACGATCTCTCGTATTAATGACAATTCTCTGTCGGTTCCCAGCTTATATAGTGTGTGGCGTTCAGCTGATGACGTAATACCCATCATCCAAATCTTTAAATCCGTCTATCTCCGGTTCTAGTGCTCCGATTGAGATGGAAATACAACATTTCCATGTAGAATTTGACGCTAAATCCGAATCTGGCCTCCGTTTTCCCATCCGATGCTTCATTTTGGCTCTACAGCCCACAGCCATCGCAAAAATTCTAACTCGTTTTTTCGAAAAATGTTGAAAATTGTTTCTCTCCGATTGACTTGAAACTCACCATACAGATAGAGAATTTCACGCTGATTCCAAATCTGAAATCCGTTTTCCAATCCGATGCTTCGTTTTGAAGCTACAGCCCAAAACGTCCCAAATTCTAACTCTGTCGTTTTTCGCCAATGTCCCAAAATCTTAAATGGCGTCTCACATCTAAACGAAGACAGATAGGAACAAGCCGATTCTTTCAGTGAATTTGTCTCACTCTTAGCTTTCAAACGAGCTATGGCACGACTAAATCCGTCCACTAGAAGCCAAGATCGAAGCGAGCTGTCCAGAGGGGGGGGGACGTCAGCGAAAATTTTTTCTCTCCGATGGCGTTCAAATTCACCATACAGATGCAGAATTTCACGCTGAATCCGAATCTGGCCTCCGTTTTCCCATCCGATGCTTCGTTTTGGCTCTACAGTAGGCAGCCATCGCAAAAATTCTAACTGTCGTTTTTTCGAAAAATGTTGAAAATTTTTTCTCTCCGATTGACTTGAAACTCACCATGTTGATAGAGAATTTCATGCTGATTCCAAATCTGAAATCCGTTTTCCAATCCGATGCTTCGTTTTGAAGCTACAGCCCAAAACGTCCAAAATTCTTACTCTGTCGTTTTTCGCCAATGTCCCAAAATCTTAAATGGCGTCTCACATCTAAACGAAGACAGATATGAACAAGCCGATTCTTTCAGTGAATTTGTCTCACTCTTAGCTTTCAAACGAGCTATTGCACGACAAAATCCGTCCACTAGATGCAAAATTGGTAGTTTGGCGCAGGGGGTTGGACGTCAGCGAAAATTTTTCTCTCCGATTGCGTTCAAATTCACCATACCGATGCAGAATTTCACGCTGAATCCGAATCTGGCCTCTGTTTTCCCATTCCGGAGCTGCTTCCACTCGAAACATCCCATTTTCAACCCAACATTCATCAGATTTCACGAAAATCATCATAAATTATAGCCTCAAGAAGACAAAACCTGGCGGTCGCCCAAGTCCACCACGGACATCCTGTCGTTTTATCGAGGGGGGGGACGTCAGCGAACATTTTGTTCACGTGGACCAATTCCGGGCCGGCACAACCACGACAGTCCACTAATACCTCTGTCGTTCCAGAGGGGGGACGTCAGCGACCATTTTTTCGATGGCGCGGCCATCTTGCGCTATCCAGAAGTGGAGTTTTACTTACTACTTAGATCTTTTTGGGTGAATCAACTCAGGTCGA
Organism: Prostheceraeus crozeri; assembly: GCA_907163375.1. NCBI lineage: Eukaryota > Metazoa > Platyhelminthes > Polycladida > Euryleptidae > Prostheceraeus > Prostheceraeus crozeri. Next base: position 7,749 of record CAJQUW010008328.1, on the reverse strand, counting down.
TTCGACTTCCACCCTTCTCGATAATGGTATTGGATAGTTCGCCAGCCAGCTTCTGATGCTATGCAAAACTCTACAGTCCCACACTTGAAAACGAAAGGAAAAATTCTATGAATAGTTACCAGAGGTACCTTTAACAGTTAGTTTTATGAAGTTTAAATTGAATGCACGAGATCGGAATTAAGTATCCTATTTTAGTCTGATTCTTTGATGAACCACGTCAAAAAGTTTCCGTCAGGTCCATAGTCGAAAACGTACATCGTTCCGAGGCACATAAAGACCGGCAATGGACTATGGACGGTACGACGAATGAGACTACATTATGAAAATGATCACCCTAGGCTCCAACCTTGCAAATTAGCAAGTATGAAAAAGTCATTTGATCCAGAATGAAAATATATAAAATCCCATTTCCATACATACTCACCTTCAGAATCCAGTTTTTAGAAACAAAGACATCAACCATCCTATCCGCAAGTCTAATAACTTCATTGACAACAATGTCTATGCTACCATAAAACAAACACAACAAGCCAAATAAATCAAAATATCTGCATAAAAATCAAAGAATGTGGTCATATAACAGTCAAGGGTCAAAAGAAATTTTCCGACCTTTCTCCCGACACACCAAACCTCGTTCCGACGTCAACCGGTGAATCATTTGTATTGGGGAATGAACCAACAAAAAAAAAAAGAGTCTGAATGTTCAAAACAAGCACTACGTTTCATTACACATTGATCGAAGACCTTAGTTTTCGAAATTTCTTTTGACTCTCTGGTATAAAATTTATAAAACATCTCGATAATCCCTGCAGAAGCATATTAATAAAATGTATAAACTCTTCAGTTTCAAACTTCCCAAGAGGTGATGTGATATGTTCCATGTAATGCGAAGAACAATTTGACAATGGAGCCAATTGCTTTGAGGAAAAATATATCCAAGTTGTAAGACTATCCATATGAAACCATTTGCCGGCCCGTAAACCGCTGCATTTGTGCTAATTACACAACAAATAAATATCAAATGCCACCTTGCCCACTGACGGCCTGGCAATTATAGAAGAGCCAATCCAATACAAGTCGTCTGAGTTCGCCAGTGTTTTATAAATAGTAATACAAGATTGATAAGGTGAATGAAATATGATTGTATTGAAACAATTGTGTTTGTAATCCAATCATCAAAGGCGCCACCGGATTCCGTAACATGCTTTAAAGTACTACTGAAATTGACACATCTGATCCATTTAATCTCTATGACGAAAAAAATCATATCAATTAGGTGTCGAATCCTGTGAGGAATTTGGGTGTATTACCGTTTTTCACAACTTACACTGTTGTTAGAAATGAATCATGATGCATCGCAACAAATTGGATCAGGTAGTGACGAAGCATAACTGATTTACTCGCGCCTATCACGAAACTAAGTACTTCGTCAAACGGAACCACTTTTTAATTTTAACTATGAACTTCTCAAAAGAGACTAACGAATTTTTTGAATCTGATCGTCAGATTCTTGATCAGAGTGCTTGACATTTGTTAAAGTGGTAATTTGTTTTGAATAATAGAAATCTCGCTCTAATAAATAAAGGATCCCCACAAGGACTATCCCGCCAATAAAACACAGTGAATCTTATGCGCTTATGATCGAGACCAACGATTCATGGCAGTATTAGGCATTTAAAATCTAAGCCCAGTACAGCGCTAACGTAGTATTGCGAAAAAAAGAAGGAGAGGACAATTCGAACGGCTCTTCCGTAAATCGGAATTTGGATATTATTTCTCTGCATTTATGACTACAATCGACACATAGTAACCTGATTTCATTCAATGTTAATGCTCAAAAATCTGCATGCAGTTTTGTTGTGCTCAAAGAGAATCTTTACACACATTTGCATAATGAAAGTATGGTGCTTAAATACCTACTTTTGGTACTCACAAAATCATATCAAGGACGGTTTATCCTGGCAAATAGACGGAAAAACATTCAAAAAATCCGCTCTGGAAAGGCATGGAGATTTTGATATCAAAGACATGTCATAAAGTCATAATTCATATTGAAATAAATTTGTGTGAAGCTTTAGTTAATTTATAACTTCAAATCCATGTAGGCCTATAATAATCTTTCGATTGGGCATTGTCAGATGATTTATTTTGTGCGAGAAGTGCTCAATTAATTTTAGCTCCTATAGCGGAACAGTTAAAATCAAAGAGTATATATACATCTATGGTTGTAAGGACTAACTAGCCATGAGAGAACTATTGTACAAACTCTTTACACCCATACAATAATGAATGACACCAACCTAGATAATGTAAAAACACCTTAAATTCAGTCAATTATAATGTAATCGGTATCATTATAATTAGCTGATCCATACAAAATTAGTTTCAAGAGACACTTTGTATAATTTGATCTTTGTTAAAAGTCTCCATAATCGATAAAGATTGCATCCCGAAGTGAACCTGTAAAATATCGATGAAAAAATAACATTTTGAGTGTTTGGACACAACTGCCTAAAATCGTCAACGCGTGCCTGAATTATGTTGAATTCTTTATGCTCCTATTAAAAGTGTCAAGGGAAAAGATAAGAAATAAAGTTCTTCAGAAGGTCAATAATAAAGGCGCTCATGAGTCAAAAAAAAACTAAAATGTATTAATTCTCTAATCATTGTCTCTCATTGCGCCACTGATGTGCATTTTCACTCAATCTATTTTCAGAACCAGTCACGATTACTGTCATACCAACATCGGTTGTCGAGATACTTTTCTGAGAAACTAGCCAGGAAACAGGTAAACATGGAGAAAAAAACGACTGGAATCCATGAACAAATCTCAACTTATATTCTTTCATTCGGAAATGCGAGAAACTACTACATTAAGAAAGACTTAGGCACCTACATACAACCATGGATCACAACGTTTGATACCATATATACTTTCAATATTTTGAAGATAACATGTTGGTGGACAATCTAATGAACCGTGAGGACATTTAGATGAAAATGAAATTTATTTTCCAATTCTGAAACATGAGAACACAGTGCTTAGTTCCACATTATGATTGAAAATTGAAACCCTAATTAATTTTCAAATTAATCCGTATAAACACACATCCATCTAAGTTTTAATGAAATCACCAAACGTGCCAATTATCATCGAATTCCAATCCAGAGACGCTCTTAGTAGGTGTACTTTATGAGTATTGGTGATATTTTTCGTGTCATATTCTTCTATACTTTTTGGAAAAAAGAAAAGAGAGAAACTTGACAATTGATGGTGTGCTTTCTGACTCGAATTGAACGTGACTACACTAACAATGGTGCTTTTCTCTGAATGTTTCATGTATTTAGGTTTCAACACTTTTTGTTGTGTAGGTCATAAACAATAGTGCAGCAATCCTGAGACATTTATATTGTTAATTAAATATTGAATCATGTTAATTTCTGTCTAAAGCCGAAGTTGAATGTTTCTCTTTCTTTTGTACAATTATGTTATAATATATTAATGATTCAGTAGACATGCTTTGTTATTTTCAGGATAGTAAGTTGGGTCATTTACATTGAAATACATGTCCTTAGAGATCTTAGACCATTCCAATACATCTGAGAAATCGGCCATTTATGTGCATCATATCAAAGATTAGGGATCTATATAACGCACACGCAAAAGAAAATAAGATCAGAAATATCAGTTCCACTTCGGTTCTCGCGAAAACGAATGTAAATTAGAATTCACAGGTGCTACCTGTCCCCGACTGCTGGGTCGAATTAAAGATTAAGGTTCTTGTAAACAAGTTTTTACTGTAAACTGGTCCTTATTTAACCAAGTGTTGAAGGATGATCCATTATCAAAATGAAACATTATTGTGTTAAATATAACCAAAATGAGGCAAATTTTCGTACGGATCACTAGACGCTTTATTTGATTCTTCGAGCTTTCGTCTATCCGCCTTAAACATTCACATAAAGTTGATGGCAATAAGATCGCAAACAGAATTACACTAAAAATGAATAAATCATTAAAGACAGAAACTGAAATTCTAGGTCAAAGGGCAAGCATTCATACTAACTAAAAAGAAAAATAAAAAGTAAATAAATACTAAAAATTGTTACAGAATTTAGTAAGTACGTAAAGTAAGTACTGCGTTTTATATTAAAGAGAGAATGACAATCATATTATACACAAGTTAACATCCACAACCAATCAAGTCCTAGTAGAAATAGAAAAACCGTCTTAGTTGAAGCAAAAATCTCAGAAAAAAGATATGAGGAAAAACACTATATACACGCATGATTACACTGTTCGCCAGCAAGGATAGACCATATCTGAAAGAAAGAGTTTTTTTGTCGAGCGCTGATGTCAAACACGGATACCCACCGAAATTTATGGCCAGAATGAGATCGATTCGGAAAGGCAACAAAAGCATGGAGTTGGGTGAGCAGGTGACTGACACTTAAATAAAAATATACAAATCTAGAACTCGTTGCGCAATGCATGTCAAAACTCCAGGAACGGATCAGTGTGCATTTTACAAATCTGCCATTACAGATGAAATGACGATGCGACTACGCCTAGACCGAAAATTATTAATCTCATTACTTAACTCATGCTAGACTAATCAACAAAAAAAGACGGCTAGTGGCGTATACATAAGTTAGATGAGAAGAACAACAACAGCTATGAAAAACTTCACACACAATTTAGCTTCTTACGAACAGACACCGGGCAGTCCAAATGTGCGTATCACACACATGTAAGACGACGATAGACTGACAATGGAAATGTTTACAAAATGAACGTTCCTATTTTTCAAATTGTCTGTTAAAGTCACCCCAAGAATATTAATTTTTACATGAAAATCTATACCAACATAAGCAACACAGTGTGTTTAAGCTGGCACACCTTTACAATTGATCATCATTTATTATAGGAAGATCTAATCTGTCTATATATAAAGATATCAAGTAGGTGACCTCTTATTTAATAGTTCTTTATGCCTGAATGAATGATTTCTCCACTTTACTGTCGGCTGATACCTGGCTGATTTGTAATAAAATGCTCCCGAACCGCGAATCAGAGGAATTTAAAAACAAATGCCGTTACGAACGAACTTGAAGAGACTTTTAGTTTGTCCAAAGTAAATTTCATTCCCCACATAAATTACAATTAATAAGATATATGACGCATATTGATAATCACATATAGCGTTTATAAACATACATGTTGCCAGAATTTATCATATCATCACACTGCAACTTCTCTATCGGTAGTATGAAAAATTCGCTTCAAAGAATATTCCACCGTAAAACCCTGGTTACACCAAAGTCTCGATTCCTAATCTTTTCAAGAAAGAAGTTGTAAGTGACTTTTAAGTGACTTCCATCATTCGTAATAGACACTTTATGTATGCGTCTAATAGTATCTGGAGTGCTTGATTGAGGGGATCAGACTTTCTTCGATTGTATATTCATGAAAGATGAGTCAACAAAGCGTTTAGTAAATATTCCTACTTGATAATTAATTTCCCTTACAAATTAAAAGAAGTACACTTTGTTCTCTGTGTGGTCAAGATCTGTAGTCATCTCGTCTAAACCACCTGCGCAACAATGCCCCTTTTGCTGATAAAGGACAGTTATGAGTCCAGGGTTAAAAAGCTCCACTATTAGATCGGCTTGCTTAACAGTCTGGATTGAGGAACACCAACCATCGAAAAATATGTCGCAATCCAAGAAATGTGAAGAAAACCATCAGTATTATGCAATTCCAAAAGTAAATGCAAAACTATGGTATTATCCCAATTAGTGATAAATGAAAGTATTTCTATGGTCTTGGAAATATTTGCCTGCCCCAAGAACACAAAATACATCACAATGTAACGCCGCCATAGTTATCTCTGCACCAAACTTTTCGCGTAGGTCAAATTCAAGATAATCCATGTAAATAATAGTCAAGTTGTAGGTGCGACAGGATCCCCATTGCAAGACCTTTATATTATGCTTGTATTGATACCACAATAATGGTGCGATCACAGGTCAAGGTCCATTTTCACTAGTTGAATAGCGTCATTCACGGATACATTATTGAAAAAATGATCATTTTGGTGATATTTCTCAAGAAAAGTTCGCAAGACATCAACATACCAAAAGTGATACCACTGGGTATCAAGGGGTATTGATCCTTATAAGTTAGTGACGTCAAACGATGTCAAACCACTAAATTTAAATGGAAATTATTGCGGTCAGACACATTAGTAATCATCTGTACTTAAATATGTGAAGTCACCATACTTATCAGTCTTTTGGAGATGATTTGACAATAATCTAGAAAGTTTGGGTGGAGGGAGACCGACGAAGGCTGCAGTATTATGGGGCGTCCTTTGAGATCTCCATCTTTATGAATCCTTTGGTAAAATAGGCGCATTGGGCTTAGGTGTCACATGCATTTCGATGTCATAAGTTCCATCCATAACATCGACAGACTCACTATAATTTGTTCGCAATCCGTGGTCAATTGCTTAATTAAATTTCACTTGGTGCTTGAAAAGATTATGGAGAACGAGGACTATTGGTGAAACCCATGGTTTTACGGTGGACCATATCATAGTAAGTCGACTGATTTTTCAATCCACCATAACGAGAGAGTTGCAGTGATTTGATGCCTAATTGCAAAATACAAGCCCCAAGTCATGATTAAACGCAAAATGTGCTTCTCAAAATGCGTCATATATCAAAGCTTAAATTGTAATTTAAGTGTTGGTGAAATTTACATTGGACCGAAACTAATCCGTCTCATCAAGTCTCGTATCTGAAACGAGCATTTGTTTTTAAATTCACTCTGATTATCTGCTGATACGTGAAAAAAAGCATTTTAGCTTACAAAACATCCATGATACTCGAGAGTCCGACAGTTCAAGAGGAAAATCAATATCATACCGGCATAAAGAACTATCGCAAAGATTGGTCCATATCTTGAATCTTTCATATATAGACCAGCAAAGCACTCTTCCAAACTGATGAACAAATTGTAGAAGGTGTGCCGCGCTATATTGACTTAATTCAGTAACAGATTTTTATTATAATCGTGATACCCTACTATTTTTCCTTTTTAGTAGTATGCTTGCCATTTGCTCCTACTTGACCTTTGACTATCCAGTATCAGTCCCTAAAATGATATTAATTACATTTCAGTAGTAAAATGTCAGTTTGCGGTCTTCTTTACTAGCCCATCACTTTAAGTGCTATATTGATTAAGGTGGATAGCCGAAAGTCTCGCACGAATCAAATCAGGCGACAAGTGCCCGATAGAAATTAGCTCCTCTTTTTGGTATAATATTTAACACTGAATACCGTGGTCACGTTGGAGAAACTGATTCTCAATAACAGAAAGAGAATGATAATTTTTATCTTAAAGAAGAACTAAAAACTTTATAAAAGTCAAAACTAGTATAAGACAAAACTAAAACCGAAAAGATGTCAAGACGCTAAAAAGCAGATAAAAAAAATAATTTGTACAGTGAAAAGTGTGTGAGTTGTGGTATTCCACTTGTTACCACAAAATTCACATCATACATAGTTTAAAAAAATGGAATAAATATTAAAGCTGATAATGTGTTAAAGCGAATTAAACAAATGAAGAGATGTTAATATAAGACAAAAAAATATAAGAAAGGAAATCTATCTTTCAGCATAGGAATGATAAAAAGCTGGAAATTCCAATCTGATCATGTATCTGAAAAAAATGCAAGCAAAACG
>CAJQUW010008327.1:0-38345 GCA_907163375.1 Prostheceraeus crozeri | reverse complement strand
TGACAGTATGAGGCATCTTTATACTACTGAGGCAAGAGTAAACATGGAAAATTGCAATGTTGCGGTTTTCATAAAAATTGCCATGGCTCAGGTATGGGACTTTTTAATAGCAGCCACTCACGATTAGTATCCACAGTCAAGACACTTTTAAATGTAGCTGCAACTTCAATTCGAAGAAACACGGTACTTTATTTGACCAACCAATTAAATGCGCCGGAAGCTTCAAAACAGATTTGATAGCTGAAAAAGCACATTTAAAAACACGGTTTTGAAAAGCATGTTTGAAAACAGGGCTTCAACAAAATGATCCTTAAAAATGTTAAAATGCTCCTCGATGATTCGCTCTGTGGGTTGCGTAATATCTACAAAACCTTGTAGATAGCCTTCACCTGCAAGAACAGTAGTTCGTCTCCAGTTACATCAGGTATATACAAGTGTTCCGTTGGGACCTACCTATTCAATTTAGTTGGATTACTTCGTCCTATCAATGCATCGACCATCATAGTTAAATACATTGATGACTGCAAGTTTGTCATCATAATCACTGCCGGCGCACTTATTCCGATGAACATGACCACATGACTGCATGATCAACAAGGGTAGGCCTGAAGCTTAATGTTCATAAATGCAAGCAACTTTAGATTCCTAACACACCACAGAATTCCTTTCCACCCGTTCCAAGTGTGAATTCCGTTTCGGAACTAAATATCTATGGTGGATCTCTCACTAAAGAAATTAATGGAGCAGATACATTGAGCATGTCAACAAGATAGCTTCCAGACGTTTATTTACCTTACGAATCCGGAAGCCAGTACTTGAACTTGACCATGAGCGAAAACGACAGATAACTAAGACTGTAGGTTCGTCGGTATCAACGCCCGACGTTAAACGTGGAGCGCTATTCACACGCACCTGAAGATACAATAAAATCAATCGTTGCACCATGTCCACCCGAACTTGGAGTTCGTATGAACCCTAAATTCAAATTTGAATTAAAAAATATAAACATATTAAGATGTCAATTTAACGATACTCGTGACTTTTACAAAGAAGGCCAATCAAAAATCGTATATGTTATTTCCGTAATAATCTGTTCGTCGAAGTGTTCATGTTGGTCTCACATTTGAAATCACACTATGTTATCGTCGTCTGGATGCTCCTCGACCGAAGCCACCAGAACTCGCGACAGGCAAAAGTCAAACAGATGCTATGTGTTGATGGACACCGTTCACTTCCACATGTCGATTTGACAAAAAATATCAGCAATCGCTGCAACGGGCCAAATACTGGTGCAACGGGTTGGGGTCAACGTCTTCGTTCGTTGATATATATATATATATATATATATATATATATATATATATATATATATATATCAGGTATTCTCCAATAATATTCGTGTAAAGAAGTAGATGGAACTGCTGCTGATCTTGAGCCTTTTTTTCCGTGATGCTAAGTATGCTTGTACAGTAAAGGGTCGCCGTTGGTACTTGCGGCCATACGTTTGATTGTCCAATGAGGTTATAATGCCTTTCAATATGTTCCATACACTCTGCTCTGTAGGCACACCGGAACAGAGGGTTGACATTCCATTTCTTCAAGAGTTCTTTAAAGGCAAAAGATGAAAAACACCGTCATTTTCCCACTAATAATTATCTCGCAGGACCCCTTTCAAGAAAAATTTGAGACAATTCTTGAGTAATTGACTCCACCGACTCATCACGAACTGTTGTCAATATCGCAAATTGACGCGACCCACTGTCAGTAAGTGTATAGGTAACACAATCCGTTATAATGAGGTGTGTAGATCGCCAATCTATCCCAATTTTCCTTCATCACGAGGCCTCTCTGGCGGAGTCAATTGATGAACAACGCGCACAAGAATTAACAGCTTGGGAGACCAGTTTTGTCGTCAGAGATGGCATAAGCAGTTTGTATACATGAAATGTCCTGTCGACGCCGAGGTGACTTTTCTCATATGTGATTCCTTTTTTTCCAATGCAGAATTCGTGGAAGCCATGCAACAAGAATTCTTCTTTTGAATTCGTAGCCTGCAACTACCAACACGCGTTGGTGCATCAGCCTTGTTCTTTCCAGGCTCTACCCGCGATGCGGTGTCTTGATTTTGTACCCTTTACAAATTTCCTTCATCGCACTAATACGTCTCTTGACCAACATCTCGTTGAATCCACGAGTCCGAATCATGTGACCGTCCAACAATGCAGAACGCAGATGTTACCGAGCGACTGTTTCCGAATCGGTGATGATTTCAAGATGCTGAATATTCCATTTTTCCGGCTAGGTTAAGTCCTCGAATGACTGAATCCAGCTCCGACATATTTACGTGAGTCAGTTTGTTCATTTTGAGTCAGGCACCTTCCTCTAGGATGTCTCCATGCTACCGCTATTAAGGAGATCGCGTCGCACCACATCTTCCCTCTGTTTGATTTGAAGTGCCTTTTCCCTCACAGGATCACAGGATATCCTCTCGATGATTTCGGCCAACATAGCACGAACTCACCGACATCGTCTTCCCATGCATAACCAATGTATTGTGAGTAGTCTTTACAATAAACAAATTAGGATTGTAAATAGCGTGTTGAGCATTATTAGACTATTATCGTCATTGTTTCCATAGAATAAGTATATTAGATAGAGTGTCGACTCAAAACATATCTGTATACACTGAAAATTTTTATTTGAAAAAAATCAGTTTCTTGTGGAGATAACGTTCCTGCGGTCTAAAAAATTATTTAAGCAGTTTTTAAAGCTACAATTCTGCAAAGTATTCCTGCACTTATATACTACCGACATGAAGCCACTTTATAAGCAGCATGAAGCAATTTGGATATCAAAAGGAATGAATATTTGCCAACAGATATGTTAATTAAGCGGAAAGTAAACTGATTATCAAAGAAATTTTATAAACTGCATTACAATGCAAGTACCTGCAAGTCTTCAAGGTCTAATTGTGCTTCTTGACTGATGGGATGTCATGTTTTTAATTTAACTTTCAGTGACATGATTTTATGATTCACAAGGCGTGATTTCCTGAATCTGAATAGTAATGTAGACCCATTTAGCCTACATCTTTTAAAGTTAATTATGATCATTTTATTTGATTATGAGGTTTTGCCCGGTCAGTGGCACATAGTTTGTGATATGATCACGCTTAAGTAATCATGAGCACATAAGTAGTCGCCCATGGAATTGCTTGTTTAATAAACATTACATCTCCAAAGTTGTCATGACTTGAAGGATTTGTAGATTACTTTTTTCTTTCTTTTGTATTGCTATCCCAATCAGTCAAATGCGTGTACACTTCTCCAGACCTCATATTATTTGCATATCTCACATGTGGTTCTGGGTCTCAACTCAAGTTCATTTAATGAAATCGAAACTGCATGCACATAGGAAATTTAATAAATGCTGAGTTGCTACTCTACGTAACATACTTACTCTATAATTTTTTCTTTCTCAGTCATCTTTAAATTGAAACCTTGCAGCCGTTTATTTCTGTTTTTCAACTGAAAACGCATAATGGAGCAACCATGGAGCGAAATTGTCTCCCACTTCTTGCTTTGACACAAAGTGCTCAATTAAGTTGAATATGTGAAGATGATGATTTAGCATTGAATTGGATTCACTTTTTTTGAGGGTTGGGGGAGGGAACGAAGAAATACCTGGGTTCTTTTGAATAGTGTCTAATATTCAAGTGTCTAGTACAATGCTCATTTTCAACCACAGAATTAGATTCATCTGCGCGCTCTTCGGTTTCCTAGAAAGGAAGAATTGTATGTAACCTTAATATCGAAATGGCACCACAGAATTAGACAACTTGCTCCTTCTCGAATGGATAATTCGTGTATCACTTGCTATTGGAAATGGCAAACAATAAGCTGTCAGCAGAGGACACCAGAACCAGTGAGAGATGCGTGCGTGCTGTGATATCACTTCGCACACACCAAAACACACATCGATGCCTGGCTTCGATTCAATGTATACACTATACAGTGAGCAATGCCGAGGAGAGGATGTGAAATCATCAAGTGATCTAATTTTCGTGCGCCTGCTACTTTCTTTAATATTGATCGGAAGGGCCAACATCATGGAGAAAACGTGTGCGCAATGATCTGAATCCTTCGAATCTGAAGAAATTGTGGCAATCGAAGCACTTTGCTGGAACTCACATTAATCCGCAAGCGACGCACGACTTTTTTCCCTATCTCTGTAAGGTATAAGGAATTCCTTCTTGCCCACCTAATAGGTTCCTCGATATGCCATCAATTTCGTATTAATCACACTTCTAGCAAACCGAAGCAGATAAACAAATTATTTAATTCTGTGTTTTCAACAGTCCATTCCACCTGTTGCAGTTGCACAGGTTATAATAACTTCATTTTTCATGTATTTTTCACATACATGTAAGTTATAATTCTTCAATAAGATGTATTCACTCATTTGTTGAAACTTTGTTTTACAGGTCGTTGATGAAACATTTCACCTTGAACTTCAGGGCAATAAATTAATACCAACGCTACAAGCATGATATATTCTTTGGGGAACAACATTGGAATCATCGCAATCCGTCAGAAAAAAATGGGGGTGGAGGCGTGTAGTGTGACACCGGATTCATGACATTAGCAACCAAGATGCGATTTTGTAACTTTACCGAAAAGCTCAAACGTAACATGCCTGCAAGAAACATAACTGGTCCGTACATTGCATTTTTTATGGAGTTGCTGATCGAAAAATAATATTTGTAGAAGCACATGAGTTTTACTCCACGACAAAAAATTGCTCCCGCACCCTTGTGTGGTCATCAATGTCAAAATCGTAACAGAAAACGAGTTACACTTCAATTCCTTTTTTCAATGTCTCAATTATAGTCGTAGCGTCATTCGCATACATCCCCACATGCCGTACAAATGTATCAACTAGGAGTCGAGTCTGTGAACTCAAGCATTGCATGATTTATGGAGATAAATGGAATTTGACTTCAAAGAATTCGAATCGATTTTGAAGTAGGTTTGAGATTGACAACAAAGTTCGAGCTCATTTTGCTCCTGTCTGCATTTTCTATTACATTATAGCATTGATTTGTGACATATTTAGACATATTTTAGACATATTTGTGACATCAATAATAGTGTAAAGAAGCGTCTGTTCGATTTGCATTGTTAACATAAATACGATTTAAATAAAAAGAACAATTACACATGTTGGTTGTAGAGACGCAACTACATGTATAATATATCAAAAATAATAGTCCTGACCTGCTTGCAATGACGTTGATCGGTATTGTTTGTTATTTTGTTTCAGTCGAAAAGCCTCGCCTAAATAGACATTTATACCGTAATATAGCGGTTTTCGGCGGCTACCCTCAAATGGAAAATAATCAATCACAAGCCGATTATTTGGCGGAAATATAGAAGTCTTTATTTCTAATCCTGGCACTCGTTGAATGAAGAATGTAAGTCTCTTAAGGGACTTGTTGATTTCTGCTTTGAGGTCAGATGGAAGTGAGACCGCAACTAGTCAGCTAACTGAAGTAAAGTGATTGTAGTTAACACTACTTAGCAACAACAATCTATTTAGGATAAAATTAGACACTGTTGAACGCATCATTGGAAACTTATTACCCCGCTGCACTATAGTTTAAGTGCTAATGCCGATGTAGATGTCAGATGCAAATGTGCGGTAGAATTAACTGATATTTGTTCGCAACGTCCAGATGTCAAATGTACAGCACTCGAATTTTAATTAACACAAGTGATCAAACCAAGGGCGAAACGTTGGTTTATTCCATATAGCTTTACAATATAAATTCCGTTTGAAAACCTTTTGCGAATTGATACAGCCTATAATATTCCAACCGATGAAATCAGATCTACGTTTGCTTAATTCAGTGTCCGTTGTCCCAAATGTTTTCATCAGAAGGTTTCGTGCTGTTTTCCATTTTTCTGTTGTGAATATAATTTTATTTTTCAGTGATTTGACGGAAGCCGAGGAGCCATTGCATTGATTGCTAATATATTCAAATGCGATTAATACAAAGTATCTGCAGCTTAAGGCAAGGGCATCATTTATCATTTTTCCACAACTGCATTAGATTGACCACTAACTAAAGATCAATCATCTAAGAGAAGCATCCATATTTTAATGATGTTATTTCAGAATTTGACTATTTCTTCAGAAGTTCTTATCTGAACACGGATCACAACTACTATTATTGACAATAGAGGAAAAATGCAAGTCGATACTCTGGTGTAAGATAAAATGAGATGTTAGGATGTCAATAAAATATATCTTCAAATTTTACATGGGATTAATACTTTAATAATCAGAGGAGAAAAATTAGGACAAAAATTGCAATCGTATATGTGATGTAGGCAGGGCCCATCATATTTCCAACATCCATTCATAAATCGCAATCTAAAACTTATCAATGAATGTATGTTCAACTGGTTATTAACAAGATGAAGTATTTGTAGATTCGAGACAAAGATTACAATATGTTCAGTGGGCAAAAATTGCCAAATGCATCAATATAGGAAAACAATCATATACCGCCCACATCGTGTAGATAAATGAGTAGTTTGCAATCGTCTATTTAGTTCGATAATAATCAATTGATTTTATGCCAAATCAGCTCCAACATTCTAACCATAGAAACGGATCTTCATCTGTATTTTGTCTTTCAAACGTCTGCGGATAGCTATGTAGTTTTTCGCTGCTTCAAAGTTTTGACATAGCTATTCAGTCCCTTCCATTTAATATTTCAATACTCTTCTGTTATCAATTGAGATATCAAATGAAACTGCTTATAAGAACTGGCGACTTAAAAGACTACCGGTATGCTTACTTTGGTCCTGATTATATAAGACAATAAAATCTTATTATATAAAAAATCAGACACCACACTGCAAACAAGCCATGTGACTATACTTCATCCTCAATCAATAATCAGTCCCTTCCCTCTTCGGGGGTCGCTCATAGACCAATTGAAAGGCTGCCTAAAAGATGGACATTTTAGTTGCGCAAATAAATGATTAATATGAAGAGAAGGTAATTGACATCACGCATTCCCTTAGTCAATTAATTGTCTATTCGATTCGATTCTATGGGATTCTCAATGCACGTTTGTACATACTAAGTCAATGGCACATCTGATGTTTTGTCCTATCTTTCCTTGTTTTTGCCTGATGAATTGACTATATTGTTAATTTGGAGTCTTGTAATGAGAATTGATGTAAATCCCATTAGCCTTTGTTCAGGTTCTCTTAATTTTGCTCAAAAGTTGCGAATGTTCAGTTTATCTCTTGAATCGCGGAGCTCTATATGATAAGAAACATGTTTTAAATCTTTTTCCATTTTTCCTTCACGGCAGCATAGGCTTCAACTTCCTAGTTATCAATTTTCTTGAGTTTCTCGTTGCACGCATACGAATAATAAGTTCATGCAAAATGCCAATATAATTTGCTTTCTAACGAATATCATGACATTTCCCTTCGTAATTTGAATCTCACTGAACTGGCTTAAAACATTTTTGCAACTGAAATTATCTCCTTCTACCTTCTTAGTCAAACAAGAATATATTTCAGAATTTGTGGACTTGAAATAGACTATCAGCATGCTCGATCAGAACTTTTTCTAATGTACATTTAAATATCGACATAGCGTCAATTTTAGCATTCCAACAAAGCATCTTTAGACTCAATATTAGTCAAATTCAAAGCATTTCTTCAATTTACTTAAAGGGAAAAGTTTTAGACCAAGAAAAAATGCACTCAACCATATTGTGCATGCTTGATCAAATATTCCTACACATGCTTTCAAAAGTGCAAATGTGTTCACAGAGATAAAAAGCATTTGTCTCTGTTCATGAATTGACTACTAGGTTGACATTAGTCTTGAACTACTGTATAAATATAGATAAATGAATGAATAAATGAGTGAATAAATAAACAAATAAATTTAGCGTGATAACGAAATTACTTTTTTGTTGCACAAAGTACCGGTGTGTTTACACCATATCATTAACATAATGGAAATGAATACCATTACTATCATTTAGCTTGTTAATGATGTTATAATGTAGCACTTTATTCTGAATTTAATTAAATGTTTGATATATGGTACAAATGTATTTGACTTATTGGTAAACCTGCATGCCCCGATTATGGAATCAAGTTCAGAATGCTCAAGGAAATGTTGACTGAATAATTACTATATGCACAATTACATGAACTTCAAAAATAATTATAATTGATCTATCCTGCAATAAATTAATTTCCGCATTATATGATAAATACTTTTTAAGTGACACCCGGCGTGCTAGTCGGACGGAATTCTGAGTCCTATCCCTTCTCAGTTGAAATATGCTAAGATTGTCCTGGGATTGGCCTACCCATCCAATCCCATAAAATGAATATTATGTGCGAAACATTTTCATTATTCGGTTTCATGTTTATTGCCCTTCGATTTTTGAGGTCCGATTCTTCTAAATTTGGTCTGTTTGTCCTGCTATATAGAAGTTGGTGCCGGATTTGTAAGTTGGCTAGTCTGCCATTTGACATTATGCTATTGCTACTACTATGTTATTTTAATTGTCCTAGTCGGCATCTGCAAACACAAATACGATTCCTGTCTGTAGCTAATCCTCCTATTGAACCAACTTCTGATCGACAAGTCAATTGATCAACGTTTCAAAAGTAAAAAGAGTCAATCTCAACTGTTATTATTGCTATTGTTATGGAAACAGATGTCCTCAGAGTTTATTCGGACCACCTGCCGCATTTCTTCTTTGGTCCTCTTAAAACTAAGCCGCCCGACATGCGGTTTGGTGAGCTTTGGCTCTACCGTATTTCAGAACTTTTATAGGATTTGTCTCACTTGAAGATCAAATTTGTCACTTATTTTGAAAAGTGATTTTTGAAGACCTGAATTTTGCCACTTTTTGCAATCATATTCTATGATTACTTTGAACTAAAGGCATCTACTGCAAATATGAGAACGGGTTTATGAGTCTATCAATCCTATCATCATAATCTATTATACCATAGAAAGAACTGTATATATCATATCACAGATACATTAGAACTGATGGATGCATTAGGCCGCTTTTGAAAGAAAATTTTCTACATCAAAACTTAAATTTAAACAAAGTTCTACATGAAGAATAAATTTAATTTTATTCAAAGTAAAAGTCAAATTTGGAAGTTTTGGTTTCGCTTTTTCATTAGGCGCAGGTCAAAGTGGTCCTGGTGTCAGATGGTCTCTAAATGGTATTGAAAAGTCTGTCACAGGTAAAGTCTCGAAGTAAGATTCAAATATCAGATACGTTCTAATCAAAATTTGAACCCTATTTTTCTGTCAAAAGTTTAGCCGTAAAGTCAGCATCCTCTGACAGTTTGAAAGTATGCTAAGGCAAGCATCGTCTTATTCCGCTGTTATTATCAGCTATAGGAATTGTCCAAGTTGATTACCTGTAAATACTCCATATATCAAATCATTGACATGATGCTCTGTTTACATTTGCAATTTGCTTGCAAACTTTTGGGGGCACGCATTTTTGAGTATGTTTGAGCATGTGATCGATATGAAATTTCGGATTATCGCTGTCACACTGCAAAGCCCGTTGCAACATCTAATTATTTGAAAGGTTTTCATTGAGTAAACAAATATTTATCAGGCAAGTGTTGCTACTTTTTGTATTTTTTAATAATCAATAACTAAGCTTACAATAATTGAGCTCAAAATATTTTTTCAAGAATCTTCGAAACTATTTAATATTCAATGCTAATGTGTTATTTTTCCTGCGCATATTATATAAAGTTTTAGGCCTACTTGGCGCACGCTGATAACTAGTTCTGGTGTTTGGTAAAATCATATTGATCACCTCATTTCTTCTAATTGATGAAATATGCATTGATTAATATGCTTAAATAATGACAAGGCATCTGGAGTTTAAATTTGAGTTTAAATTTTTGAATAAAGCATCCGAGCAATATCGAGTGCGAGACCAAAGTATACACGCGTAACCCTTGTCATGTAGCCCTGTCAGTCTGTAAGACGAAACGTGTCGGGTTATTTTACTTTTAAGCAGAATAAAACCTCGTAACATAAAAAGGTATTGAATCAATTTTTGATTTTGATCTAACAATGGTGAAGTTGAATATAGCCATCAAATTCAATTTTCCCTGCTCCTAAATCAACAAAATGTGAATTGATTTTCTTTAGCCACCATAATGAAATATTCAACGAAGAGTTTGAGGCTCCATGTGTTGCTAATTAAGGCTGTTGAATGACTGCTTTGCTTGCTGGACACCGCAACCCCGATACTTCCATCCTACCATCATGCAAACAAAATAGGACGCGAGAAATTTGAAAC
Source organism: Prostheceraeus crozeri (assembly GCA_907163375.1). NCBI lineage: Eukaryota > Metazoa > Platyhelminthes > Polycladida > Euryleptidae > Prostheceraeus > Prostheceraeus crozeri. The sequence continues at coordinate 27,952 of CAJQUW010008327.1, read as the reverse complement.
CGAACGAAACACTGCACAGAACTAGGACATGGCTTACATGAAAGCTAGCAGATGCAATGCCATAGTGAAAGTGAGATAAAGTTCGAACACAAGCTGTCAATGTTTGGCAGGAACATTGATGGCAGGATAATCATACATAGAGAGTTACAGGTGTACATTATCCGATCAGTGCGTTGCTGTCAGACATTGGTACTTTAAGCGACCACCCATCAAGGAGTTCGAGATTTCCATTTACTGTCCACTCGGTTAATGTCGTATCATTGAAAGAGTATAATTATGACAAAATCATGATTGTTATCAATTATGAAAATGGTAGGAATTAATTGAACGTGCTGTTAAAATCAATCCAGAGGAATGGAGAGTAAAGCAACAAAATGTACAAATCTATCCGGGAATGATAACACCACAGAGTCCATTTTTTTCATGTTTGTCTATGCCATTTTATGATTTATTTCAGGGATCAATTGTGCACCAATTGCATTTTGCATTCTTAAAAACATGTCAATCTTTCTGAAACATATTTTTTGAATCTGAAATGTAACTTGTAAATTGCCATCCTGCTTTTGAAATACAATTAAAGCTTCATCCTGAGTTACATATCACAAGTCGAAAATGAATGCATATTCTTGAATTAATATCCTGTTTATGAAACATAATATACACATCAAGTAATTCATGCAAGGTCTCTGAAATGCATGTTATCTCACTCGAAATTCATTCTACGGTTCTGACATGCATAAAGTGCTGAAAGCATATTGGTTCGTCCAATATTGATGATTCAAAAAATTGCTTATAGCCGATAGGTACAGATTTATTATTGTGCAATACACACACGATATTTCATGGTCTAACCAGACCACGTCTTCAGGCAACAATGACAAACGAAGATTCACGAAACTGCATTACAGACACATCGAATTTGCACATGAAATCAATATTGTAGAGATGTAGACACGGACATGTAGATATAGGAGTGTATGACGTTATTGCGTGAAACAGAAAATAGAAGACTAAAGCTGAGTGCCAACAATTATAACAACAGCAAAGCATTTTAAAAACGCATCCCCGGATTCACCGGGATGATAAGTCAAAAGTCAATAAGTCAATCAGTAAGTCGATAACAATACTGAAGCGTCAATAATAATACTGAAAATCGAAAGTATATGCAAAGTCAAAAATCAAAAAAATGTCTCAAAATTAATGAAGTTAATAACAAAAGTCACTTGGAATTATACAGTTCATCATATAATGAAGGAACAAATAGATCACATCGATTGAGGCAAGGTTGTCTTTTGGAGTGCCATGCTTCAAGAAACAAACGCTTTCTGTAATTGGCCTCACGACAAATAATCTCAGAGGATCTCCAATCAATCTGATGATCTTCTTTAAACACGTGCTCGGCTAGTGCAGATTTTTCAGGATGTACTAATCTCAGAGCTGAGCGGTGCTGGTTCAACCGCGTTTCAAAATTGTTGCCGGTTTGTCCTATATACACTTTGTCACATTCAGCACAAGGAACTTTGTAAATAACATTTCTCGTACAATTAACATCAACTTTATCTTTTGGCAATTTCAAAATATCTTTCATTTTACAAATTGGCTTATAAAAGACTGATGCATTATAGCGATACAAAAACCGAGCAATGGCTTCAGAAACAGAGGCAATATATGGCAGCATAACTTTGTTTTCAAAAGTTTCATGGTTGCGTCTTTGGGTGACACGAAATGAACTTATTTTTTAGCAATTTTTTTAAGCATAAGGTGCTGTCTAAAACTCTTTCACTGAGACTAAAGTAGATCTTTTTTTAAATATGCCTTACACCCTCTGAAACTCATTGAAACACATTTCCCGATTACTAAATACAAATTGCAAGTTTTGAAATAGAAGTTCTATTTACATTTCAGAAGTAAAGCTACAACTTCCTGAGATTCATTTTACTTTTTGAAATGCAGCAAATACTCCCTGAAATTCATGTCATATTTCTGAATGTTAATTAATACTCTAAAAAATGCATTTAGCGTTTCTGAAAGACAATAATTAACAACTGAAATATTTTCACTATTCTCTAATGCAAATTATACTTTCTGGAATGGAACTACATTTTGTGATTCTAAAGTGAACTTATCGTTGGTTGATGCGCATTTCATTTGAAAATGTATCCCCATTTACACGCGAGTCTATTTATTACATCATTATCTCTGTTTCATCTCCATTATACACTCATGTACTACTCAGATTTTATTTGCTTTCATTCAATTTTCATATCCGCTTTCAGGTTTTTGATGAAGCTGGCTGAGAGTACATTTCAAGTTCATGAGATCTTAAGAGCCTCTAGTTAATGGCTACATCAAGTCAGTTCGAGAAAGTTGAAGTATAGAAAGACAAAAATCGCTTTTGGATGATTCTGTTATCATTGTCATTAAAATATAATTTCTCGAGTACTATATAGCGCAAGCAATTTTAAAAATTTGAATGTCCTTTGACTCGTTTTATTCACATTTTGCAAAGAATTGACTTGTCGTACGTGATGCATAGAATGTAGTACTAACGAGTTTCCTTCATAGTTAGTTGTTAAATGCGAAATAAATGAAACGTTGTTCGGAGATTTTTCTTGTCAGTCAAATTCAATTTACTTTGAGAAGGTTGATGCGCTTGCCTGAGTCGAATAGTTTGATGAAACTATTTTACTGGAAGCTGTATTTCAATGATGCTAACGACGAAATGATCAGATATCAAGACAGAAGAAGTAACAACAGAAGAGGATTGACTGTGGCGAAAATTAGTCCGAATGTAGGCATAAAGTCTGAAGTGGAAACGAGTCCATGAATACAAACAGCATTTCTGGTTATTTGATGGTCAGACTCATAATATCGATAGCATAGGTTTTATCAAATCATCAGACAGCTAGTAAAACTCATAGACTTCAGTGGCTTTGATTTCAAAATCTTATTTGGTAATGATCTGGCTACGTTGCATGGAAAATATTGTTTACACATGTAAGCCTACTGTAACAAATGAGCTGTCCACTGCGAGCGGCGAATCGAAATTTCGAGTCCGATCCGTCTCGAGCATCTTACTTTCTCGAAACAACTCTAACGTAACCCGAGCCGGTAAATGATTTTCTGTAGAAATCCACTGGAGTAGTGAACTGCGTCAATTTAAAAGCCTATAAATGGCTCCTTCACCATAATATGTATAGGTAGTGTACCGAATCTGTGCATGCATGTACATTTTGGCTTGAGCAACATGACTTGAATTTCATCAATTAACTCTAAAATCACAGCACTAGCCGTATTTCTCCTATTATTATTGTTCCCTGTGAGAACCATCCGAGTGTCCGTTTGTGTTGCTACTATGCACATCACTTCTTAGTGGCTAGAATGTGAAACGTCTTGAAGGTAGTCCTGAATTTCGTGCTGCAATTCTAACAAAAGCATCGGCTTTGCATGTTGCTCAAAACTCCCTGCTAGGGGTGCCTTGTAAAAGTTTGTCTTTACATAAACCGAGTTTCAGGACTATTTTGACCACGAACCTTCGAAATCGCAGATGATACGCAGCCCATAGCAATCGCATGTACCCAATGTTTTTTCTCGTTCTCATCCAAAGCTCATGGGCCTCACGGGTCCATAGAAAGCTCCATTAGCCCATAGGTACGTGGTGTGATCCAAAATGTCCCGGACTAACCTACTTGCAGATAACCTGTGATAACGAATAATACTTCAGATGTAAATTTAGGTCTTGAAGGCATGAGAAATATGGTTGCCGAAATTTTTCCGGTCAGTTTTCTATTTTTTCAAAATTTTCAAACTTTTTTGTCTGAATTTCAAGATTTTCCTATAAATTCTAGCGATTTAGAATTAATATATTTAGATTAACTTGACAGTTAAGCTATCACTAATAACCTGACTAATAATTAACGGAAAAACAAATGTTTTGTTCCAGAAAACAGTTTACTTTTCAATGTATGAGCCGTTAGCATTCGTCACTTTTTGCCAACGAAGTCTCAATTCACAAAAAGCTTTATGAAAAAATGCCGGTGTCAAAGAATCAAAAAACTCAGTAACTGCATCCCGCAGTTCAACTGGCGATTCAAAATGGTGTCCACGAAGATGCTTTTTGAGGAATCTAAACAGATAGAAGTCACTTGGGGCCAAGTCAGGTGAATAAGGAGGATGGCTCAATAGTTGAAATCCGTTTCTCGTTAAGGCATTGGTTGTCTCCTGCGAGGTGTGAATCGGAGCATTGTCATGAAGCAAGTAGAGGGGAATGTTTCGTGGCTTTCTTATTTTCTTCCTCGCTTCAGATAACAGATTGGAATAATATTCGCTATTGATTCTTACTCCTTTATCCGCAAAGTCAACCAGTTGGATTCCCGAAGCGTTCCAAAAGACCGTCAGCATCAACGACCGGCGATGTGATGTTCCGGATCGCATTTTCAAAGGGGCAGACTCGCCTGATTTTCGCCACTCTGCAGATTCTCGCTTACTTTGAGGCAGATACAAACTTAAAGGTGTTTCATCCTCTGTAAGGATGCAGTTCAGAAACTGATCTCCGTGCATTTCGAGGAGATCCAAATTTGACTGTGCCGCCAGAAGTCTGTTCTCCTTCATTTCAGGTGACAGAAACTTCGGTACGAAACGTGATGCCAGTTTGCGATATCCAAGTCTTTCGATGATGTCATGACAGGAGTGATAACTGATTCGCAACTCTCTTGACAACTCACGGATGGTTATCCTTCTGTGTGCTGTAATCACTTCATCGCACTGACTCGATTTCTCTTCCGGAATCTCCTGCGGCCGACCAACAGTTGAAAAATCTTGCTCCACAGATTGTCTTCCGCGTTTAAATTCGCTTATCCAGAAATAAGCAGTAGTTCTCGATGGAGCTTTGCTTCCATATGCCAGGCTTAATTCCTTTAGAATGTCACCATTAGCGAAGCCGCGGATCAGGAGGTATCGTATCACACTGCGATATTCGACTGAAGACACGCTTGTCACATCCATCATGAAAACTGATAGAACAAAGAACCATCGTTGACACGGATTTCTTAATGAATGCGTGCTGAATGAACTTCACTGATTGATATCGTAACACATGAAGTGCGTGCTGACATGAATGCGTGCTGAATGAACTTCACTGATTGATATCGTAACACATGAAGCAATTAACAAAAGACGTGCAATATTCATGGCAAAGATATCCGTCAAATAAGGTACAAATCAAAATCAATCTAACTATAACAATAAGACAAATCGGATCTCGATCAATTCAGAAAATACAGAAATTCATGTTAAAATGTAAAAATATTTTTCAAAAATAGAAAACTGACCGGAAAAATTTCGGCGACCATATTTCTCATGCCTTAAAGACCTAAATTTACATCTGAAGTAGTATTCGTTATCACAGGTTATCTGCAAGTAGGTTAGTCCGGGACATTTTGGATCACACCACGTATATATGCATTTAGACCTACACAATATATTATTTGAACTAAATCATAATCAATTTGGATTTATTCACTAGAATTTCGGCGACTGCACAAATGCCATATCAGTCAATCACCTAACTCTAGCACAGCATGGTTTCTCAGATCCATCAAGCCTAGCTAGACATTTGGCAGTTAACTTTAAGAATGCCTTTGACTCTGTAAGTCACTTGAAACTCCCCGAGCACTACTTGATAACTTTGATATTGATTCCTATGTGATCACATTGATTGAAACTTTTTATGTGATCGTTTCCAGAGAGTATGTACAAAAACAGATGTAGCCGACTGAAAATCAGTTGGGTTCCTCAGTGGTCTTTCCTTAACACTCTCCTATTTTGTCCTTGTAATCAAAGACAAACTTTGTCAAAGACACTCCTGAAATTTTGAACAGTAAAGAAGTTGCTTATGCTGATGGCATAACAATTTCTTTATCTCGTGAGCAAAAAAAACTCGTAAAATGAGCTTCAGCCCGTTAATGAATAATTTAAGAATAGAAATCATCTAAGCACCTCGCTATCAATGCTGTTAGGAGCACATGTATGTCCGATGCAGGTGTCGATACCAGGCGGCAGGGGCTTGCCCCTTATTTAAAAATGCTACAGAGGAAAAGTTTTTGACCATCCCAGAATTTTGTTTAATCCTTATTTCAGTATTCCTTATTCAATCCTCAGGCCCCGGTCGCAAATTTTGAGGACGGCTTAATTATCCGCCGCTTTCTAATTACGCCGACCGGACGGTTAATTAAATTAAACCATGCTTTGTCAATAATTACAACATTTAGAGCATGTAAATGTAACATGATTTGAGAGCATCTACACACATGTTTGGTGATATAAATATTGCGAACTGTTCTAACTGTTTGCGAACAGCTAAATGCTGATACAGCTGAATCCCTACTTTTTAAGTGATGTAGTTTCCAGAATTCTCTATTCTATCCTGCATGAATTTTGGAAGCATTGTGCATTTCTCAACCTCTATTGTTAAATTATTCCAGATCTTCGATAATTTCACTACATGGCATAATTCATATAGCACGTGGAGCTTAGAGATGCAATAATAATGGATTTCAATGCAGCCTAGGGCCTACTGCTCGAACATCTGACAGTGGATCGTGGATAATTGTTTGACAACTTAGCGGAACGCGATGAATTTTGATCGACGTTGTATTGGGGCATTCAGTGAAATTAAAAATTGATGACAAGTTTGGCGAGCTCATTGTTTCAGACTCTTATACGTCAGCTCGCGGTCATCAATGTAGGCTGAAAAGATCTGAGCTGTAGCGCAGAGAGTTTGCAATTAACGTCGCAAATCACTGGAATTCCCTCACAAATGAAGAAGTAGATCTCACTTCAGTGAATCACTAGAAAACAAGTTTGCACGTCGCAGACAAAGCATTTCGCCAATTGATGGTCAGGAATAGGAGGGTGTTTTCCAGAGACATTGTGAAAACAATTTTTGAGTTTCTCTCCTTCTTTTATAATGACCGAAATAAAATAAAATAATTTACAATCCTCGTTCGCAAACGGCCGGCGCTTCGTGCCACGGACACTTCTAAGGGCTAAGACTAAAATTGGCAGTATGACACAGCGTGTTGAATACATGGCAATGAAGTGGAGTTCTTGAATGCTGTTAAAACTGTGGGAGCTCATATTTCCGGTTAATGGGAGGTCGAAGTGTCTTTATGAGACGAGCTTCAGTCAACCTGCAATCGATAGCACTTTTACTTCTGTCAATAATATCAAGATCAAAATTAGACATGTTAATGTCACAGATATCGTGATTCTTCAAACCATGTTCATAAAGTGCATTTCTTTTATTCTTATTATCTAAATCACGCCTGTGTTCGTTGTACCTTTTATAAAACGGACGGTTAGTCTGACCGATGTAAAAATCGCTGCATAAATTACATCTAAATCTATAGACTAGGAAACGGTCAGAGCAAGCGAAATTATTCGGAAGTAGGCCTAACGCACAGAGGCGACAGTCACTATGTTTATTATTTTCTTGTTTATTTTTAACAACTGATTGAAGAGTAGGAGCAGGTTTACTAATGAGTTTGATCGGTAGATCACACTGTTTTATCAATTTATTTAGTTTGCGATTACACGTATCACTTATAAAATTTATCTTGCTGGTGATCTTAAAGTTTATCTTTGACATGGTGAGGCAACCAACCAACCATGTCAAAACCAACTATATTAAAAATAGCCAAAATGATGTCGCCAGGAAATGCTCCGACCAAAGAAAAAAAGACGAAGATCTCTCAAAACTTAATCATAGATTCAAAAAGAACGGCTTCACTAATCGTGAGATAGCCACTAAATCGAGCAATAAAACTAAAATAACTAACAATGACTTTGTTCCCTGTAAGATAAATTTTATAAGTGATACGTGTAATCGAAAACTAAATAAATTGATAAAACAGTGTGATCTACCGATCAAACTCATTAGTAAACCTGCTCCTACTCTTCAATCAGTTGTTAAAAATAAACAAGAAAATAATAAACATAGTGACTGTCGCCTCTGTGCGTTAGGCCTACTTCCGAATAATTTCGCTTGCTCTGACCGTTTCCTAGTCTATAGATTTAGATGTAATATTTGCAGCGATTTTTACATCGGTCAGACTAACCGTCCGTTTTATAAAAGGTACAACAAACACAGGCGTGATTTAGATAATAAGAATAAAAGAAATGCACTTTATGAACATGGTTTGAAGAATCACGATATCTGTGACATTAACATGTCTAATTTTGATCTTGATATTATTGACAGAAGTAAAAGTGCTATCGATTGCAGGTTGACTGAAGCTCGTCTCATAAAGACACTTCGACCTCCCATTAACCGGAAATATGAGCTCCCACAGTTTTAACAGCATTCAAGAACTCCACTTCATTGCCATGTATTCAACACGCTGTGTCATACTGCCAATTTTAGTCTTAGCCCTTAGAAGTGTCCGTGGCACGAAGCGCCGGCCGTTTGCGAACGAGGATTGTAAATTACTTTATTTTATTTCGGTCATTATAAAAGAAGGAGAGAAACTCAAAAATTGTTTTCACAATGTCTCTGGAAAACATTTCGCAAATCAGCACTCAGTCAGTGATGAAATTGTTCATCTCAGAACTTTTATCGTTAGAATAACTGTTATCATATTGGAATCTAGAATTTGTTGACCACTTGAAGCTCTCTTGTGGAGGTGCAATGTAGATACACGCAGATATAAATATTATGGTATCAATGCCTTTTTGGGTCATTATTTTAATAATTTGTTATCAATTTGCTTGTGTTTGATTGGCTTTGAAAATGTAGTTAACATAATCATAAATTACAAATTAGGCCTAGAACTCATTAGACTAGTGAATAATCATTGCGCGAATAACCGCTCATCGCTCATAACATGTTATCAAAAGTGGAAATAATTGCATCGCATCATAGTGTATTGTGATAAGTAACTCGCTTATCCGGAGTACCGGTAGGTCTAACATTTATGAATTTCATGTATGCTATGTGGAAATTCAATAATGTCTAATGGCACAAGTTGACCAAATAATGTCTAACGATCGAAGCCTCGACCAATCGAGCGCATCGCTTTCAAATGACTAAAGCTGCGGATTGGAGAGTCTACTGAATTGCTCCACTAGCTTAATTGCATAGAATTAATCTTCATGTTAAGCTTAGACCTACTTGGTTGTAAAAAACCAAGGATACTGCTTCCATTAATGCCGTCCAGTGGTCATTCCTTGATGCATGATTTATAAAACACATCAAAATGATGATCAAGTGATGTGAAATTGCCACGTTACCATACTGGAACAGAGATTAGAACATATTGTAATTTTACTGTAGAGAAGTCTGATGACATTTGAAGAAATTGTCTATCCGTGACTGAATTTCATGCAAATTTATCTGGAATGCCATTTTTGAAGTCGAAGTGCAATTTTTTACAACTCAAGATAGATAAATCTATAGCCGAGTAGGCCGATATCAAAAAGACTCTGATATTTTATTTCGCTATCTTTATGCGATGCAGGTGGTGCTCACTTCACAGCGATATAATATGAAGGGCCTCTTTAATTTTTGCACTTGAGAAATCGTGACGAATCGAAGCAGCAAATTCTGATGCGTTTCAAAATGCTGATGTTCCTTAGATCGAAGTGCAATTTTTTTCCTTTACTTCTCACCGGGAAGTTGATAATTCGCTCAGAAGCACAAAGCAAATGCGAAGACAATAAATTGCAATAAAAACTGCATGAAATGATCGAGTGACGTGCACTTATTCAAATGCAAATGTGCATCTAACACCTCGTTGGATTACGATTTGAATAATTTACTCACTCATGACAAGTGGAATACTAAATCCTACTGGTGAATTTTGGAGATAAAGTCTGCCATTTACAATTTATCACAATCGGACTCATAAACCTATCAATATTTAGAGATTGCAAAGAGAGCTGCAACACAAAGTGTACACCCACTTGCAGCCCAGTCATACATCGTATCTCCCATTAAAAACTATACTTTTAGCAATGTCACGAAGATCCTAAATTCAACAACGCAAATCCTGACAAAGTAACGAATGTCGGATTAATACTTGACAGATTAGGAAAATGTACAAAGTTGGCTTTGATATACATAACGAAATTTATATTGATATAATAGTACTTTCAACGGCTGTGTATTAAAATATTCATTCACCTAACGTGTTGGCGCAACCACTCAGCGCAACCATTTTTGTTTTTACTGTGCCACTCCCAAAAATCACATCAAACACACAATTCGAGGTCGCTGATTATGTGCCACTACTCGGTTTCACGAAATTCAGCCTCCTTTGGTCAGAAAACGCAATTCAAATTTCAAATTGGTTGCGCTGTGAAGTTGGCGCAACCAATTTTTCCGACTTTCATAAGTTTAGCACATCAAGCAACAAAACCCACAACAAACGATGAAATATCCATGCCTAATTGTGTGCCACGCAAAAAATTAATAAAAATAATCGATCTTCATGGAAAAAATCAAGTTTCAAAATTTTATTACACCGAAGTGTGAAGTTGTCGCAACCAAATTTGAAATCAAAATTTATTCAGCACCCAAGCAGTTATGCTTCATATAAATAGCACAAGCGGATGTGCCAGGTCAACATTCATCAGAATCAATCAAACAAAAGCAGTCTTTCACCACTTCAAAAAGAAAACATTAAACATCAAAATCACATGACAAAGCTTTTAATAAAATATTGCACATCCAGCGCAACCGTTTTTCATTTCGAGTGTGCCACTCCTGAAATGCATGTTTCTTGTACAATTTGGGATCGCTGATTATGTGCCACGCATCAGTTTTACTAAATTCGGCCTCCTTCACTCGGAAAACTCAATTCAAAGTTCAACTACATCACACAATAATTCCAGCGCAACCACTTTTCAAGTTGAAGTTACTCTGCTCAAAAGCCGTTTCACATCAAATAAATAGCACCATCGGGTGTGCCAGGTGAACAATATTCATCAGAATCGACCAAACACTCGTACCTATTCACTCGCTAAATTAGTTTGACGGTTTTCCCTTTACTGTTTAATAGAAACAGACAGTACGTCATCAAAAGGAACTCCAAGGCAATTTCTAAGAAATGCTAGTGTCACATGAGATTGAGAGCAAAGCATTGCGATTCGATGACATTATAACAGTGGTTCATAGTTGCGAGGTGGTCGATGACTTTCTTATCGTCTTCGTGTCTCTGAATTTGTGTTAGCATTCAGTGTTTTGTAGTTTGGAAAGAAGCTATGTAGTCTTGTCAAGGACAACATACATGTATGTTGTCATATGACATATAAAAACGTCTCCTGGCTCACAGGATTTCAGATGAGTATGTAAACATCTGCACGTGGTGATTCCTGCTTTCAAGCAATGAAATGGTGATTCAAAAAGTGTACTTGAAAATATCAACTGAAGCTGATGAATTTGCTATTCTCATTAAATCGCCAATGAAACTCGTGCACTATTGATCTTGTGACATTTGACTGGTACATGTATTATGAAGTGACAGTTCATTATAAGTAAGCCTTCATTTATTATCCAACGAAATGGTTTGACAGCAGAAATGCGCAGTGAAAAGAAGAATGGGATCAAATCTGTCATCGAAATATCTAGATCTATGTACCGGTATTTTTGATCAAGATTGTGATTGATAGCCTGTAGCGTATGTACAATGTACGTGCATCCTGAAATGATTATTTCAGCTCACCGTGATATCATGAATAATGTCCATACTTTGAAGTTAATGGCAACAACGATTTTTATGACAATCTCGAAGATAAAAGTATCTTTTATCCAAGACCGATCGCTCTAAGTTATAACTCGGTGCATCTGCGAACATATGCTGCTACTCAATTTGTATTGAAATGTACTGTGAAATCAAGCGTTAAACGTGTATTATTTTAGCGAGACACGCAATGAGATAATTCATTGATATCATAAGTCTGATGAATTACTCGATTATCTGAAACTTCAAAGTGGACAGAAGGCATATTGTTATGTACATCTTTCGTTCAAGAATTATAAACTTGATGTGTTTTTGATACTACCTTGTGTGAAAGAAGTTAAATCCGATTTCATCGACAGTAAGATTACAAAAAATAATGTTTATTGTAAGACTAATCTGTTGCTGCTACAAACTCCTCAAGAAAACCGATGCATCGACTTAGGCTTAGTGTAAGGCATATAAAAAAAATAGCCTATATCATAATTGAAGGTTGCAGTGAAGAAAATATCAGAGAATAGCCTATTTTTACACAAAATGCCTAAACAACACAAAATAATTCAAATTTTGTATCCAAATTAAAGCATCAAATTTTGAAAACTATAGCACACGCCTGTTTCAAAATAACATAGAATAGAAACTCAAAGGAACCAATCACCAACGAATCTGAAAAAAGCGGGGAAACGGGAGTCGCCAATTCAAGCTGCCAACATAGTATTTTTTCGCTCTTCCACCACTCGAGAAGACGGAAAAATGCTCCCGATCCTAAGTTTTTCCAACTTCGATGTAAAAATCAATGGTCGATTCTAATGCACATTGACTTGGCACACCCGATGGTGCTATTTATTTGATGTGAAACGGCGTTTGAGCAGAGTAATTTCAACTTGAAAAGTGGTTGCGCTGGAATTATTGTGTGATGTAGTTGAACTTTGAATTGAGTTTTCCGAGTGAAGGAGGCCGAATTTAGTAAAACTGATGCGTGGCACATAATCAGCGATCCCAAATTGTACAAGAAACATGCATTTCAGGAGTGGCACACTCGAAATGAAAAACGGTTGCGCTGGATGTGCAATATTTTATTAAAAGCTTTGTCATGTGATTTTGATGTTTAATGTTTTCTTTTTGAAGTGGTGAAAGACTGCTTTTGTTTGATTGATTCTGATGAATGTTGACCTGGCACATCCGCTTGTGCTATTTATATGAAGCATAACTGCTTGGGTGCTGAATAAATTTTGATTTCAAATTTGGTTGCGACAACTTCACACTTCGGTGTAATAAAATTTTGAAACTTGATTTTTTCCATGAAGATCGATTATTTTTATTAATTTTTTGCGTGGCACACAATTAGGCATGGATATTTCATCGTTTGTTGTGGGTTTTGTTGCTTGATGTGCTAAACTTATGAAAGTCGGAAAAATTGGTTGCGCCAACTTCACAGCACAACCAGTTTGAAATTTGAATTGCGTTTTCTGACCAAAGGAGGCTGAATTTCGTGAAACCGAGTAGTGGCACATAATCAGCGACCTCGAATTGTGTGTTTGATGTGATTTTTGGGAGTGGCACAGTAAAAACAAAAATGGTTGCGCTGAGTGGTTGCGCCAACTTCACACACGTATTCACCTACTGCTAAAGTGCCAACCGAACATTTATTACTACATTTTTATTACTACATATTTATTGCTACATTTTTGAGTGATGCATTTTACATTGGATGATTCAAACCATAGTTTTGCTTGAACAAGTGAGCGATGCACGTTATATATGGAGCCCTGATTGCGGGTACATATATTCCAATTTGATGTCAGCATAGGCTATATGAAGTCGTCAAGAGACCAGAACCCTAGGACAGGAAATACAAGATCACTTCGTTAATGATGAAGAAGTTGAATGAGTCTTTTGCAAGTTGACATACTTTTACGTTGGAAATATTTCACCAAAGAACAGTCATGCAAGAAACACAAATGCACGAACTCAGTCAGTTTTCAGTCAATAGGTGATTAGCTCCCTCATGGAGTGAAGTAATGATCTGTTTGACGACACTTAATCACACAGCTACACCGTAAATCGCACGCTACCAAACCGATGAAATGCTCCCTACCAAATGCTTTGTTTCATCTGCTAGCGATGTTGTTGTCTGATAGCAGAGCTACCAAACCTTTATGGTGCCTAACACATGTTTCTTTTTCTTTTGGTCGCATGAATATGCAGGGCTGGGACCGGTTAACTGGTCAAAATCGGTTAAATGAGGATTCCCGGTATTTATTTAGTTGTCAAGGTTAATCGACAAATCTGGACTTTGTCAATTTGGGCTTCGACTGAATTCCTCCATCTGCAGTGCTTTGATTTCATTGCATGACTAGACCACTTCTCGCTTAGATTTTATTGATGCTGATGTGGTTGCTGCCTATGACTATTCAACGGCCTTTGGTGTCAGGACCGATTTTGACCGGTTTAGAGAAAGCGTAACCGGTTAACCGATCCAAGCTCTGCAGATATGTCAAAACATGATTAACTGTACACTGTAAATCGCTGGATACGAAAATTACATACAAACATATACCAAATTCACATACAGTTTGAAACTAAGATTTGATACGATATTCTCGTATGTTTATATAGATCTGGTATGTTTTTCATACGAAAGCATGCTAACTTTCGTATGTGATTGGCATGTAGCGATACGAACTATTCTATCTGTGATTGTCTGTTTTACGATGAAATATGATTTGTTTGATATGTTTTATATACGAGACCCAATTCAAATTCGTCCTCATTCTCATGCCTTTCGTATGTAGAGCTTTAAGTCACAGCAAAAAATTACATGTATAACATACTACTTCCAAATAACTTCTCTCAGTAGTGTCAGTCACATACATTTTTATGGATGGCGGGGTATTTAGAGTATTTATCCAAAGTCTGTGAAATTAATACCGCATGTCATCGTTGCTACTTGCCTAGTAACATTCACACGACTAATTACATTAGTTCAACTCCATGAACTAAGTTGATAAACATCATTTCAATAAAACGATAAGTTTCGAGCTACCGTGTTGACTTATATATCTCAAGCATAACTATATTTGCTTTCATGAATTATTATGTGTTTTTATTTCGTATTGATAATGTGCCTAATTTCAAAATTACATAAATCATAAACGTTGATGGTTGAATACTTATTGATTATTTATGAAATGCCTTAGACTTACATGTGTTAAAATCGAATTCAGTATTGTAAGTTTGACTCTTGAATGTCATTATCTTACTACATACAAAACAGTTTGAGTGTCATGCAAGTGCATGTTAATGGGTTAAAGTGATCTTTATTGATAAAAGACCTTAAATCATACGAAAAGCATACAAATAGATGCAAAAGTACAACAAAAAATATTTTGGGATACATCCTTCATATGTGATTGGTACCGAGCGATTTACAGTGTAGTTCAAATAATTTCCATAATATTGCACCGTGAATGATACCAAATACTACAAGCATAAGAGCTGATATCAATGCTATCGATAATTGTTTATCCGTTTGCCATCTGAATTCTTCATGATCGAATTCAATTTATTCTTGTTTCAAGTTTTGCTGTTTTTGATATCATGTGTTCAGACTTGTGAATCAGACCGTTGTGTTCAGACTTGTGAATTACTCTCTGCCCGAGAAAAAATTTGATTGTTTACTTTTGAAATTGCCATAAAATAGATCAACTTTGGCAATTTTCAATACTTTGTCATGATTTACATGGTAAATTTTGAAGTTTGCATTAAAATGATTCACAGTACATTTCAAATTTAGACTTTATTTTCTAGTAATTTTTTAAATTCACTTTCATGACGATTCAAGAGCCTTACATCCAATGACTTCAAACGATTTTCATGCAATAAATGCATGCAGATTTTCCCTGTTACTTCTGAAATTTAGGTGTGTTTTGTCATGTACACATGACAATTTACGAAGCATACATTGCGAATTATGTGAGGTGCTTTTTGCAGGTTATATACCCACGTCATTCCATAAATGCGACAGTCTCAAAAATGATATTTCCTTTTTCCTAGTCCCATATATCAAAGACAAATAAGCATTCCACAATGAAAAGGTTACAAAGGGAAATTGTGTTGTAACTTAATCAATATATGGGTGGTTACTTGATAGAAGCATTGTGAGCTGTGTTGTGATGCTCGGAATGAGTAAAAGCTTGATTGTTTTAAACATATTATTCAAATTATATTGTACAGAATTGTTTGTATTTTTTCTGCGATTAATCAATTCAGTCAATATATTTGATAGAGCAGCTCCCAAGGCACGCTTACTAGGGAATATTTGTAATTTCTTTTGTAATTTCAAAAATATTGTTACTTGCTGAAATTTGATGTTTTTCATTCATGAGTGTAATGAAATTAAGACAGCAGACTGAAATGCCAACTTCTATTTAATCAAAATCAACTGATATTACAATATTGATAAAAAGTGTATTTTCAGAGGTGCCAAGAATAATTTTGAAACAGACTGTATATTTTTGTCCATTCAAAGGATTTTAAGATACTTGCATCATGAAAAAAATATCGAGAAGTTCACGCTGTCAGGCAATTTTCATCAAAACTTCTGTCGTGACTATGTTGAAACTCTCCATCAACGATAACATTCAAAGTTTTTTCGTAAGGACTGCTGGCCAAGATTAACCACATAAGAAAGTGACATAAATGCCAATTTAATCTGTGAAACACCAGCTCTATCAGGGTATAGTTTTTGCAAAAATTGACTTACAACTTCAATACGAATTTTGCGATTTAAAATATGTTGATTCAATTTTTTACAATATTGAATCCGATTCTATTGCACGTAAGTCTATAGTGATAGAGATAGTGGCTCTCCGTTTCGGAGACGTGTATTTCTCCAATGATTCTCATTCAAACCTGCAATCAAACTTTTTTTATCTTCAAGTACGTGAAAAAGTAACATGCCGAAATTTTTAATACAAATTTCAATGAAAAGACCGATTCATTGAAATTTAGATAATTCAGAAATTATCTAGAATTAGAAATTAAGGTTGATTAGATAATCTCAAGGTGAACAATCCATAAGTTTCTGTTCATGTCTTTAGACACTGATTGTAATTGCAGTTGCAACTGATGTGCGATGATTTGAGTTTACCGACCAAATGACATCGGCCGCACATAAACGGTCCCAACTCATTTGGTAGAGCAGCAGGTCCATATATCCTGGGGTCTCAGGTTCGAGTCCTACCTGTCGCATATCTTTTGCATGATAACTTGATGCATCGTTCGCCTCACTTCATTGATTGCTAGTTGTTATATTTAAGATGTTCCTTCGGGAAGTCATTTATGCACCCTAATTCGACAAGGAAATTGACTTTTTTTATCTCATTCTTTCATTATATGCTTTTGAGAGTGATTTACAACGATGAGTTTGTAAAGCAAATGATATCTTGCGAAATCATGAATTTTGCAAACTTTATCCCATTCAAATCTCAACAGATATATGTAGCCACCACAAGACATGTTTCGGCTTGTTGGGCCTCATTTGCGTGGGTAGGTTTGAACCAGCGACGCTGGAGCTAGAGGACGTGCAAGCATACCCTCTAACCACAAGGCCACCGGACCATCTGTTGAGAGCGTGAATTAGCCAGGAAGGCACTGCTTTAACGCAGGCACGTGGTGGGCGGACTGCATTCTGCAATCACTTAATAAAGCATCCGAGATTGAGGCCATTTTATTTTATCACATTTACTTGTGTGATGCTAAATATTTTGGCAAGTGAATAAATCTTTGAGAGAACAGTCAAGCTAAATCAATAAGAGTTCAAGTCATGAAGACTTCTATAATGAGAACTGTGAAGTAATGAAGACTAGCTAGACTTTGATAATAGTCTTACGTAACTCATTTTATTACACATTTCAACAACAATAGATTCGACTTTATATTGATAGATGTCTCCGCATTTCGATGCCCATGCGCATATATTGAGCATTTAATTGCATTTTGAGGCCACATTTTCATTGCAGACAAAAATCATGCTTGAAGTTTTGGCATGAGTAGCATTGTTGTTCTCTTATAAATGAGATTTTAGATATATTTTGTAAGGAAGTCTATCTCCTGGGTTATTGAATGGATAAAGTCTTTACTGCTATAAGAGACGTAATGTTTCGTGATTAGTACCACATCAGCTGTTCTCAAGTTTGCATTTTTTGTCCATTAATTAGTGCGAGGAAAGATAGTAGGCTTCTTAAAACAACAAAGCTTTAATTCATTCAAGTTCAGCATCCAGTCATGAATTCCTTTAAACGCAGCAGTCATTCTATATTGAAAGCTACTTTTACTACTTTTGATGTCCATGTGACATTTTACTCAAAATCCCAACTTAACCGTTAAGTCTTTAAGACATTCCAAGCCAGAAATCCGGGGGTGGCGTTTTTTGTAGCCAGCTGCCCGGTCGACTGGCTGTTGATCCATTGTATTTAGAAGCATGCTATCTATTTGATTAATGAAAGCTAATATATGTATTGGAAACAGTTAGGCTATGCGAGACAAGTGGTTTCCTGGTTCTGAGTTACATGTAATGCAAGTTGTATATACAGCAGGGAACATTGAATTAATTAGAATTGGGTTTAAGTTGAACATAATTATGGGTCGAAATCCCTCACATAGGGGTAAACAACCGTTGAATTGAAATATTTTTGTATCGCTCCCCCTTATACTTTGACTGCACATCACTAGATGCATACGGAATTATGAAAAATATTTCCAGAGTTAAGAATGAGTACTTCATTCGCTAATCACGACACTATTGGGGATAAATATCATCTGCGCAAAACTTCTCCAGCATTTGTCTACAATTTGCTCTCCGTTGAAATGGAAAGTGCATGAAGTAGTGAGCGGTTAAAAATGATTAATGTGCGCCATTTCCGGTCTTTGAACACTGTTGCGCTCCGTGATCTATCGAATCTGTCTTCATATCGGAAATCAGCACAATCCCCTCACCATTTTCAAATCACTGCAATTTAGAAGGGAATGTGACTATTTTTGGTTTCATTTTTAATACTTGACAGTTAATCAAATTCATTCGTCGACATTTAGCAGCTTAAAAGTAGATTCAAACATTTGAAATTTAGATGATTTGGCCCACTCGTATGCGCGCATTAACAGATACAAACTGAGAGAGAGAGAGAGAGAGAGAGAGAGAGAGAGAGAGAGAGAGAGAGAGAGAGTGAGAACGAGCAGTCATTCTCTATTTGATTAATGTAGGTCACATTTTTTGCGACAGTCAAAATGAATGTGTGAAACACTAATGGGTGATTCGTACTTTGTTTGGAAATTACTGCAAATTATTGCAAATCATGGTCAGTTACTGCACTACAACAGTTGTTTATGCATGTGGCTTGCAGGCATATTTCACCATCGTCTCCATGATTGTTGACAGAGGAATTTCCCATACTTAGATCAAATCATCTTCAACAAGTGAAAACAGAAATGACTACTCTGCCCAGGGACATGCGAGTGAGACTTAGCACATGAGAGCAGGTGGGAAATATGCGATTGGAGAACACCGGTGTGTCTACCGGTCAAGATGCGTCTGATAAAATGAATGAAGTCGAAGGGTCACCTATTTCAATGATTCGTGTCTTCAGTCGTGGTTTGTTCTATTATTTTGACAGTTTTTGTTATTGACTTAAATCGTATATCTTAAAGGTTTAATTAAAAAGCTTGCAATTATGACACTGCTTATCGTGACATCAAAACATTAAACAGAGAATGGAGAAATACGGACACAATGTAGTACAGAATCCATTACAACGCATGAAGTCATTCGTGGGATATACAAAGCGAATGTAATCAGAAAATTGGATGCAGCCAGGGACTTAGGTAGGGGTGTGGTAGGAGCGGCGCTCCCCCTTTTGCTCTAGTAGTCAAAAAAGGATTACAAGATCTTATCCTGCTTGAGATGGACTGAGCGAAGAGAAAATATCAAAACCAAAATTCATGCTTAATGCATTAACTCACTGTGAAATAGATTATCATTGAATTGCAAACCTATCAGTCCAATTCATAGTCGCAATTCCTTCATTTCATTCCATTCCTAGGATGGAGGTCCTCCAAACAGCTTATTCCATTTTGCCGGTCTGGAGGCTTTTCGATCCACTGCATTCTCAGATTGGAGACGCTTCACTTGCCGTCTGGAGACGCTCCATTTTTCTAAAGGAGCTGTTCTGCAGGCTCTCCAATCCGCTGCATTCCTCGCTTGGAGACGCTCCGTTCCATTTGTCTAAAGTAGCTGTGCTGGGGTTCTCCATTCCGCTCCATTCTTTGGTTGTAGGCGCTCCGCTCCATTCGCACCTCAGTCATGCGCATACCTATTTAGATTTTCATACAGAATCATCATTCCAGTAATTGCTTACTTTTTAATCAAATTTTTTTGCTGTAAATCATCAGCTATAAGAATGAAAGATAGGGAATGCAGTGGAAAGCACATCAATATATTGAGCTCTCGAGTATTCTTCAAAAGAATTTGAAAAGACTTTGGAACTTAATATTATACTTGCGGTAAAATGACATTTTAAAAAACTCCTGATCTTGGGAAATTCTTGAATCCTTTTTTCAGTGCTATCATTTTTCAACTTGATCACATCAAAAAATAACGTTATGAGGCACTTGATCAATTCACACTTTCATTGGATAATTTAAATTTGAAGTGTGGTAATCCATAAAAACATTTTTCAATAAGAAGAAGATTGGTAAGAAGATCGTTTAAAGAAGAGATAAAAAATGCCTACATGTAGGCACTTGGTCAAATTATCATTAAAAGTCAACTATATGCCAATAGTCGGTAAAATTTATAAAGCTTCTACAAATAATCGCATAATGAGAGTTATTTTCAGCATTTGGTTGCATAAATAATTCTATTTTTCTGCATAAACAAATCTGTAAGAAATATATCACTATGATTTTCGGGAAGAATTAAGAATACTGATACGCGAAATGCATCATGTGAGAGTTGATGTTATCTGTCTTTCACAAATTATCCACATGCATTCCATAGGCTTCATCGATTTGCTTTATTTATCGATGCATGATTTGTACTTTGACTTTAGTGTAACTCATTTAAGAGTAGATCAATGAGTGTTCAAGTTCAATTAATCTAGAAAACAATAAAGGTCAATAACTGTTCTTCTAAATTTCATTGAATTCTATCAAAAAATGAGGCAGACTATTTTAAGCGTACATCATGATAATCAACCCTGCTCTCAGTATCGACACATGAGTTGATTGTGACACAAGACAATGCATTGGTTTTTCATGGTGCTTTAAAGCAATTGTCACTATATTTCATTTTAGAAAAATTACTTTTTACCAATTCGCCATCGGTTATTGTTTTACATTAATCTCTGTCCATCATGTCATGCACAAAGGAGCCTTCAGTTGCTAATGATATTATTGATGCGCTCTCAAAAGTTGAATGAATAAAAAGATGACTACTTCAACTCATGCAAGATAGGCAAAGCTGACACAATGTTCAAGTGAAACTAACGAATCTAAGGGAACACTGATGACAAACAGGAAAATTAATCTTCACCAAGATGCTACGAAATATTGTTGCAATCACTTAATTATATCAAAAACGACCGGCTTAAAAAATCCGAAGTTACTTAAAAAGGTAGAATGCAAGGTTAAGCAAATAAGTAGTTAGAATTGCGGACGCACTGATAGTGGATACGAACATGGATAGGAACATGTGTTCCGAATTGCCAATGCGAACATGTTCCGAATTGCGAATGCGAACATGGATATGAACATGTTCCGAATTGCGAATGGATGCGAACATGGATAGGAACATGTAAATAGGAACCGCGTTCCGATTGATAGGCGAATTGAGATCATACTCAATGATTCGGAACGCCTTGTTCCGAAATTGAATTAGAGTATGTGAATTAGAATAGGGATGCGAACATCTATTTCGGTACTTAAACAGGTGTTTGTTTTGAGACTGCTTGCTCAAATGCGACAATTGTGGCCATTGTGACTATGATGACAATTTTATTTATTTTCATAACTAGGTTAAGTTATAAATACGTGGAAGTTGCTTGATGGTTAGTTACCCAATTTCATGGATTGTTGCAAGAGACCTTGGTTATTCGCTAAAGGCTATAGAAACTGTTACAAATCTAAATGAAAATATCAAAGCTGGTGATTTAGTTGAACGACTAATGGATCTGGATGAGCATACCATGAATGCTAAATTGGATCGTAGTTGGATAGAAGATTTCTCAATGCTACATTATAAAGACAGTGAAATTAGGAGGATGAAATTGGAACTTTCTGAAACGGAGATAAAAAAGTGAAACCTTCAATTGATTTATCAAAATGTTCTAACAATGAAAGTGACTTCAGAAAGAAATTAGAAACAGAGACGTTTAAACTATTATGTGAACGGAACTGCATTAGGTGTTTTGAACGGGAAAAATCCCTTCTCTTCTTACCATGTTCTCATTTTGGCATGTGTTCTACATGCTATATACCCTTGGAAACTACATTTTGTCCCCTTTGTGATGAAGAAATAATTTCAACAGTCACTATATATCGTTCATGATGAGTCATCATGCGTGTCTGTGATTGGTTGATATTGTGCAGCTTTTGTATATAAGGTTATCACACTTCTATTACAACCATACTTGTTGAGGATTGTAGACATTAATAAACATGCCATTTACCACGATCATTCCTGTTTCAATTATTCACAAAGACAATCTGTTTACTAGCAAGATTTTCTACTCTGCAAATGATGTTATTGGTTACAAAGCTGATCTCATAGATCTGATGGAGGATATTGTCACATTCTATCATTGTGAAGATGATATTGAACTTCAGAAACTCTTAATGAGGATATTGACCAATGCCCTTACGCGAGTACTACGATTTTGGCTCGATGAAGTGTTCAAGCCTCTGAGTTTGACGGAAGCTATTCCACAGAGTTCTCGTTGCTATTGTGAAATGAGAACACGGAAATTGAAGACTTGTTTGCATGATGTAATCGTATTTAGCCACTATGATGAAAATGGTGGTAAATTCAAGGTGGACATGTTTACCGGACCCCCGTCGATGAGCGTCAATGTGGCAGTGCAAGATGACCGGGACATAATCAAGTTTAGAGCATACTATGCTAATCTTTTAAAAGTCTTCGCTTCAAAACCATGCTGTTCATGCTGTCCTCTATCAAAGGATTTAATGTGTAATATAGAACAGCTTATAACTGCAACGACTCAGACTTTGAGTGATGTTGATGACTACGACCTACCATCTGTTACCGTTTGACTTTGTTGCATGGAACTAAGCAAAAATGTGTATTTTCATAAATGCTTTGCTTTTAACACAATAAAAATGACTGCAAAACGAAAGGCATCTTTTTCTCGGAAGAATGGTTCTTTTAGACCTTCAAGTCAGTTTAAGAAGGCGTTGCGAAAGTTAAACAGCATGCGAAACAATAAAGTTAAGTGCAAATTAATTCAAAACTCAAGTGATGATTTCATCCGTGATTTGGCTTTTGCAATACACAAATGCCTCCCAATATACAAACCTTTATTGAGTACTGATTCTCTAAACAGCATTAGAAAATTTTCAAATCCAAGAAGCAGTGATATGAAAAGGCGGAACTTAGTTCAGCGTGGAGGTGGTGGATTTTTGAATATGTTGAATGATATTGGAAACAGCATTTACAATGTACTCAACAGTCCACTAGGGAAAGTTGTAGCAGGTGCCGCAGTGTTGCTGTAGACGACGAATCATGGATTGACACGTCATCATTGATTGATGACTCATGTGAATATGTATATAAGAGAGACGCGCTTGTATTCTTTAATCACTTTCAAGCTATCATTCATCGCTGACGGTTGAAAAGCTCCGAATAAGTACAACATTGAATCATGTCTCAAAAAATGTCTATAGTTAGAGAGGAGAGCGACTCATTTGAACGTGATCTCTTTAAATTCCGACCGACAAGGAAGGTTCAAGGGATTGGAAATACCTTTTACTTCCAAACGTTGAGCTATGGTGACGATGGTTTCTACCTTCAAGTTCCATTTTTCCACAGTAATGGTATGTCTTCATCTGGTTATAGCGACATGAGACAAATGCGAGTAACCTTTCCGAAATGGCAGCAGATGATACTCAAAACCATCGACTCTTTGGCGAAGGAATGCGTTGTGTTGCCCGAAAGTGCTCCTACACATTGGAGGAAGGCGTTAGAGGAAGGAAGTGGCTATAAGGATTTACCCGAGTTCGATACGCTATTCTTGAAATTGTCCGATCACTTTCAAGCATTCGATCTACTTGGAAATACAATGGAGTGTGATGATCTGAAGCGCGGACGATACATGGGTTTAATACACGTCAACGGTCTATACATTGGTGCTCACGGCTCAACCGGAAAAGTGGCATCGTTACAAATGAAAGTTCTACAGTTGGTTTATGAGCCAATGCCGATTGATAAGTGTTTAATCACCATCGATAAATCTACTTCAAAAGATGGGAAGGATGTTGAAGAAAGCAAAAAGCGGGGACGGAAATCCAAAGAAGGGAGTGTTAAGTTGAAATTGAAACGCCAAGATGCTCAAATTGACGCGAGAAGTTATTTTAATGCTGACATTGATGAGGAAACACAAATGCTGTGAATGTGAAATGAAAGTTTCTAAATGTAAATAAAGTTGTTATGGAACATGACTTGTTTTATTCTAAGCAAACTGGTGGGTGTTGGTCTTTAAAGCTTTTGAAATTTCAGGATGACAGATTTTCGCCTATTCACTGATCGCACAATGTGTGTGGCCGGACCAAGTCAGTCCGGTAAAACTACTTTTGTAACTCAATTACTACAATTTAGAAATGAGATGTTTAATAAAGAAATTAAAAGAGTTAAATGGTGTTATGGCATATTTCAACCACAACTACATTCTGCACTTCGCCAGAAAGGTTATGATGTGAAGCAAGGGTTACCGACAACTGAAGACATCAAAGCAGGTGACTTACTAGTATTAGATGATCTATTACGTGAAAGCAAATCTTCAAAGGATGTAACTGAAATGTTCATTCAAACTGCACATCATAGGGAAGCTTTTATTATCTATATCACCCAAAACATTTTTGATGGAGGGAAAGAGCAAAGAACTAGGAGTTTGAATACACATTATTTGGCAATATTTAAAAATCCAAGAGACAGCAGTCAGATACATCATCTCAGTAGACAGATATTACCTCAACAACCTAAAGTTCTTTCAAAAATATATGATGTCACTAAGAAACCACATGGCTATCTATTTATTGATCTAACCCAGGAATGTCCGGAACGACTTCGATTTCGAACAAATATCATACCTAATTCCGCTGAACCAATGACAGTTTTCTCGGTTCACAGTTAGTTTTAAGCAATGTACTTTGTTGCCTTATTATTTTCAAACATGTCGTATTCAAAGATGGTAGTCATTCCTCAAGAGGAGTATGTACAATTGACTACATTACAAAGTGCACAGGAAGTCAAAAATATAGATCAACCTATTACGAATCAACTTAAGGAACTAACACAAAAGGATGTGGAAATTCAGAAGATTAAGGATCCCTATCGACGAATGCAGTTAGCAGCTGAAAACATTGATGAGAGGCGACAGATTCGTGATAAGTTGCGACGATTTATAACCTTGTCAACACCTCGACCATATCGTGTGCGCGCTGAGCGATTATTTGACTTCATTGATCCACATGTGAAGTTCAATGAGAGAGGGGAGATAATAGATGAAACAACTGGTGATGTTATTAGAAATAGTCACATAGATGACCTTCTGCAATATGCTGTTAGAGATGTAAGGCGAAAACTAGGTGCACCACAAGGGTGGTCATATTTTCAGAAAATTTTATCTGATCAAAATGTACCACACAATATTATTGGAGGACCGACTGTGAATGAGTTGGACAAGGGTCACTTACAAGATGAAACAAAAAGTAAAACACCCACGATGGCGGTCAAGCGAGAGCTTCATGATCCCGATGATCTTCAACCAAAAAGAGCTACTAGGCGCTCAATGCGTGTTGGAAAGGATTATAGTAAATATTAAGCAAATATAAATTAAGCTTTGCTTCTCTCATATCATGTCGCTACAAAAGTTTTGCTGCTGTTTGAAATCTGCGCTCGAAGGTAAAGGAGAAGAGGGAATAGAGGTTGATATCAATTGTGTTAGCAGTTGCTGTGGGAGTAATACGCGTGCAAATCAGAACAAAGACGATGAGTACAGCAGTGAAACTCAGAAAGATTTATTACGACTTAAATCACCCCGCAAGTTTCAGTCGTCCGGAGGTTCTAGCTCGTGCAGCAGGTGTGGGGATAGAGAAAGTCAAGAAGTGGTTAAGGAGTCAACCGACTTACACTCTTCACAAAAATGCGAGAAAGCGGTTTCCAACGAGAAAATATGTTGTTAACAATATAGATAGTCAATGGCAAGCGGACTTGGCTGACATGCAACAGATATCACAGTACAATGATGGCTATAAACACATCTTAACCGTAATAGATATTTTATCTCGCTATGCTTGGGCACGTGCGCTGAAATCTAAACGAGGACCAGAAGTTGAAGCGGCTTTTCAGAGCATTTTCGATGAGGGGCGTCTTCCGCAAAGAATACAGACCGATCAAGGGAAGGAATTCGAAAACTCTCATGTTCGAAGTCTCCTTAAAAGTCATAATGTGGAATTGTTTAGTGTCAAAAGTGCTTATAAAGCTGCCATGGTTGAGAGGTTCAATCGCACACTGAAGACAAAAATATGGCGCTATTTCACTGCAAAAAATACACATGTTTGGATAGGTGAGCTGCAGAAATTTGTTAAGAATTACAATGAAAGCTACCATCGAATCATTAAGATGAAACCTGTCGATGTTACCCCAGATAATGCGATGGATGTATGGCTTCGATTGTATGATGAGAAAGCGAAAAACATTTCCAATGAAAAGAAAATAAATGTTGGTGATAGAGTTCGGATTTCAAAGGTTAAGTCTACATTTGAGAAGGGGTATCTACCTAATTGG
This sequence comes from Prostheceraeus crozeri, assembly GCA_907163375.1. Taxonomy (NCBI): domain Eukaryota; kingdom Metazoa; phylum Platyhelminthes; order Polycladida; family Euryleptidae; genus Prostheceraeus; species Prostheceraeus crozeri. The sequence continues at coordinate 1,141 of CAJQUW010008327.1, read as the reverse complement.
ACTGAAGAAGAGTTTTTGTAGATGAAGTAAATACAAAATTTAGACCCACCATGTATAAATTAATAGATTACCATGGCAATCCAATTGAAGGAAAATTTTACTCTTATGAATTGCAAGTAGTAGACAGAAGTGAAGAGGTGTATATGATTGACAAAATAATTAGGAAGAAAGGTCATGGCAATCAAAGGAAATATCTAGTTAAATGGAAGGGATATCCTGATTCATTCAATAGCTGGATAACGCACCAGGATCTACAAAATGTGGAGGTGGGAGACACTCGTAACTTTTAAGCTAATATAGCATGTGACTTCTTACATATATGAGGTCAACATGTCTACTAACTTCAATATCATTCTTCCAAGCAATAGCAACCCCAATATATTCCCAAGTAACAAACCATCTTTCAACTCTGTTGAATTCGCTAATCCAATTACTCTGCATGGACCCCATGAAGATGCTCAAACAGAAATTACTTATTACAAAGATATAAGTTTGCTAAAGAACAACTATTTTGAATTACATAAAGAAGTGCGAGAGAAGGATGATTGCTTTCGCATATTTCAAAATAGTCTACATGGTACATGGGCTTTTTTTTTTTTTTTTTTTTTTTTTTTTTTTTTTTTAAATTTTTTTTTTTTTTTTTTTTTTTTTATATTTTTTCTATTTTTCTTTTTTTTTTTTTTTTATTTTTTTTTTTTTTTTTTTTTTTTTTTTTTTTTTTTTTTTTTTTTAGTTTTTTCTTTTATTTTTTTTACTTTTTTTTTTTTTTTTTTTTTTTTTTTTTTTTTTAGTTATTTTTTTTTTTTTTTTTTTTTTTTTTTTTTTATTTTTTTTTTTTTTTTATCTTTTTTATTTTATTTTTTTTTTTTTTTTTTTTTTTTTTTTTAATTTTTTTTTGATTTTTTTTTTTATATTTTTTTTTTATTTTTTTTATTTTTATTTTTTTTTTTTTGTTTGCCTTTTTTTTTTTTTTTTTTTTCTTTTTTTTTTTTTTTTTATTTTTTTTTTTGTTTTTTATTTCATTCTTTTCTTTTTTGTTTTTTTTTTTTTATTTTTTCTTTTATTTTTTTTCATTTTTTTTATCTTTTATTTTTTTGTTTTTTTTTTTTTTTTTTTTTTTTTTTTTTTTATTTTTTTTTTT